>CM053325.1:22290798-22823298 GCA_028583605.1 Dastarcus helophoroides | reverse complement strand
TTTTGGAAAGTAAACGACTTTTGAGAAGCAGAAACATTGAATTTTGAAATAAGTCTAAATTTCGAAAATGTGATAAATGTTGGCAAACTAGTTGAAAGTCCATTTAAAAAAAAAGGAATTTTCAGGAAAAGTCTAATATTAAAAGAATAAATATCGAAAAAAGACAGATATTTTTTTTAATACTGTCGAAGGTCTAACCTTGAGAGGAAAAAGTAGAATTTTGAATATAAAGTTGTAATTTAGAAAAAGTAAAAACACCGTTTTAGGAAAAGTCGAAACTTTCACAAAATCATATTTTTAAACCTTTCGGAAAAACTTGACCAATGTCGGAAATTAGAAGATATCAAAATTTTTAAATGTTGATGGTTGTAAGAAAAACTAAAACTTTCAGGAAAACTCCTCTTTTGAAAAAAAAATTATAAAAATACTTTTCTTGACATTTTACTTTTTTATTTAAATTTTGCTATAATATTTAAAATTTGCTGAATTTACAAGAAATCTTGGTCTCGAGATTTCTAAAATATTTTTCTCAACATTTTTTATTTATTTCTCAACAGGCCCAGATCCAATAAGTGCGGGGCCCTCTATTTTTTTTAGTTTTTGTTTTGGGTGTACAGCTAGCAGAAATAAAATGATGTTTGTGCTGTTATCGATTTTTTATGTAAAACAAAACAAATCGCACTCTTTCGATTTAACAAACGATGAAATTGCAAAACTGTTTGTAACTTTGAATAGTTGATTACATAAAGTTTATTTATGTGAAGTATTTTTTTAAATAGTATTTTAAAACGTTTTTCCTTATTACTTTTTACACGTAATATTAAGGAATTTTTTTTTGGTGGAACGGACTGGTCCTTGGTTATCTTCAAAAATTGAAATACAAAACTTGTCCCGTGAAACCAAGAAAGATTAAAAATCACAACTTGCTCTAACGCGTTTCGGCAGCCAAGCTATTATCTTCAAAGAGATACTGTATCTGTATCTCTATGAAGATGATAGCTTGGCTGTCGAAATGCGGTAGAGCAACCTTTGTTGGGTTTTTTAATCTTTCTTGGTTTTAGGGGACAATTTTTGTATTTCAATTAAGAAACATATCTTAGCTAACCATAGGCGTAACTAGAATAGAACGGGATGGGGTGCTTATCCCCCTCTAGTACATGCAGCAAATCAATAATTTATGTATTTAACTGGGGGAACAAAAATTTTTTTTCCAGCTTCAAAATTCATTCTTCTCTTAAAATATTTTTTCGAAATTTCGACTTTTTTCTCAAATTTCGTCATTTTTTTCCAAATTTAGCTTTTTTCCTGAATTCTGCATATATTCATAAAAGTCCACTTCTTTTATCAAACATGACTATCAAAATATCAAATTTTTATTTAAAAATTCGTCGTTTTTTTCCGAAATTTCGCTATTTCTGGAAATTTAGACTTTTTTCAATTCTGCAAATTACAGCTTGTTTGCTATAGTTTGCGTTTTCCTCACAATTTGTTCGATCTTCTGATAAAAAAGGTCTATTTTTTTGAAATTTAAAATTTTTGTAAGAAAATTATGAAAAAATTCACTGAAAGTTTCAATTTGGATATTTTCTAACGCCACATGGGGCGTGTTTTTCTCTGACTTTTAGGGAAATTTCAAATTTTCACTAAAAAATTAAACTTTTTTCTAAAAATTTTGAACTTTTTCTCAGAATTTCGATAATTTTCTTCTAATTTAGTCTTTTTCTCAGAGTTTAGGTTATTGCTTTCAAAATTTCTACTTTTTTCTTAAAATTTGACTTTCTCTGGAACATTTTGAATTTTTTGTCCTTTTCTCGAAATTTTCTCGTAATTTCGTTTTTTTGTTTTAAATTTCAATAATTTTCCGAACGTTTAGCTATTTTTTAGGACTTTGAATCTGATTTTTTAGAAATTTCGACTGGTTTCTTTTTCATAAAATTTCGATTTTATTTCAATTTCTGATATTTAATGTTTTCTTGGTAAATTCGTCTTTTTTCTCTAAATTTGTACTTTTTGTCTTAAAATAGTCTTTTTCCTTTTCTTCAGAACTCGACTCTTTCGAAATTTCGATATTATTGTTTTAACAAACAAAGACAAATATTAAGAAAAATTGCGGAATTTTGAGATAAATAAACGATCCTTGAAACAAAAGTTCAAAAAGTAGAATTTTGATTCTACTTTTTGAACTTTTGTTTCAAGAATCGTTTATTTATTTCAAAATTCCGCAATTTTTCTTAATATTTATATTTTTCAACAAATTTTCACTTTTATCTCAAAATGTGATATTCTATAGTTCTAAAAATGTGTTTTTCTCTAAATTAAATCGGTATGGTGATAAAAATAGTGAGAAAAATATTTTTGGGTGTTAAGGCAAAATATTTCTTATAAATTCAACGTCTTTACTAAATTTTAAGTCTTGAGGACAATGTTTTTGGTAATTGTAATTTTTTCCTAAAATTTGACGTTTTCACAAAATTAGACCATTGAAAATTTTAACTTTTTTCGGATTTTGGACATTTCTCGAGTTTCTGTGAAAGGTTAGGTTTTTTTCAGCATGATTTACTGACTACTCCGACTTTTCCAAATGTTTCCTCGAAATTCGTCTTTTTCGAAATTACTACTTTATTTTCAAAATTCCGAAAAATAACTTTTTGTTTATTTTGGCGGTGATGCGAGACCCGATTGGGTCCAATCGCTCCAATCGCCTTAAATCCAGGCCTGTTCCTTAACATTCCGATCTAATTTTGGGAAAATAAACAAAAGACAAGCCAAAATTTCAAGAAAAAGTTGATTTCGGGGATAAAGTAGATATTTCTAGAAAGATGAAATACCGATTAAGATAAAAATCAAATTTTTAAAAGAGTCCAAAGAGTAGAATCTTTCTAATAAAAGCGAGATAATGAGTATTTTGTCAGACATGAATTTTAGGCAAAAATTAATAATTTTTAAGTGAAATTAGCAAAATTTCGAGGAAAAAATATCGAATTTGAAAAACTTTGGGATAGTTAAAATGTTTGAAAAATAAAAGCCAAAATTTTGAGAAGAAGATAAGAAAGCCAATAAACTTTCGAAAAAGAAGCAGAAATTTAAAGAAAACAAAGGAAATGTTGAGAACCCGAAATTTTCCTTTAACTTAAAAAAAAAGTATCATTTTGAAAAGAAATTATAAATTAAAAAAAAACAATTTTGTGAATAAAGTCCAAACATAGAAAAGACTAATTTTGAAAAAATAGTCGAAATTCCGAGAAAAAACACAAAATCTCGAGGACAAGAACGGAATTTCTAAAAAAAATAGAAATTTCGCACAGAAGGTCCTTGAGAAAATATTCAAATTTTGAAGAAAAACTTAACATTCACAAAAACGAAGAATTGGATTTTGAAATAAGTGAAAATTTCGAAAATAAAATAGATTTTTAGAAAAATTTCGAGATTTTGAAACCAAATTTCGAAACAAAAAACCAAAGTTCCAATAACCCAAAACACAAAGTGACCAAATTTCTGAGAAAAAGTTGGACATTTTAAAACAGAATGTCGAAATTTCGCCAACAATTCGAAATTTTCCAGAGAGGAACAAATTCGAAATCAAAACCAAAATTTCGAAAAAAGTACGAATTTTGAGAAAAATTCGAAATTTTAGGAAAAAAGTTGAAATTTCAAGAAAAAAGTTCAAACTACTCTGTTCATTAATTTCCTCACAACTATCTAAGTAACGAACTCCCCACACTGTCCCACCGTAACGTCGGAAAATGGCCAATAGTGAGATAAATCTCGAAATTTCTAAAAACAAGTTGGAATTTTCAGAAAGTTAGATTTAAAAATCAATTGAAATTTCCAAAGAAAGTTTTCGATTTTTGTTTTGTTTTTTACACAAATTCAAAACTTCCAAAAAAATACGTTTTTAAATTTTTCTGATAAATAAAAATTTCAAAATTTTTACCACCAAATTTCGAGAATACAAGTTTTGATAAATAAAGTCAAATTTTGCAGAACGTGTCATTGTTAAAAAATCGAAATTTTTAGGAAAAGCCAAGTTTTAAGAAATATGGCTAAATTTTGAAAAAAAGCGACAAATTTTGAGATAAAAATTTTGAGATATTGGCTGAGTAATATCAAAAGAGAAGGGAAGCGTTCAACTTCCGTTTCACTAGGTTACCTCAAACTGTGGATTACGCCCTATATGTGAGCATGGCAGAGGAGATAATTGCAGTATCTTGCGCGCATAATGCACTTCAAATAACTGGAAGAGCGACACTAAAAATAATAATAATAAGGAAGGATGCCGCCCTCACCGCTTGTGTACCTTGGTCATGCTTAATTTAATAGCATTAGGTATGCGTGGAGTGTTTGAAAATTGCATTAACCCACGGAGCATACCGAGAATATAACTCTATTTACTGGCTGATTCGATTGTACACTGGGAATCTCAATCGCATTGCCACCCTTCTTCCGGACGACCCACCGTTCGGGGAACCGAAGCAACAACCACAAATTTGTTTTTCAATTTCCTCCTTGCTAATAAAGAAGACTTTCAATTTGTCAAACTTGGTATCAAGTTTTCATAAGACAACTCATAAAAAATTAACCTGGAAGAATATTTGAACATAAAGTGCTTTGAGGTTTACTAATGTCTACATATTAGGACAATCAATTTTTAAATGATGAAATTCAGAAATTTTATTTCGCTTAAAATGGGAGGTACTTTCGAGGAAGTTACTTACATCAATAAAGTCACAAGATTTATTTCGCTAGAGATAGAGCATTTGTAACAATTAACACCTTTCGCAATATACTAGTCCACATTTAGAACACAATCGAATTGTAAACAAGTAAAGTACGAGTTAAGACACCTACAAATTGTACTGTAAAATAATTTATGTTCAACTCGAATTCCGATGTTTTTCCGCCTCCAGTTTTAAATGTTTAGAAATTTATGGCTAAAATTATCTCCAACGATTTCTCTTTGAAAAGGAATATGTTCATTTAAGAGAATACGATAAGTTTCGTTTGAAACAATTCGATTTGTTTGGGTGCAACTCGAAGCAAATCTGCTGTACAATAGCACAAGCAGAATTCACTTTACGGACAACTTTCAAGTCGAAAATGTGAAATGATAGCTGTAAATTGAACAAAACGCGCTGTTATAAAATAAAGACGACTTTATGCTTAAACATATTGAATTTTATTTCTTATCACGTTCACTTTTGTGCCGCATCCTTTCGAAACTAATACGACATGACCATTATCCACTTGCGTGTTCATTCTCACTTCTGACAATATAAGAATTTTTTCACGAATTCAAAGAAATCTGGAGTGGTTATAGCTACACAGCATGGCGTAGATGAAAGGAAGACGTTCATTATTTCCAGTGGCGGCTCGTCGCCAAAACTAATGGGGGTGCTGCTCAGCGTTTTAAAATTTTTAAGATTTCGACTGAAAATTTCGACATTTTCAAAACGTTACTTTTCGAAAATTTTATATTTCCTTGAAAACTTAACAATGAAAACTTTTGATTATGTCGCGTTTTTTGAAAGGTTGGATTTTTCTAAATTCGACCGTATTGCAAAATTTAGATTTTTTTTTTGTAATCTCGACCTTATTTTATTTTTAAGTATTGACTTTAAAAATTTTCGTATTTCCATAAATATTTAGACTTTTTGGTGTCTTGTTTTTTTTGTATTTTTTTAAAATAATTTATTACATTTTCTTTAAATTTTTACCACTTTAAAATTCTTACTTTTTCTGAAAATGTAACTTTTTTCAAAACTGGACTTTTGACTTTTTAAATTTTCGACTTTTTTCTAAATTTTATCTTGGTTTATAATTTTTTTAATAAAAATTTCGATTCTTAATAATTTCGACTGGTTTTTATTTAAATGTCAACTATTTTTCAAAATTTCGATTTTTTTTGCAGTTTCGATTATTTTTTGATTTTTTTTTGTTGAAAATTTCGCTACTTCTTAATTTTCGAAATTCTTTCAAAATTTCGATTCTTTTCAAAATGTCGAAATTTTATAAAATATTTCACATTTTTTTCAAAATTTGAATTTTTTAGACCTCAAATTTCAACTTCTTAAAAAAAAATGTTCCTCTTTAATTCAAAATTTTAACTACCAAAAATTTAAACTTTTTCCAAAATTTTAACTTCTCAATATTTTGACTTTTAAAAACCTCAACCTATCTGATAATTTTCACTTGTTTTGAATATTCCGATTTCGAATATTTTGGTTTATATTGAAAAGTTGAGTCCAAATTTCCCAACTATTTAAAATTTAAACTTTTTAAAAATTTCGAATTATTTCGTAAATTCGATAAAAATTCTCAAATCTTTTGCAAATTTTTATATTTTTTTAATTTCGAATATAAAATTTCGACCTTTTCTTTTTGAAAATTTCTTCTTTTGTAAAATTTTGACTTCTTTTGGAAATTTGAAAGATTTTGAAAATGTTTGCCTTGTCTACAAATTTCGACTTTCTTTATAGAAAATTTTAACATTTTCTTAAATCTGCGCTTTTTTGAAATTTTCGACTTTTTATTTTAATTCCCACTTTGTTGAAAATTCCGGCCTTTTTCAAGTGTTCAAATATTTTTCAAAATTTTGGTCATTTTCCAAAATTTAAAGGTTTTTGGAAAACTTAAAAATTTTGACTATTTTTTTATTACAACTATTTTCAAAATTTTGACCTTTTTTTACAAATTTTATTCTTAAGTCAGACATTTCTTAAAACCTTTTATTGAAATGTTCGACTAATATTTCGTAAAATTTCGACTCCATTTCAAAACTTAGACTTTTTTCAAAATTTCGACTCTGAAAACGACTTTTTTTTGAAAAGATAGAACTTTTTTAAAAATTTAATCTATAGATTTTTTTAAACATTTCCAATTAAACCTTCGACTTAAAAGAAAAGGTTCTTTTTAAACTTGAACTATTAAAAATTTGGACTTTTCTCAAAATTTTACCTTTTCAAAATTTCAACTTTTTTGATAACTACGAATTTTTTGATAATTTTGAGTTTTCTCGATTCAAAAAATTCAGCTTCTTTGAATCTTTGATTAAAAACTCTGAAATTTATGTTAAATGTCGATATTTTTCCAAAAATTGTAAAGAAGGCTGAAATTTACAAGGTTCATTTTTTCTTGAAATTTCAATATTTTTCCCAAAGTTTTCTAATTTTTATGCAGATCTGAAGTTTATTTTCCCTACATTTACATTAATCATTTTCAGTTCCGTATCAAAATTACAAAATAAAATGCACTTTAAAATATTAAAATTTCGTTAAAAAACTTTTAAATTTCCAAAACAAATAAGAGATAAATCAAAATTTCTACAAGAAAAAATATTTTAAAGACAAAATCTCTAGAAAAACTCAAAATTTCCAAAGAAAATTTTTGTATAAAATGTTTAGAGAAAAACACAAATTTCATAGGGAAAAAAAGCAAAATTTCTTAGAGAAAAAATCGAAATTTGAAATATCTTTACAAAAGAGTCGAAATTTTTTATTTCTCCCAAAATGTTGAAATTTTTATAGAGCTTTCAAGGTTTTTTCCAAACATTTTTTGTCAAAACTACAAAATTAAATAAACTTTAAATTGTCAGTGTCGTGAAAAAACTTAACAAAGCAAATTAGAAGAATATGAAGAAAAATCTGAAGAAGTTAGAATTTCTAGAAGAAATTTTAAGAACAATACTGTTAGGAAAAGTGGCAATTTTGAGAAAATTTCTTGTTATAAAATATTTAGGAAAAATGAAAACTGCAGAAAAAATCAAAATTTCCTAAGAAAATCGAAATATCTCAAAAAAACTCAAAATTTTTATACAAAATGAGATTTTAGGTAAAAATTCGAAGATACCGTATTAACTTATTTTTTACAGAAATAATAAAATACGAGATGAGTTGGATTTAGATTTTTTCTTGAAATTGTAATTATTTTCTCAAAATGTTGACATTTTCAAAGAAATTAGAGTTTTTTCTTAACATTTCAACTCCTGCTCGAAATATTGATTTCTTCCTCAATACTTTTATAAAAATTAGTTTTTAAAAATGTGGTTTTGATCAAAATTAAAAATAAAATAGGTTTTTAAATGTCGTAACTTCGTGAAAGAAACCTAAAATTTTTATCAAAAGAAATCAGAGAAAATTTAAAATTTCTACAAAAAATTGTGTAATGAAAAGTGTTCAGAAAATGTTGAGAAAAAAACAGCGTAAGCGAAATTGGGGGTGCTGCAGTTCCACAGTGCCTATACGCCAGCCGCCACTGATTATTTCGCAAATCTGTGAATTTGGACAATATCAGGTCGATGTTCATATTTAAAAGCTCTAAACTTGCGAGATGTTTGTTCTAAATGTGACATCATCTTATGATAGTGATCATGTCAATCCATTTTGTCAAAATTCAATTTATTTCAAAATTTGACTTTCTCAAGGAAATTTCGGCTTTTTTCTAATTTCAACTTTATCTAGAAATTTTGATTTTTTCTTGAAATTTCAACTGTGTTTTTAACATTCGTCTGTTATTGACAAGTCTACCTTCTTTTAAAAATTCGGCCTTTTCTTTAAATCAAAATTTCTAGAAAAACTTGTTTTCCGAAATTTGCCTTTTTCCGAAAATTTCTAAATTTCTCTTAAAAGTCAATCTTGTATACTCTTTATTGCTGCAAAGTTTCACTTTTTCCTGGAAATGGATACTTTTTATTTAAATTTCAACTTTTTTTTCAGAAAACGACTTTTAAAAAGTTTAATTTTATTATCAAAATTCGATTTTTTATCAAAACTTGACTTTCTCTTGGAAATGTATATTTTTACTATCTCGAAGTTTCAAAAAGTATTCTGGCTTTTTCCATCAACATGACACTTTTTTTAAATTTCTGTTTTTCGAAATTTCGATTTTTTCCTAGAAATGTCGGTCATTTTTCAAAATTTCGGCCTTAACTTCCAAAAAGTCACAACTTGCACTTTTAATTTGGAAAGATTTTTTTAATGATTTTGATTTTTTTTAATTTTGATTCTAATGTCAAATATTGACTATTTTCTTGATATTTCAAATGTTTTGTTAACATAAATTGTAGACTTTACACTCAACATTTACAGTTTTCATTGTAACTGTTTTTCGAAATTTTGGTTTTTGTTCCAAAGTTTCACCTTAATCTCGAAATAACTTTTCTTCAGAAAAATCCAACGAAAACTCAAAAACTCTGGTTTTTTTTTCTATAAATTTCAACTGATTTTAAAAAGTAAATTTTTCTCAAATTTCGAGAATATTTTCTTATTATAAATTATGAATTATATTGAAACATTGGTTTTTCTCTTAAAATTCATATTTTCAATTTAATCCATAATTTAACTCTAAGGGGCTCTATAATTTAGGCACCTATTAGATCCAAGGGGCTAAACTTATGTTCTTATGTTGTTTTTGGTCTTCCCATCCATCATCCACATTAATATATAAATATTTATCAGAAAAAAATGTAGTACAAGCAACTGTTAATAAATACAGAAGAGGCAGTTTTGAAAATCTAAAACAATTTTCATTTTTTTTTGTCTAACATTCTGTTTTTCATTAGTAAACTTAATCGATTAATCCTTTATATTAGTTGCTTCTCAAATTAAAAAAATTTAATTGCCTTCTTTAATAGCTTCTTTAGGATGATATTTGGAACTCTTCTACATATACTTTAGGGCGAATGATTCAATTTGTTGCAGAGCATTCAGGTTTTTCGTATTAATTCCATTGCTCTTTTGTTATATCCAAACTTTCAGCTTTACACGAGATAATTCAAAGCGTCCATGCTTTAAAACTGGCCGTAATTACATTATTTCCTTGTACAAACTTCGAGCAAGTTGCATTAGAGTATTAAAATCAACAATTTCCTCCCTATTAGATGAAATGCATTCCCTAAGTGCATTTCTCAGATAGAACTGGGAACACTTGTTGCTGCTCCTAGACGTCCGCTCAATTCCAACTTACCCGTGAGATTCTATACTCGAAAACAACAATAACCAGTAAGAAAAACAAGAAGGCACATAATCACACGAAAATTCCTCTGTTCCACGACGCGACGTAACTCAAAATGATTCTCCGGCGTCGGCGGCGCTACACCGAAACGATTAACATTTTTTAGCTCATTTAACTCGTCTGTGCTAATTTATCGCGCTTTTAGTACGACAGATTGTTCGTTTTCAACGTGACGTCGAGCTAGAAATCACAACAGATGAGCGAGTGGACGTCGCGCGTTTTCTGATTGCGAGAGTGGAAATTCTGAAAGCTTTCCGCGTTTTTTCCGCATCAAAAGCGCTTGCGCCCGCCTCTTGAAAAGTCCAGCGCTTTTTATCTATTAGAGTAAACATTAAAATTCATTAAAGGACAATAGGAGAAGCACGCGGAATTTTAATTTGAGTTATTTTCGCATTAACTTCAGCTTTCTGGAGTCATTTTTTCTCCGTGGTTTTTTTTTAACGGAGAAGACCGATGATTTTAAATAAGGATTTATTTTACTTGTAAAAACTTCAGACGACTTGTTAAAGTTTGAACCATACTGATGCAAATCGTTGATTAAATATATTCAATTAACATACAAACTGGATTGAAAGTATGAAATAACCTTTCAGAGGAATGAAAAAGTATCTTAACAAATTGAATTTTGGTAAAAAAGTAAGATTTTTACTTATAGTTCATAAACAGACTTTGGAAAGCTTGGAAAGAATTTCAGTTTAATGCAATATGTAAGGACCAAAAATATTCCGACTTTTTTCTATGAACTACAAATTTTTTCTTGGTTTTACACAATTAAGAAATATTTAAAATTGTTAGTAATACTTTAGTAGTAATATTTTAAAACACGAGATATTGCTGATTTAAATTATCACTTATTTAGACTTCATTAAAAATCAGTAAGGTACAAATAAGTGTTTTTCATGCACAAGGCCACTTTATTTGGTAAGCTATTCTTTATTGAGCAAATATCTGCTTTCCTATTCATTTATTTACATTATTTAACTACTAATAACTTTTAGTTCTTTTAAACTCTATTTGACGTGAATTGGTAATTAAATAATTTTTATATAACTTTTTCAAAGTCGTGTTTTAAAAAATATTTAAATTATAAACAAAAACTATTAACAAAGTGATTTGTTTTTAATTCTGACACATAAGTAGTAGATCAAACTTAAAGTCGAAATTTCCAGTTAAAAAAGTTAAATTTTGGTTTGTCAGAATATTAAAAAAAATAACAAAATTTCGATTTCTAGCTAAAAACTTTTAAATAACAGTCGTAAATACGAGAAATTACAAATAACCCAAAATTTATTAAAATCCGAATATCAAATTTCGAGCGTCAACTAGCAATTTTGAGAAAACTCAAAATTTACAAAACAAAATCAAGTTTTTTCCAAAGTTTTGATTTTAGAGTAGTTTAATCGTTACAATAAATGGATTTTTAATGACCAGTTTCTGAAGTACCTACTTACCAGTGGAAATAAATTGGTTACAAATAATTTGGGACTATAAAATATTTAACGGTTAACCCCAGCAATTCAAGTTTTGTGTATCTGGTGCAATTGAAGGATAAACGGAGAATTAGAAATAAAAGCCAGCACTGTTAATGACTTTATGTACAATTTATTTAAACCGTAATGGACGCAAATAACAGTATCTAACAAAACGATAAATTAATAAAAAAAAACTAAACACTAATTGGAAGATAAAAATAAAATATTCATTTAATAGATAAATACGCTCAATTTAAAATGCTTAGGACGATAAATTATGTGGTGGATAAAAGCACTTAAAAAAGTAACAAAATTTCCATACAAATAATTAAGTACACGATTCAATAATTATCTATTTACAGTGTGTATCTCACTAAAATAGAAAATATTTCACTGTGGGTAGAATTACATTAAAATGCCAGGCCGGAGGAGGGGAAAGAAAATGAAAAAGTATCACAATGACGCGCTGCAATCAACAGTCTTGTAAGGTTGCGAAAATAAGGCGCAACGTCAACTAATTAGTTTCCATTTTTTCTCTAAAAAAGAAAAAGATGCTTTTTCATTCGCTTTTCAACCAAATCCCAAATTTCCATTAGCTGATGAGATTAATTTCTTAACCTCATTTCCGTCAGTCCCAGATGTTCGTGGGGAAAGTGTTAACTTCAGTTTGATCCTGATAGGGGTTGCCATCAATGCTGTAGGACAAACGTATTCTCATTCGAAGTAATGTCTGAAAAAGTGAAAAGTATTGTTAAAATCAAAAGTGCATCCCGCGAGTTGACTTTAGGGCTAAACTACCTCCAAGTTTTTTCTTCAAATTTTAAATTTCCTAAAAAAATATCAAAGTTCCCCTCAATGTACCTACTTCTTTCCAAAAACTTCGCCTTTTCCACCATAATTTTAAATTTAATCTCAACATTTCTTGACAACATCATAAAAGAGATTACAAGTACGAAATTTTAAAAAAGCATGGAATATAAGAGTGCAAGTTTCATTAAAATTCTTTATCAATGTAAGGGCAGTCTTACAAAACATGTATGTGTATATCGCAGACAATTTGTCTCAGACAATTTGTCTGCGACATTTGTGTTATACAAATGTTAAAAACAAATGGATATAGTTCAAAATTTCGAGTTTACCCAACAAATGGTAATTCCTAGACTCGAAAGTTAGCACACAAGGCAAAATTGCCCTGAAACACACTTCTTACCTTATTTGGATTTGTAACCCTCAAAATTTGCGTTATGTGGTTGCCAGGGTGCATCATAGTCCCTGAAGGAGACAACATTTGCAATTGGAATGTCTGAAACAAGCAACATATAAGCACCAATCGATCAGAAGAAAAAATCCTCACCTTAGGAACAGCGGCTTGAAATAAGAAATCAGTCATATTCAACAACGTATTGTTGGTGGCTGTAACGTTCACCGTCAACGTGTTGCTATCGGGAATTTTTTCTAAAGAGAACACTATTTTTAAACCGTCTTTGTCGTAGGCTGTCAGCGTAGGCACATCTTTTTCTATAAAACATTAATAAACAAAAGTGACAGAAATTATGAATATGAAATTGCGGCAAAGCAATCCTCGTAGGTTGGGTCGTTTATTTCCAAGACAGGCAACAAAGTTACCAATTGCCAACAAAAGACGATTAATTTCAACAAAACTGACTCCTGCTATGAAAAACCCAGCTGCCCGTCATTGCACCAGAATAACTTAAATTTTCAAAAAGTGTAAGCCAGTGGACAGATATAGAAAATATATTTAACCAACATTGATGTTATTGCTATTTAAGAAACGTTTTTATTATTCTATTCTGTCTGTGATAATATAAAAAGTTAAGAAATATACAAAAAAAAATAATAAAAACAAAAATAATTTGCTAAAAAGTTCGGAAAACTAGCGGGTATAATCCAGAAAATAGTTCTTGGTAATTTATTTACAACCAGAAAATACCAACACTGCTTACTCATATTTTTTGTTGAAAGGCTAAATAAAATACATAAAAAATATGAATTTAGCATTTATTAAAAAAAAATAATAAGAAAAACTAGCGATCCGCGGCGAATTCGACAATATTCGTTGTTTAGGAGTCAAACCGGATCGCCCATGAGAAAATGTTGCCATACACCAACAGGTGGTACTTTCCCAAAAAAGTAAATAAAGCACGAACTGACATCAACTCAATTTTTGCAACACATCAAATTGATGAATTTTAAAAACGACTTATCAATTTTGTTTCTTCATTTTTATTATCATTGTATTATTATTTTTCACTTTAATAAGTTTCAGTTCTTGATTAAAATGTTGGTGAACACTAGCTGGAAACCACTGGTACAGAGAGGATGCTTTCCCGCAGTCTTGTCACAAAAAAAAAACTTGCAAAATCAACTCACCATTTACTAAATTGGTATTTAATAGATCACCAGCTAGGAAGTTAGAATTCTGATTATTCATAGCAGACAAGGAACTATTATTATTCTCTATAATTAAACCTATGCCCGAATCAGACGTTGGTAACGCCGTTGGGGTCGAATCTAATCCCCCTAATAAATCCAAAAGATCTTGATTTGTAGTAACAGATGTTTGGATTGTGGTAGTCGGAAGGTTTGGCTTTATGATTTCTAAATCTAAACTATCCGTACCTAACAGATCTAAGAGGGCATTCTACAAGTAAAATTTGTGAATAACTTAGATGAAATCCACTACCAACTCTTACCGATTCGTTATTATGTTGAGGACTATTTTCCTCAGTTTTAACTTCTTCTTCAAAGTCACCATTAGTCTTAACGTCATTATGCTGCCTAATGACCTCCATCGGAGGCATCCTCTCTAACAAAGGCGGCCTCAAATGCGAATATTTCCCGAATAGCTGTGAATACTCCACTCCCCTTTGCTGCAATTCTATGTGCAGACTCGAACAGAATGAACTCACTATTTGCTGAATTTGGCTAAAATTGGGTCAATTCGATCTTACTATAATTTAAAATTAGGCTAAATACTCACTTGGTCGTAACTGAAAATCTAGTACTCAATTTCGTCAGCGACATCAACGCGTACTGCTTAGTTGTGGGGTTATTCTGCGGCGACCATAAAACCCTCTGGTATATTTCGATGACTTCCTCTTCTGTGGGCGGCTCGCAGCCTTCCTCATCGGGCAGAGGTTGCAGAAGCTGATCTCCGTACTCACCTATGGCCCACATAGCCACCTGAGTAAGCGGCTGTTTATCCATCATGTCCTCTGACAGAGCTTTGTACAGTTGGTGCGATATGTACGCCTGTTGGCTAGTGCTTTCGGATATCAGTTGTATCGTAGAGCTAATTACGTCATCTCTGACATAATTACCCGCCTAACAAATAAAAACTTTTAAAAAATATCTTCAAAGTAGAATAACTAGTTTTTTTTTTCTTCTCTCAATTTGGACATAATCTCAAATCAAAAAAATAAATTAAACTAAAATAAAAATTTTAAGATGTAACCCTAGATTTTGAGAAGACAGTTGAAATTTCAAAAGGGAAATTCAAAATGCAAAAATTTCGAAAAATTGTAACTTCCAAATTCGATTATTCGACTTTTTCTCGAAATTTCTCCCAAAATTTCTAGAAAAAATTGAAATTCCGAAAAAATGTTGTTCGCTTATTTTACAAAATTGAGTTTTTTTGAAAATTCCGCAATTGATTTTTTTTAAGCTTGAAACTGAAACCAGAAATGTTGGTTATTTTTCTCCAAATTTAGACTTTAATCCTTATTCAAGTTTTTTTCCAAAATTTAAAGCACAAACTTATGTGGATGTGATTTCGCGATGATTTTTAACGAAAGTAGGAACTTACGGCGATTAAAACTTTCAGTAACGTGTCCAGATGCCACCGTTTATTGGGGGAGTATCTCTCGGCGGACATCACGATACTAGAGGAACAGTGGGCTTTGAATTCTGCATCTGATTTTTCTAAGAAAGTTAGAAGCTCTTTCATCATCGTTCGAATATTTTGAGAATTGACAAGGGCGAAGGATAACTCCATGGCTCTTTTTCTGATGGAGACGTCGGGGTCCTTAAGGCATTCCAAAATAGTAGACCTATGCCTCTGAACCGCCGATGTGTCAACGTGAACCGTCTTTAACAGAGTGTTCAGCGCCACATAGCGAATATTTTTGTCGTTATTCAGCAAGAAACGTCCCAAGATGTTAACAGCTAGCACCTTGATCATTAATATTAAGAAATCAGGTGAAAGACAATTACGAGAAATCTAACAACTTACCCTAAGGCCACCTTCAGATTTAATATCCATAATTGATAGCACAGTTTCGTATAAGATTGTATTACCCACGTTTTTGCTGGTTTCAGTGTTTGTGGCCACTTGGGCCAAAATATCGTTCATTGCTTCACTGGCGTCCACATCATTTCTGCCCAAAACTCGAAGCAACTTCAGTATTTTCACCTAATTGGGCAATTTTAATTTGAGTAGCAAGCAATATCTAATTAAATGGAAGAGCAAATTGTTTAATTTACCTGGAGGAATGGGTCACTAATGCCTGAAACGTCATGCTCTGGGGAATATCCAGCTAAGTATTAGATTTTTCAATATTCTCACTAGGTTGGGAACAATCTAAAAATTGAAATAAACAATTTAGATATCGACAGTTTTGTTCAAGATGACAAAATTCGGCGGAGGTTGTGATATGGTCCAAAATCCGCAGGAACTTCACAATTCAAACACGTTTCAAAAAAAAATTCCAATTTTGGAAAAAATGCTAAATTTATAAACTAATTTGAGATTTAACTGAAAGTCTCGATTTAGGACTCAAAAATTTAAAAAGTAAGCAAATTTCAATAGAAAACTATTGGAAAAAGCCGAAATTAAAATAGACATTAGAAATTCATAAAAATCATTCTCAAATTTTCGATTTTAAAATTTTAAACAGAGAACTAAAAAAATACTAAAGAAGTTATATCAAAAAACTGTATTTTAAAACTAATTTTCGAGGAAGTGATTGATATTTCGTATTTAATTCGAAATTTCCATGAAAAAATCAAAACTCAGAACAAAACTTGTACTCAATTTCTATAGTTAATGAAAACACTTTAAAATTATCACATTTTCCAATATGGACTCAAAATTTAGATTTTTAAACACTTTGAAAGCATAATGGGGTTACCCTTTAAGAGTGGATTAAACTTAAAAAAAAAATATTCGTTTTTTTTAACCACAAACTATTTTTAAAGTCGAAAATTCGACGAAAATCTATCATTTCTGGTACAAATTTAAAATTTTGAAGAAAAACCAAAAATTAAAATTTTTGGAAATTTGGTCTTTTTGACCCTAGAAATTTCTACATCAATCTAAATATTTGTTTAAAAAAAAATAATGAATTTTTGGTTTTAAACATTTCAAAATTCAACTTGAGAATTTGGGAAAAAATTTTAAATGTCGGAAGAAAAAATAAAATTTAAGTTTCATTACAAAATATGGACAAAAATTGGAGATTTTGAGAAAAACTGCAAATTTACATACAGAAGTTTAAAAAGTTTTGAGTAATAAAATACAATTTTGTCGAAATTTCGACGATTCGCCTTTTTCGCCAAAACTTCACTGGAAAAGACCAAATTTCGAGATTAATGTCAAAATTTTGAGAAAAAATATTACTTAAAAATGAAGCTTTTCTTTTAAAGTTTTCATTTTGAGTAAAATTGATTGTTTTTTCTAAAAAATTTAAATTATATCTTGCTATTAAAAAAATATATTTAAGATTAAAAATGGAAATTTGGAGAAAATTCAACAAAAAAATCTCGAAATTCATCGCATACAATTCAAAATATTTCCATTTTAATGACAAAACGTTGATTTTTGATTTTTCAAAAAATAATATGTAAAAATTTGAACAAATTTCTAAATATTTAGACAATTTAAGCTTAGATTACTATAAAAAAAGGTAGAAACATTTAGTAACATTCCAAAACGTTTAAAAAATTGTTTTTAAATTCCCAGTTCTTCCTCAAAATTTCGGCTTCCCATTTGGAAATGTTCGATTTGTTCTTAAGATTCGAATTTAAGGATCGAATTAAAAAAAAACAGAATAGTAAACGCAATTTTGACAAAAATGTCGAAATTTCTAAGAAACTCAAGACTCCAAACTATTTTTGATTCAGAAATTTCCAGTTTTTTCGGTAATTTATTTTTATTTTCTATTGCTAACAATCAACCATCTGTAACTGAAAAACTTTCCTTAAATAGTCCACATACGAGCAGATCCAGACCTTGTACTAAAAAATTAATTATATCTTACCTTTTTAAAATGATTCAATGTGTCAGGACTGTTTTCACACATTTCAGTGATTAATGTAACCCCAGTAATCAGCACACCTGAAAATTATGTTATTCAACAAATATATCAACTGCTGAAAACTAGTTTTATTTTTGATGGACACAAGCCAAGTTGCACCTGCCTACTAAATTAACTTTTAATTTCTGAACATACCATGATTCTTTTCAGATAGTAAACTTCTTGTAGCTGGTAAAAAAATTTCCATTAATTCTGGCACCCTTTTGATAATCCTAAATGCACAAAGGGCTGCTTTTTTTCTTATATAAGCATTAGGGGACTTTAATAGTCGTTCTATTTCACCAGCCAAATCCCTTGCCATTTCAGGCGATGCTATTGCTCCTAACGTACACAAAGCTAAGCCAACGACGAATTGCGTGGAAGAATTTAAATCACTAAAATGTTAAATTAATAGTTTTCACTATCGAGAGATATTATCATAAGGCAAATTATAAATGCATTTACAGCTCTGCCAAACAGGATAAATTAAGATGCTAGGGTATTTATAGTTGGCATTTACCAAAATTTTTACTCATTCGAACACAGAGTACTTACTACTGATAAAGCATCTCTAGTTTCATGCTTATATCTAATATGAGTGGCTAAATTTTCCTGGATTTTTTAGTACCTTGTTGAAGTTCTAGACGTTTAAAGAAATACAATATATTTTAAGCTTAAGCACCAAAACTTTAAGATACATCTTGACATTTAAAAAATAAATTTTAGAAATTCCAGACAAAATTTCAACTCTAAAGAAGGAAAAGCTGAAATTTCAAAACTTAAAGAGTTGATCGTTCAACTTTAAACTTAAATTTTCAATCTCATTCTTGCAACGTTGAAATGTTTAAAATGAAATTTTAAAATTTAGGCTAAAATTTCGACCTTCAATGAAAAATTTTGGGCAACAAAAATTAAAAAAGGAATTTTAATAAAAAAGTAAAATTTTTGGGGCAATGCCCCCCTCCATTGCTCCATTATGACTTTTAGAGTAAAAATCATTTGTCATAAAACAGTAGCTTCAAGAATATCATCTCTGAGTAGTACTGTGTTGCACACATAGACAGCAAAGGAGACATACTTACTTCTTTAAACAATTCGTAATTAATAGATGAACATCCTGTCGTTCATCTAATAACAACATGGCCCCCAAATACCCAATCCTTTTGTCTGTGAATCTGGAACTCGCTATCAGTTTCAAGCATTCCAACTGGCCGAAATGCGCCGGGTACCCCAGCATGTGTATGTACAACAGCTTTGCGATATTTCTGCATCTGAAATGAGACCATTAGTGCCCTAGAATTACAGTCAAGCAGCACCAACCTCCACACTGAATCTTCTTCTCTAAATGTAGACCTAATGTAAGCGCACTCCTTGTTGACGACGCTGCGCTCTTCAGCTGCAGTCCTCGCGGCCCTAATTTGTCTAATTAGATCTCTGAGACGCATAGGCGTAGGCATTCGGACTAAAATTCGCGCGATTAGTTAAGCTTGGGAGTGAATTGTCAAACTTACCTCTTTCGATGGCCTCATTAACCACTTGCTTGATTGTTGCCATATTAAATGGGGGGTTAAACCTAGAACATTTTCTCGCGTTAGTAACACAATAACGAGGGTACTTCATTGTGCAGGAGAAACACATACCCGTGCTCTGACGCGTTCATCGTGTAGAAATTACCAGATAACAGACAGAAACCAACCTAGGTTAATTCTAGACTGGAGGTTGATTGATAGAAATTACAAGCAATATTGCGCAACTGGGAACCCAATGGACATAATTCTTTCAATTAGGCAGGAATTCACCGGGCGATTAAATAATTGAAACACGGATATCTGGATTTTTCACCTGTTTTAACACTTGATTTGACAGGTGTGCTGTCATATGCAACTTTGGGAAACTAAATTAACGGCAGTCGAATAAGTTAGCGTAAATATTAAATTCAATGCGAAACGTTTACAGTATATTGCACTAATTTTTTCAATTGTCCCGACAACTAATAAATAAATAATTAGAAAATTGGGGCCAACCACTTTGACTTTTATTTGACATATGGTGAAATATGGCCGACTGACATTACTGACGTCACAAATGTTGAGTGGACGTAAATCTGCTTTATATGTTCAATTTGTTCAAGATTCGACGAAGAATTAACAGTAGTTATCGGATAAAAATTATTGAATAATCAATGAAAATATTCAACTAAAGGACTAATTGCCTGTTTTTCATTTTTTAGTTTTTGCGGAATAACTTTTTTTAAGTTTTAATCACAATTATAAAAATGATTAAAGTAAATATGGTAAATTTTGTAAATTCTTTTACCTTCTGTTCAATTCCGGCGGTAAAACGCTCCAATCCGATTCATAATACGGGTACATTGCTCTTTTTTGACTGAAACACGCTTCCGCAAGAACACGCACAAGCACCTACATTATAAATTTTATTGATAAATTATTAAGATAAGCAACAGTGATAACTCAACTTATCATTGTTTATTTATAGGACAAATACACAATAAAAGTGGAACATTCTCGTTAATTATTTAATAGTATAAACATTGTAATCACATTTGAGGTAAAAATTACACAATTTTATTAACTTTCCTCTTCATTTCTAGGGGGCCTTATGACGCTGTTTCTTTTTATGCAATCAACTAACCATTTTATTCCTTCATCGATGCCTTCCCTGAAATTGTACCACATTATATAGGCTTTCAATTATAAAATTTGATCTGTTCAGAAGCATCACAATCCAAATTGTTAAATTTAATATTTTTGGACAAAGTTTAATTTACCCTGTTAATGCAGACACCGGCATAACCATGCAGTCTCTTTTGCCAATTAAATGAGCGTTTTTATTAAATATAGGTTTAACCTCCCTCACCCCCATGCATTCAGGAATGTCTTGCTTATTTGCCAATACCAACAAAGGTATACCTTGCACATTTTCATTAGCTATAAGTTTATCTAAAATGAGACTATTATCCAATCAGTTTTAAGTCAACCTGCCATCAACCTACCAAATGTTTCTTTAGAATCATCTATCCTTTCCCTATCCGAGGAATCCACAACGTAAATTATAGCATGTGATTCGGCATAATACTGAAAGAAACACATTTACATCTAATGAAATACATTATGACCACTATTACTTTGTCCCATAAAGACTGGAGCTCCGTTTGACCCCCCAAGTCCCAAAAATTCAAACGTATTCCCGAAATTTCTATCCTACCAATGTTTAAGCCAACTGTTGTCGTTATTTTACTAGGGTGTATCCCTAAGTAGTTCTTGGTGAATTTAGTCTTCGCTGCCTCTAAGTACGTCTAAAAAAGCAAGGATATAAATATTTATTTCAAATACAATCGGTGATAAATTCACAGTTTTGCCAGCGTTATCTAGACCGAGAATCAGGACGCAATACTCGTCCTTTTGCACCATATATTTGTAAAAGCCATGGAGAAGTGTGTACATTTGTTACAGCTTCTGTTAATTCTGTGAACAACGGAATATCTAGCCACATTTAGCACGTAATTTGTTCAATTATCATATTTTTATGTGACTGCTAACTTTAAAAACAATTTTAAGAAATGTCAACATAACCAAAGATTTCCAGTCACTTTGACATTCAGTGTTGTCGCAGACATAGAACATCTCCATAAGTAGTAGAGATGGGAGATCCGATTTATAACAGATTGATTTTTGGCTTCGATGAATCGATTTTTGGTAACTGTCGATTTTTTAAGGAAATGATTTGTTTTCTTTTATCTTGACTTCAATCTATCAAGTACCTACTAAATAAATAAGTAACACTCACTAATTTTGTATCTATATATATAAAAGACAAATACCACTCACTCACTCATCACTAAATCTCTGAAACTATTAAACCTAGAAATTTGAAATTTAGTAGATAGGTTTCTTTTATAGAACTCCCAAGGAGGGGGCTAACGCATGTAAAATTTTGCCAAAGAACGCCGTTCGAAAGCGACGAAACAACACCCACAGAATGCATAGAATTCGTTGCTATGCGACGAACAAAAGACACAGAACGACTACGTGATTGGGAATTTGGGAAATTTGACGTTTCATAATGATTCTCCGAAATTAATAATTACAAATTGAATTCGTTCATCTACCTGGATACATATATGTAATACTTCTATATGGCCTGTTGTGTATAATCGCCACTGCAAAATGCTTTGACAAAAAAGTGAGATGAAAGTATATGTCGTACTCTTTCAAGGATAAGCATTCATTCGTTTATAACGAGAACAGATGACAAGATGGGCGGGGACACTAATAAATGAATGACGACTGATTTCGCAGGGCCAGCTAGTTTATTATAAAAACCATTTAATTCAATAACTCATCAGTTTATGTATTTGTATCTTTTTTAAGATAATAACACTATTAAAGCATGCTCATTATAAGTACAAAGTTATAGCACAGTATAGATATTAACTTACGCATACAGTAGCGACAAAGTGCTAAAATTTTGTCACGAATTTTGTTTGCTCATGCGTTTTCACAGTCCCGAACATGGCGTCGTAGTGTTCTATGATAACCAGAAATAACATAGAGAAACTAAGTATGAGTATGAACTACGTGCAATTCTACGGATAGTGTACGCCCCTCATGGTTAACGGAACTATTACCTTAAAAACAGAACACTGGAATACGAACAACACAAAAAACTGTATTATCGACAACATTTCCCACCGTTTTTCAAATATTTAATGTATCTTAGCATTTTAAAATTAAAAAGATTTTTACCACGTCAGTATTTGGCATTAATTACGCAACTTCTGAGTAATTATCACCATTTACCAATGTGACAAAATGTTCTTTTAGACTTAATTAAAAAAAAACAAAAGGTTAGTTCAGTTATTTAAGAAATTACATTCAAATTTATAATTTATGATGCACAGAGGCACTATAAAATATAAATTTTAATGTAATATTTTAGACCTAATATCAGTATAATTTATATTTCCACGTAAAAGGGTTAAAATAAGAAATATATATGTTCCAAGAGTTTTTATTTACAAAATATAAACAACAATAATAAAGCAATTATGAAGTAGATCCCTTTTTTTAGAAAAAGTCAAAACTAAAATTAATTATGAAGTACATTAACACAAAAATATATCAGCACCCCTGACTTCTGAAACAAACAGAAAATATTTTAGTTTAACGAATAAATATAAACAAAAAATGACGAATAACACAACACGAAACCTATGAAAAAAAAATTAACATAATGCTCGTGCTCGTAATGATTTACATACTTTGTCTTAAGAAAACCAATGTTAATTATTGTATTATTTCTAAATTGGAATTTAATACATGAATTCAACATCACAATTATTTGTATGTCCTTCTGTGTAAATTATTTTAATATAAAAGAAGCTGTAGATTGTAGATTGATTTATTTTTGCACTTGCTAATGCCTCCTATAAATTTAAAATATATTGCTTCTGAAATATCATTGATACATTACGAAGTACAAGTGTTTGCTGTGAGCAACACCGAATCTAACTCAAAAATTGGAAAAATTAGTAAATTTTGCATGTCCACCAGAGCATAGGTTTTGGTTTGATGAATATTTTAAAGACACACACACACACACACACACACACACACACACACACATATATATATATATATATATATATATATATATATATATATATATGACATGATATGGTCACACACACACACACACACACACACACACACACACACACACACACACACACACACACACACACACACACACACACACACACACACACACACACACACACACACACACACACACACACACACACACACACACACACACACACACACACACACACACACACACACACACACACACACACACACACACACACACACACACACACACACACACACACACACACACACACACACACACACACACACACACACACACACACACACACACACACACACACACACACACACACACACACACACACACACACACACACACACACACACACACACACACACACACACACACACACACACACACACACACACACACACACACACACACACACACACACACACACACACACACACACACACACACACACACACACACACACACACACACACACACACACACACACACACACACACACACACACACACACACACACACACACACACACACACACACACACACACACACACACACACACACACACACACACACACACACACACACACACACACACACACACACACACACACACACACACACACACACACACACACACACACACACACACACACACACACACACACACACACACACACACACACACACACACACACACACACACACACACACACACACACACACACACACACACACACACACACACACACACACACACACACACACACACACACACACACACACACACACACACACACACACACACACACACACACACACACACACACACACACACATGACATGAATATGGTCAGGGATTTTCATCCGAATTGTGGGATTTTTAAGGAGATTGTTCGCGAATAATGTTTAGGTCATCTGGCAACACTGGATCAGTTTTATTTAAATATCAGTCTTGTTATAATTCATTGCGCTAATAAGATGAAACCAGCAATAATAATCAGCTTCTTTTTAATTTCCAAAAGACGGCAAACGGTAATATTCGGGTACACCCAATTTGTTTTATTAAAAAAAAACTGTTTTATTAAGGCGCGTACTGATTTGAATGTGCATGCGCTGAGTCGAAGCAAATGCACATTCGCATTCAAATCTGGACGTGCCATTCACAATGACTCGGAGCATGTTTAACTTCTCGCGAGCGACCGCGAACGCGCATGGCCTGAGCCGACGGCTGTCGGTCTCTGACTCCTCTCAAAAGAAATATATCGTGCATGTGTGCTCATTATGGACGGATTTTTGTTAATCTGCAAATCTACAGTAGTCTAACGCATGCACAAGAATTAACAGTGTTCCTTACTGTGAAGAGTTTTTGCCAAATAACGGTTTCAATAAAGACAGAATGGAGTAGTCTAATGAAGAATGCTTACAATTAATTGATTTGTACGAACAACATCCCATTTTGGGGGATGCAAAACATTCCTTCCACTCCTCTAAAAATAAAAAGGTAGATGCCCGGGATGAAATGAACGATAAGTTAAATCGGTAGGTAAATAATGTAAAACAAAAAATAACTATTATTTTTGCGAAGACATGCACGAATGACCGGAAAGGAGTGAAACAACACACATGCGTGCGAGGCAATAAATGTCTACAAATGTTCTGAGTTGGTACACATGCGTATGCATGTGTATGCGCTTGGACTCAACGCATGCACATTCAAGTCAGTACGCGCCTTTATACTTGCATTTACCTTGTCGCTACTGTATGCGTAAGCTAATATCTATAATGCGGTTATAGAACTAAAAGCATACGGAGCTCGCATTAGGCGTATAGTTTTATTTTTATTCATTTATTTTTTTCATTTTAGTTCATATTATTTGTAGATGTTTAAACATTTTTCTAGATAATCACTTTTACCCACTCCCACTCGTATATTCACTGTTTTCTTTATAACTTGCGAGCGGGATAGATAGGCCATATTCGTCTAGTGAACGGATATAACGTAACTCGCGTCCTGATTGGTCGATTTCATATTCTCACTAGTGTGGATATGAAATCGACCAATCACGGCATGCGACAAGGACATGTCATTTTTAGATTCAAAATTGTACCATAGAAAATGTCAAGTTGACATATTTACTAAAGAAACTACTATAGTATGAGTTAATACTATTTAAACCATATATGTAATACTTCTATATGGCGTGTTGTGTATAATCGCCACTACAAAATGCGTTGTCAAAAAGGTGAGATGAAAGTATTTGTCGTACTCTTTGGAGTACAAGCATTTATTCAATTATAGCGGGAACAGATGACAAGATGGGCGGGAAGACTAATAAATGAATGACAACAAAGATAACTGACGAGAAGCGGGATTGGTTAATAAATTCTGTCCTCCATAAAGACAAACATATATATCCATCGCGTCTTTTGAACACAATCGAAGGTACAAAACACGCCATATAGAAGTATTACATATATGATTTAAACATGCTCGTGTGGCAGCGCTGTGACATTTCTTCTATGTTCTAAAATCCTAACCTCAATATAATTAAGGATTTTGATTTGTTGTCGGAGTGATTCTTTCATACTTTATGTCAATTTTTACTGAAAAATATTAAATTGTTAATAATATTAATAAAAATAACATAGCAAACAATTAGTCCGATTATTTCCGCCAAAGAATTCCTGAAATATAGGTAACACATTAATCATCAAAATGTTAACGCGTGGAGTCAGCTTTAGTTCCGGTGATTTTTTTAGTAACTTATTTAAAGGTTGCTTTAATATTTCACGGCCTATTCTAATGCACAGCGTTGACTGAATAATTTATTCAATCTGCGTGCACATTTATCTGCAGTGGAGTGTAGCGCTGATTTTGAATAAATATTTATTCCATCAACGACTGTAGACACCATGATAAGTTTTCGTCATTTTAATCCGCCGTCGTGTTTTTGACAAAATACGGGATCATTGTATTTTATACGTAAAATTTTTTCCCTTCGCTTAAATTTAAATTACAATCAATAATCAAATAACGAGACAGAAAATTTTGGGATGGCTTGCCTTAACCTAGATTTGAGATAAACTGAATATACCTACTTTATTAAATAAATATATTTTAAAATTCTTTTAAATAATTGAAAATGTTCCATGGCATTTATTTTGATGTAGGCAACTACACATAGAGTTAGTTGATGTTCCAGTTGCCTATACATTGTCCCAATAAATGATCCGTTTTAATTTTTAAGTTTAATAATTTTTTTTTGTTATTTGTAATTAAGTTATTTCACGTCTAACCATTGCGTGAAATAAACCATATACGCTATTACTTATTTTTAAACTATACCAAGCAGTTTCCCTGCGAGTGCATGAAAATAATCGATTAACACGTTCGTAATCAACAGTTATTTATAAACACATGACTACAATCACCACTGCGTACTCAACATACTTTCCCTTACCAGTTGTCAAAGTCGAATATGCATAGCTAATGTGATTGCAAACACAATTAAATGCCGTATTATTATAGTAAAAATGGCCTCTCTTAAGGTAAAAGAAGTATTATGCATCGCGTATTCCATCGTACTTTTTGTAAGTTCATTCGAAACCGTCGAATTAAAACGAAATTTTTATTCAACGAGAGCAAATTTTTAGATCTCCGGCCTCGTCTTGATCGGTTTATCCGTGGTTCTGGCATACAAGCTCTTTTACCATTTCAAATTCGTCCCCGGAGGAGCCGTAGGTCCTTTCATTGTGTTGTTTATCCTGGGGCTTTTTCATATGCTGCTGACTTGGTTAGGCGTAAAAGGCCCGACAAGGGAGCATGATTTCCACATTATTTTGGTAAATTGACATTGTTTGCATGTCGCTTTGTGTATTCGCATGTTACACATATCGTGAGAACGATACGAAATCGCTCATTTTTGCAGTTTATGGTGTCCATTATTGTGCTTTTGATAGTCGAGTGTGCCGTCGGGGTTTGGAGCATGATTTTGTGGCAGGAAGCCGAAGTTGAAGTTAATTTGTTGATGAGGACAGCTTTCGAAATATTAAAAAGCGATTTTAATAAAGATACAGCGTGGACAAGAGTACAGAAAAAGGTTTGTAACGTAATAGTTATATAGAGGGTTTTAAGCAGCAGGTGATAGAAGGCAGCGTGGCCGAGCGGTCTAAGGCGCTGGTTTTAGGCACCAGTCCGAAAGGGCGTGGGTTCGAATCCCACCGCTGTCAAGTTTTTTTTTTCTTTTATTGTTTTAATATCTTTCGATTAGTCTCAAAATGTAGCGATCAGAATATTATTTCATCAATAAAATGTTACTAATGACATAGTTTGCTAATTAGAAATAATCAAATTCATTTTAAGTATGTAATTTTACACTGAACTTCAATAGAATCAGTTGCATATTGATAATTTAAACTTATTAGAAATGAAAACTTCCTAAAAAGAATTAATGAATTACGAAAACATATATCAAAATGTTTTTAGTCTCGAAATTTCGACTGTTTTTGACATTTTAAACTTTTGAGCAGAGTAGAATGTTTCATATTCTATGGAAACCCAAAAATTTGAGACTAAACAAAATGTTTAAGGTCAAACATTTAATAAATCATTTTCTTCCATTCAAAATTTTTTTTTCGAAATTTTGATATTTATCTGAAAACTCATTTTTCTCGTATTTGAAAGCCTTGAAATTTTTAAACTCAAAAATTCCAGAAACTATTTTTAAATTTCACTCCCAAATTAGAAATTTTAAATACAAATTTTAACCTATCCTTGTTTAAGAAGGCGGTTCATCGTCATCTATCCTAGTTTCCGCGTCCTATTCGCGGTGCTTTGAAGGCATAATAGGGTTATCCTTTGCGAGTGGATTGAATACATAAAAAAATTTCAAAAAAAGCTTCATCTATTAAAAAAAAATATAGAATTTCGAGTTTAATTTTGAATTGCTGCTCAAAATATTGATTAACATTTTTACTTTAATTTGAAATTTTGATTTTAGACAATTTGAAAAAAATATTTTTGAAGCTTCAATTTTAATTTAGAGATTTTAATATTGAATATATTTACTTCGATTGAGAAATTGTTATATTTAAATAAACATTTTTTTACGATGATTCTCAATTTTTTTAATATGATTTTTATATTTTGAGTCTTCTTTTGAGACATGTTTTTGTAGAACTACACCTTTTTTGGTCCAACCTCCAAATTTGCTTTTAGAATTCGAAATTTTAACCCTAAAGATTTTCAGTTTTAAACTAAACTTCAACATTTTTTTTAACTTGTAAAATTTTTCTTCCGCTTTACAAAGTCCCAAATCTTCGATTTTATGATTCCAATTAACAAAATATTAAGAGGAAAATGGTTTGAAAAAATATGTTTTAAAATTTTGGAGTTTTTTTTTCTAGACATTTTGATTTCAAAAACTAAAGTTTCATCTTTAAAGTTAAAATTAAAATAAATAAAAAAGATAATATTCCAAATTTAAGTTTTACATTCTCAAAAATATTCGAAATTTTGCAGACAAATCGAAAATTTTATGTTTTAAGCTTTTCTGAACTTGTAAGGAAAAAATCGGAAATTTCTTTAAACCTGTTTCGACTTTTTTCGAAATTTCCAAAAAATTTTATTTTAGAAATTCCTGGATTAGGACTTCTTTCCCTAAATTTTGATTATAAAATCCAAATTAAAAAAAATAAATTGAACTATGAGTTTTAACTTCCGCTTTTTCCAAAATTATTGACTTCATAATCTCGAGAGTTTACTTAAACTAGAAATTGCTTTTATTCAACATTTTTGATTAAAATCCGAAATTTCGAATTTGGACTCAAAATTTCGAACTGTTTACTAGAATTACGGCTTTTTTTAAAGTTTAATCCACTCGCAAAGGGTAACCCCATTATGCTTTCAAAGCACTGCGAGTAGGATGCGGTAACAAGGATAGATGGCGATGAACCGCCTTCTTAAACAAGGATAGGTTGTAATTTTTGGGGAAAATTCCTTTCGGTAACAGGTTCCATAACTTGGAAGTTCTATAGAAAAAAGAGTCTCCGTATACAGAAGTCATACAAGTCCTCACTGTGTCAAGCTGGACCGCACAGGAATTTACTGTCTCCGACTGTCTAGTATGCCTCAAGAATCTTGCCCTTGGGGGGTCAATCCTATTAGTTCCTGCGAGCATCTTCCATGATAGTACTTGTAGAAAAGAGACCAGCCACCAACCATACGCCTGTGCTCTAGTGTTTCGAGAGAATCGGTCAGACTCTCGCCATCAGTTAGGCGAATCACTCTTCTTTGAATTGAATCCAAGAGAGCTAAAATGTGTTTTGGGACTGAACTTCAAACATGAGAACAGTAGAGAGTGAGAAGAGTATTGGCCTAATTTGGGCTTTGTATAGTGTAAATAGCTGATGAGATGTGAAGTACTTTTTCGCTCTAAAAAGAAAGCCTAGCTTCTGAGAGGCGGATTTGGCAATGGTGCGCACATGATCGTCCCAAGAGAAGCTAGTGCTCGCATTCATTCCTAGGATAGATAGATTAGATACCATGGGAAGGATTTTTTACATTATCCCTTGATGTTTTCTTAGAGAAAACCGCTGCCTGAGTTTTTGAAACGTTGAAGTCGATCAAATTGTTCTTACCCCATTCCATAATAATCCCGAGATCCCGATATCTCTATCTGCTGTTCCCTTAGTCGATCTGAAGCAGCGATAGATAATGGTTTGTCGGAGAAAAAAAGATGACCCAAGGTTACTATCATCTGCATAGCTGTATATAGGATTGGAAGTTAAAGCTAAGAGATCGTTTATGTGTAACAGAAATAGAGTAGGAGACAGAACAGACCCCCGAGGCACCCCTGCGTTATCGCAAATGTCTGGGATGAGATGCCATCGACGACGACCTGAAGAGATCTGTCAGCGAGAAAATTGGATATCAAATGACAGAGTCCAGGAGGAAGACCATAAGATGTTAGTTTGGCGAGAAGAGATCGGTGCCAGACTCTGTCGAAAGCCTTTGAGATATCCAATGCCACAATCTTAGCCTCACCATGTTTTTCCATAGCTGAGTTAGAAATATGAGTAACATATGTCAAGAGATCGCCAGATACGTTGTTGTCTAAAACCCTATTGCCTGTCGGAGATGATTCTATTTTCCTCCAGATATTTGAGAATCTCGATGTTGATAACCTTTTCCATCACTTTAGATGTAACGGGTAACAAAGATATAGGGCGATAGTTGTTAGCCAGATTTCTTTTTCCCTCTTTAGGGACAGGCTGCATCCTAGCAGATTTCCAGATGTTAGGGAATACACCTCTGTTGTAAGAGAGTGTGAACAATTTGCTTAGGACAGGAGTCAACTGTGGGGCGCACTTCTTAAGAACAATAGCGGGGATACCATCAAGACTAGAAGCTTTCGAAGTGTCGAGCTCAAGGAGAATCTTCCTGATTGTGCGTTGTCTGAAAACAACTTCAGGCATCAAAGTGCCAAACTTAGGGAGAATAGGAGGTTCTGCGTTTCGAAATTCAATATTGGAATTTTCGGCAAAGATTAAGGCTAACATGTCAGCCTTTTCTTTGGAAGTAGTAGCAACATTGCTATTTTCATCGAGTAAAGGTGGAAAATTTGAAGATGTAAAATTCTTTCCAATCGACTTTGCAAATCCCAAAAGGACCTGGAACCGTTCGGATAGTTGATAAGTCTCTGGCGCATTTTACGATCGAAATCACCCTTTGCCTCGTCAATAACCTGTTTACAAGAATTTCGTGCATCTACAGATATGGTCCGAGTCTCGACTGAGGGATTATTTCGCCAACGACGACATGCGCGATTTTTGCAGGAGACAACCCGAGCACATTTTTAACTGAACCAAGACTTACGGAGGCAGACTTCTTTTGGGAGTGGGGAGTTGAGCATTCCATACCAATTAGGATAATTTCCGTGATAGATTCGACGACTAAGGAAGGGTTGTCTGAGTTAAAGCAGATGCAAAGAAGTCTCTTAATTCTTTCCAGTTTGCAGAGTTAAAGTGCCAAACCCTACGGGACTGCGTCTGGGAAGAAGGTGGTGGAAAGAGAGTCTAGAGGCATGGTTACCTAAATGTTTTGACCTTTCCCGCGAGATGTTTTAAAGTTGAAATAAGAAGAAATAGAAGTTCTTACCTTAAATTTAGAATGTTTTGAATTTTTTGTTCCGACACTAACAAAATTCTTGTTCCTGTTTCCTTCTATCTATTTAAGAAAACTATTAACACTAACTGACAGACAACGCACAGCCTAAAGGGGTGGCTCTATAAGAATGAAATTTTGCACACGAAGGTTACGTATAACGTAGGTAAGCACTAAGATAGAATTTTTCAAAATTCAACTTATAAGGGCCTAAAAGTGGGGACTGAACCCCTAGAAAAGGTAGGCAATAAAGAATACACACCACTGGATCTAAAGTTGCCTGTACGGGTTAACTTGAGTGATAAATATTTATCACTCAACGGCATTAACCATATGTATACTGGAAGTATATGGCGTTAACTCATCATTTTGACTGTATAATATTCCCGCCACGGCGCCGCCGGATTTATTTTGCTTATCGCATTTCTTATCTGTGTGGCCATGCGACGATAAAACTGGAAAACTGAGAGGCTGAGAGTCTTTATTCTGCTGCAAAATAAACAACGTTGATAAAACAGGACGTCGTTTTAACCACAATTTGACAGATTCAATGTCAGCCGGAGAAAAAAAGTTTCAAAACACTCGAGGTGAAAAGGAGGTTATGCGTAGAGCAAGTTGCTCAAAAATTAATTCCTTAATGTTTGAAAAAAATCTAATAGTTCCTGAAATGTAATCTTATCGGGTACACGGCTAGTTTTATATAAAATTAAGTTTTTTCATGATGTCATGATAATTATTGTAAAGAAAACTACTCCAAACTGATTAAGTACTCTTAATTGTGTATATGTATTTGGGTGATTCTCTACTAATTGGAAAATCGTTGTCCGCACGTTTTTTCAGATAGATATTGTGGTATATTTGTTAACACTTTTGTGCAAGATCAAAGAACTTCATAATATTCGACTTACTGTTAAGTTGCAAGAGAATATTACTCTTACTTTTTTTTCTTTGACATCCAAATTATATCCAAAAACAAACCCCTGGTATGTTTGACAATGAAAACTTTACTTTTTCGAAGAAAGCTTAAAATATCAAAATAAGAATAATCTAGTTTTGGAAGTATAAGTTGAAAGTATATAAAAGACAAAAAGCAAAAAAAAATGGTCACTTTTGGGGACTGCCGACAGAAGTGAAAACTTAAAACTATAATATAACAATGTTTTTTTTAAATTTTCAAATTGTAATACGAAAATTGAAAATGTCATAATTTGTAAATTAAAATTGTTATTTCTGGTTTTTGTATCTTTTATATGTGTATACGATCTAGTCTTTGATCTTGTCTAGTTTGGGTTACTGCATATTAAAAAACCTGTCACACTATTTAAATTGTATATTTGCAAAGCAGCACTTTAATTTGAATTATCTCAATACTGCCAATAATGAGTTAATACAGTCTTCCTTGGACGAGTCGATGTGCAAAATATGTAGAATTAATTTTAAGAATTCAAATATATTAAAACAATGTTACCTTTATGTATCTATCAACAAGTGTTTCATAGGCAGCTTTCCACTCCACTTCTATTTAAAGAAATTTTTAAATTTTAAAGAAATAGTTCACTGGGCAATATGAAAAGGATACATTAAACTTCGGTCATAATAAAATTAAAAATCTTCAAGGTGTTATTAATTATTGACACCCCTTGAAACTCCATGTAATTTTAGGATATCTCCTTTTGGCTTCAAATAAACTGGGTAACTGTTCAAAACATTTTTCGTCCATTCTTAAAAAGGTTCACAACGGCCCCACTTAAAGTTCCTAATTCATTAAATTTCAGCTACCTTCTCTATAATTGAGGTCTCGCTCACTAATGTCTATTTATATAAATAAACAGCTACTGTTGTATAATATAAAGCTGCTCATCGTTTCTCTCACGATTGCAAGCGGTTATTCAAACCCTTAAAAAGACATTTTTAACCTCCCTATCCTTACTTTGACTAATTTTTGAATATTAATTTTAAAATATACATTTTAATTCCATAGTAAAAAATTCTTTTCGATTTTTTATCATTCACCATTTTTTTTTGTAGCTGGAATGCTGCGGTCTCACTGGATCTAAAGACTACATCAGTGCCAAAGGTTCGGTTCCGATTTCATGTTATCCCTGTGAAGAAATATCTTCATGCTCCGTCTATGACAAAGGGTGTAAAGATCCCTTCATTGACTACGTGGAAAAAATTCTGGTTGAGGGTGCCGTTCTCAGTTTTTTAATGTGTCTTTTTATGGTAAAATACAAAACAGTTCAAAAAACTTCTCTATTTAAGTATTCGTTTTCAGGCTTTGGGCCTGTTTGTGTTCATAGTTTATTTCAGAGCGCTGAGGAAGGAAAGAAAATTGCGAATAGAGCGACGTATAGCTATACAGAGGGAAGTTCTCGGTAGCGAGCAATCCAGACCTCAATCCGCTTACGCGACTCTTTCGGTGCCACGGCGACCTTCCAGGGATGACAGCACGGAAACTGAAGGGGCGGATATCACCAAAGTTAATGAGGGGAAAAACTTCGAAAGCCCTAAGATGGCACCTCAGCCACCCACGGCCAACGCCTGAGTTTTTCAGGTTGAAAAGTGTCATAATGTGATAAATGTTGGGTCCAAACTCCAAATTGGCAAAATCTTACCCAAATATTTAACTGATTTAATATTTAAGCAGTGCCTACATAATTGCAAACTAAAAACTGCCTTCTAGTTGCCTTGAGCCTATAGTTTTTCTGCTTAGGGTTAAAACATATTCTGTTGTTTATAAATAAGGTAACTTATTATTGAAAAAAAGGAGGCTGATTATAAAATATGACTGTTTTTATTATTATAATTATTATTGTTAATAATAATCACTCTTTGTTAAACATTGTACTAAGGAAAAGGAACTAAATTTGCACCAATTTTTGTATGTTAACGTTAATATTTCTATTTTTCGGTATAGAATAGTATTTTAGTACAAACATATTTATACCAAACTTTTTTTTTAAATGTCTATTTATTAGCAGCTTTTTCTATCTGTCCATATGTACGTTTACGTTAATTACGTAAGTAATATTTAATTAAAATAGCATTGTCATAAGTAATACAACCAAGTGTTTGTTTTCATTTTTTATACCATACCGTTTTTATTTTATTTTTTATTCTCTTAATTCATGTAAAATGTTGTTATTTTTTATTTTGTTATGCATCTTTTTTATAATTTTTGTATTTCTTTTATTAACTGTTAATATATAATAACTTTTTACCATTTTTGTATGGTTCTTAATGTGAAAAAATAAATATTTCAGAAAGTGTTCAAATTACTCATTTATTCTTTTGCCCAAATTCTGTAGTAAAATTTCCACTGGTTCCCTTAAATTTCGCATTTAAACTCGACTTTGGGTTCCTTAAAAATATTTCCAGTCAAATTTTAGTTTAGATTTAGTCATCAACATTAAAGAAATTTTGGGTTTCTTGCAAATAATACAATTTTAATCCCAAAAATTTTATCTTTAATTTTTAACTTTTAGGAATTTTTACATTAAAAAAGAGAAAACTAAATTTCAAGTTTAAAACGGACGTTCTAATTTAAAGTCGAAAATATTCCATTCATCTTCTGGGATCATATTGGTGGCGTATCGTTCATTTTATAAATCGCGAAGCTGTGAGATTGAAATTTGGGAAATTTCAATTTAATTTTCAAAATATCAGTTTGCGAACGTCAGCTTTAATTTTGAAATCTTAAGAATCAATTTTACAGTTAAATATTCGAAATTATAAAGGCGTTCCCAAAAAAGAGAAAATTTCGAGTTTGAGACCTACATTTTTGGAAAGTTAGGAAAAAAGCGCTACTATTTGAGATTTTTATAACAAATTTTCAAAAACTTGTTCCTACGTTTTACCTACTTTCATACCGTGTTTACAGAGTCTTATATGTGTAGAAGTTTCAGAAGAATTCGAAAATGAAAAAATAATTGGGGTGATCCATTTAAAAAATCAAAATTGACTTTGATTCCGAAGAAACGCAACACCCTGTATATCGCAAACTTAGAAAATAAAAATTTAAGCTGCTTCTAGAAACTTGGCATTTAACAATATTTTTATCTATTATATTTCGAAAGTTAATTGTGGGATGCATTTATGAACAAAGACCCTGTACATAAAGTTTTTCCATTTAGTGTGCTGTTGACATTTTTTTTTGGTGATGTTTACGTACAGGAGAGGATTAAAGTTGGTAGGAGCCTATGCAACACATTGATTGTGGGCCCTGCAAAATTTCTGTCAATATTTTTGATGTATAAAAAAAATATTATCAATTTTTTTGTGGGGGAGCTGTGTATCTGTAGTTGTTCTATATCGTTATAAAAATTTATAAAGCTTCTATCTTACTATGTTCACAATATTTTTTGTAACTAATTTTTTGTTAGGGCCCCTACGCAGTTGCATATCTTTCACACCCTTAAATCCACCCCTGTTTACATATGTTCCTTATTTGACTTTTATCTTAAAGAGACAAGTAAACAATATAATCTTAAAAAAATGTTTCATTGATGAGATTATCGCTTGCGGAGACGTCTGGAGCGCTTATCTACCGTATGATTCATTCTCGCGGCCGCTTCCCATTCTCAAATGTTTCCAGAGAGTTCCTCACATTACACAATCACTAATACAAATTTTATAACTGCATTTGGTTACACTGCCTCCCTCGTAAGACTGATCGTCCCGATCAGTTCTAATCAGTCACTTCGTCACTATACTTGCGCAGTTTGTTGCGGTTTCATCTTGGTGGTGGGAATGCGCTGGATCCTGTATATCAAGTCGTTGATCTTTTTCAACACTTTGTATGGCCCTTCCTAAGATGGCGTAAATTTCAGGGAGACGTCTTTCCTCCGCTGATCTTTCCACCATTCCAAGTTCCTTCATTGATCCGGGAATAGTTCCAAGGGAACACCAAATCGACAGATGAAGTTGTCCACAAGAACCCTTGCGACTGTGGTAGCTTCCTACTTCGGGATGGCGTAAGCTTCAGGCCATTTACCGAAATAGTCCATGGCAACCAGGATATACTTGTTTCCATCGTCTGAGCTGGAAATGGTCCCGCCACATCGATTGCGATTCTCTCAAATGGAGTTCACACATTATACTACTTCAGGGTCCCTTTGGTTCTTGTACGAGGATGCGGCGCAAATGACACATTTTCAGCACCATCGCTCGACGTCCTCCATGCAGTTAACCCAATAGAATCGTTTCCGAATCTTCTTCAAGGCCTTGTTCATCCCTATATGTAAACCAGAGGTCCCATTGTGCACCTCCCACAAAACCTGTGGAATCTTCCCCTGCGGCACCACCAACTACAAGTTGACACGCTTTCCATCCGCGCTTTTCCATGCCCTCTTCAGCATCCCGTCCTCTACCTGGAGAGATCTCCCACAAATTCTTAAGAACTGGACTTCTATCGCAAATTTCTTGCCGTTCAGGTCTATCTCCAGCTTCTTCCGATATCAACATCGCTCTTCTGTAGCTGCCGAAGACCTTCAACAATATTTTAGGGATTTTTTTCAAAGCTTGACTTATGCAGAATTACAACTTCAAATGTGTAATTACTATTTTTTTTAATTTCAACTTAACTTGAAATTTTCTGACTCAGGCCAAAATTTCAAAAGACAACTTTAAAATTTTGCGATTAGACTTGTAAATTTCAGTTGAGAAAAATGAACTTCGTTCTCGTGCGATGTGGACATTATATGCGCTCTTGTACTATTCAAATTTTCGGGGTTAAAATTTAAGGATGGAATTTTTGAGAAAAAAGTTCTAATTTACAGAAGAAAATTAACTAGTTAATTAAGAAAAGTGAAGTTTTGACATAAAATTTCAATCCAAACTTGAAATTTCGAAAAATAGTTGAAACTTTTAGATTAAGCCCAAAATTTCTATAGAAAGATTTTGTATTTTTAGTAGACAGTTTTATAAAGAAAATTGCGAAACTCGGAATTTGTAATGATAACTTTTAAAATTTCTAAAATAAAACTAGTAGATTATAAAAATGAAATTCCAAAAATCCAAACCAATCCAGAATAATTATCAAATTAATAAAACCGTATAAAGAAAATTTAACCTAAGCTTTCAGATTAGCAGAAAGGTTGTGCACAATGAAAACTTTACTAAAAACAAACATATCATTGAAGAATTAATAACTGCATTAAGTTTTGTGACGTGACTACGCGGAGATAAAATTAAGTTTTTTTAAAAAACTATTTGTTTAACTCACTTAACACATAATAGAGTTAATGGATAAAAGTTAATACAATTGAGAGGAAAGCTTGCCTCTTGCCTGGTCGCTAGTAGTGTTGCAGTGTTATTTAAAAAGTAATTTGATGAAATTAGATAAAATGCTTTTGTAGATTTTTCTTATCAAGCCACATGACTGCCACCTACATTTGATAAGCTGCATATACGAATGTAAATCAAATATGAACCGAAATTTCTATCATGTCGCCATGAGGACGACGGGAGTGTGCGCATACTCTTAGATATGTTAGGTGGGGATATCACGTGACTTTCTACGCTCAAAAGAATTCTGTTATCGCCGTTCGTCAGTTGTAAATACAATGAGCTAGCAAGAGGTTCATGCGCACGTTGCGCAGCGCATTCTTATTAAATTTCTTGCCGTTGAAGGTGTAAAGCCCGTCGAAATTCTTCGTAGACTAGAAGCACAGTTTGGGGATACTTGTTTGAAGAAAACTCAAGAGTATGGATGGTGCAAAACATTTTTGGAAGGACGAACTGAAATTGAAAATGAACCCTTGCCTGCGGTCCTCGGATCGGTGTGACTGCGGACAAGATTAAAGCTGTTGTGCACGTCGATTTTCTGCATGAACGTTGTACGGTTAATGGCGCCTACTACTGCCAGCTATTGAATGAAACAAAACGTGCATATCGGCGGAAGAGGTGCGAATTTTCGTTCAGAAATGTGAGTTTGCTTCACGACAATGCCCACCCACTCATCCAACCTGACACCTCAAAATTTAAAGGAATTGCATTGGGTAACATAAGAACACCCTCCTTATAGTCTCGACTTATCACCATGCGATTATCATATGTTTGGGCCATTGGAGGTGAACGATTCCATGATGATGCTGCTGTTGAGACATTTGTGCGCAATTGGCCGCAAACACGCCTCCCTTCTTTTTATGATAATGGCATTAAAAAACTCTCAATCAGAAAAATGCACAACCAAATCAGGAAATTATCTAGAAAAATAGTTAATAACTTTCATATTTGTTTTTTACCAATAAATTTTTAAAAGCAAATTCCGGTTCATATTTGATTTACCCTCGTAATAATAATTAAATCACGTAACTTCTCCACCCTTATGAGGAAACTCTAGGGTTAAAATAAAGTTGAAGTTAAAATAAATTTACAAACATTAACATTGATTAAGGCGCGCTCGCGAAAGCGTGCATGTCGATGTAATCTAAAATAGGTTTTTTAAGCAAAGAAGTTTAGAATAATATTTTTAAGTTGATCTCGGCAACTATATTCAAGAATTCCTATTAATAATAATGTTAACATGAAAATATAAATAGTTAGATTAGAAAAAATCCGTAATGTCTTGTCACTCCGGTAAGGTTCATCTTCATTCTGCTGTAGCGTCAGTTAGCGTTCACGTTAAAGCTCTTCAGATTTAACTGTATAGTCTTAACCCTGGTGGGTTCATGTTAATTGGAGGTAGGTAGACTACTTCTTCCTTGAAAGAATCCCTCAGGTTTACATAACCAAAATCCTTAGTAACAAACTTACATGAACAGAGCACACTGATGATATAGACCCCTTTTAACTTGGTAACTTTCTCGTTGCCGCATTATTCATGGAATGACGACAATGAACAGGTGTTTTTCATTATTGATGATTTCTACCAAAGTATCGGTGACTTCGATGGGACAAATATGTATGCCCTGTGAATCTTCTTTAACTTGCAACAGATTTTGGATACACGTGTCTTATTGGTAGCTGCGACTAATGTCTTGATTCTTGCAGAAACATAACTATTGAACCTCTTGACATTTTCTTTCAAGATAGTAGGTATAATCCTCAGTCATTGTCACATGTGAGGTAGAGGCAATTATAGGAGTTCGGGGATTGTATAGAGTATAAATGCTAGTGATTATACGTTCGTGGATCTAATACAGGTAGGTGCACATAGAAGATGTTCTTCGATAACATAATATATGATTGAAATTGTTCTAATGAAGGATATATTACCTTCAGACAGAACAATAGTAATCGCCAGTGTGAAATTTAGATAATTCTTTTTTCATAGCATTCATAGCAACTTCACCTATTATCGAGGCATGCAAGTTAAGTCTATTAAATTAAATGATGCCAAATCAATTGCTGTTAAGAGATTATTTATTAACTATTTGAATTGAATCCAAGATTACTATGCTAATTACTGTTAATATATTTATACCGTCTTGTGCATTGTTTTTAATCCGAAAATTATGAAGGAATCCATGATGTGTATATTGTACTCAAGGAGGGCCTAATTTGAAAGGTAACATGCCCGGATTATTTTGTAATGATTTAATTTCTATTCTTGAAGCTAGTGCTAGTGCTCGGTAGTTGATTATCATTAATATTGTTATTAACTATAGTCTCTGTTATTAACTACTTGAGGTTGACCCATCTGAAACAAATTTCTTTATTAACGTTTGAAATTTCTTTGATCATCTTAGTTTTTGTTTATGAATTATGATAGATCTTTCCTTTGTTAGTTTTAATCTTTGAATTTAAATCTTTATCTACTTTGAGATATTTATGTTTAAGGGTTAGTTTACTTCGCGGCAAGATGGTGGATCTTTTCTTTTTAAATTTTATCTATTTATATATTTTTCTTGGTGTTCTGTTGGAAAGCGCAGTGGCGGCGAGAGCGCGCGCTCCTCGTGAAATGAGCGAACTATTCTTTTTTATTTAATGTAAAAGATTTGGATTTATCTCATTTTTAAGCACAAAGTAATAATATACTAATTAACTAATATTTGTGAGTGACTTGAAATAACGTACGCAAACGTTTTATTTCATTATATTATATATTTTGAGGAAATTGAAATACGTTGGTGCGCGTAGAATTATGCACCTAGCGTGGTTGTCGTGTGATGGCTATCCAACGGCCTCAACGGGATACGGAGAAATAAACTGGATACACCGAGTTAAAGCTAGCCCGGGGAACTCTGCACCCCGCTTATGCGCTATTGCCAAATGATGAGTACGAGACAGAGTTTGGAGTGTGTATTTACGGTTTATGGATGCAAGATGCGAAGGTGCCGGCTGATCTGATTGCGATTACTAATTCTGCCGTTTACAGGCCTAACTGCTAACAGTACCGCTATTCACAAAGAGATAGCAGTACCCATTCTAGGATCTAATTATTAATTTGTTGATTTCGTTCTAATTATAGGGAAAATAATCGCTGAATGAACACGCACTACTAATGATGACATTGACAGTACGCGTAAAAATTTGAAGTGCATGTTTTTCAGTTTCAGTATTTTCCTTTAGATTTAAGATTTAATTCTGTGCTTAAAATGGACAGTACCAGTTTTTTATTAAAAAAAAGATTTTAGTTAACTTCCACTGGAAGATAAAGTAAAAATAAAAGAACTAGGTAGACCTTTGCCAATGTTAAAACTAGAACAGAAGTGTGAAAAAAAAATCTAAAAAAAGAACGTTTACAAGACATTTTTCTACGAATACCTATAAGAAGAATAACTGTCTATGTGGTTGCGAGGTAACGAATTTGCTGTATTGTTTTCCGTGTGTGTTATTTTACAATCCATCGGGGTTTTCACCGTCAGATTTAAGTTGGGCTAGAACCGGAATAAAAGATTTAACTATTTATTATTAAAAAAACATGAGGGATCGCATAGTCATATTAATGCTTGCACAGCGGTCGCTTTACTTGGAAAAGTCAATATTATAGCTGAACTTAATTCTGCTCATAGGTAACATATAATGGAATATAATGAGAAAGTTAGAAAAAATCGCTATATTTTGAAATGAATTATTTCCTGCATGAAATTTGGAGCGCATTCGAATTAGCAGTCAGAGGTCATGAAGAAAGTAAACAATCATAAAATCGTGAAATATTTGGGGAACTTGTCGATTTTTCCGGTGAATTAGATGTAATCCTTCAAGAACATTTAAAAACTGCAACCGTTTTTCAAGGAACATCAAAAACCATACAAAATGAAATATTAGATTCTATACTGGCGATTTGCAGAGATGAAATCAGTAAACAAATTAGAGATTCAGGAATTTCTGTGTGTTCAAAGTGACGAAACTACAGGCGTAACTAATTGGTGTCAGTTGGTATTGACATTTAGATATGTACGTAATAGTACAATTTGTGAGAACTTTGGGGGATTTAAAAGACTTAAAGACAAATCCGCCCAAGGCATAACAGAATGTATCGAAGAAGAACTGGACCCTTTAATTTTGCAAACACCTCACAAATTAATTGTACAAACTTACGATGGTGCAAATGTTATGAGTAGCTCTATAAATGGAGTCCAGACCCAAATTAAATCAAAATATCCTTATGCCCATTATGTTCACTGTTATGTTCACCAGCTTAATCTTATAATGTAGAACATTCCAAAGTTCGTGTATTTTTTAATAACCTATCAGCGCTATTCCTGCTTTTTTTTCTAAATTCGTCTAATCCATGTGATGTCTTTAAAGAAATTGTCAAACAGAGATTGCCCAATGTGGCAGGAACTCGGTGGAATCATAATATTAGAACAGTAAATACTGTGTATGAAAACCGGGAAGAGCTAATGAAGTATTTGAAAAAATAGAAGAACGATGTACAAATGGTGCAAATTTAAATGAAGCTTCCGGCTTCAGACGAGCTTTAGAAGACACAGAATTTATGTTTTGGTTGACATTGTTTCACAAAATTCTTCCACACGTCGACGTTCTTTATAATCAAATTCAGTCGAGAAATAAGAACAGTATACAGCTGCAAAAAGACATAGTTAATTTTGAAAACACCATTTCTACCATTAGAAATGAAACAGAAGACACTAAGAAATGCGCCAATACAAACTTTCCAAGTAGAAGAAGGAAAAGAAGTGATGATCATTTACAAAAAAGTGTGTATGCCAAAGAAATCTGCGACGTAATCATAACACAAATGAAGGAGTGATTTTCGTACTGTGGACACATTCTAGCTGCTGAACTATTTAAAACTCAACTATTTAAAAGATTTGCAGCTACTTTTCCAGTTAGTATTTTCGAAACTGTGACTTCTGCTTATCCACATATATCTGCGCTTCGATTGAAAACAGAACTGACAGTTATTTATTCAAGACCGGATTATGTTGATATTATTGGTGCCGTTAATTTATTGTCATTTATGTCAGAAAATAATTTAACTGAAACATTTTCTGAAACAGTAAAATTATTAAATATAATTTTAACAACATCAATGACAACTGCAGAATCAGAACGCTGTTTTTCGACGCTTAAAAGAATTAAAAGTTTCTTACGCAAACAATGATCGTTTAAATGCATTAGCGATGATGTCTATCAACAAAAATATGGTGCAGGAGATGAAAAAGTAATAGAACACTTTATTTCCTTAAAAGGTCGTAGAGCCGATTTTATTTATAGAAAATATTTTTTTTGTGTTTTTGTATAGTTTAATTACAACTTTGTAATAAAATACATTTTATCTTCCAATGTAGTTTTCATTAAAAAATAATATAATTTTATTCCTATGAAAGCAAATAAATTTAATTAAGTAACGTAAAGCGGTAGCGTGGTGTAACCATACAGAGTGCTTTAAAAAGGCTCAGAAATGTCGATAATGTTTTTTTTTTGTACTCAATCAATATAATTTAGAGATGATAACCCGAAAATATTTTGTTATTAGATGGTAATTAAATTTAATTCGTAAAAATACTATTAAATATCACACCCTGTGTATCACTTTTGTTTCTCCTAAATTTAATACCTTGCTACGGCATCGGAGTCACCTAAATCTCTCAACTATTAATATTTTTTGCATCTGCGCACCCCCTGTTAAAAAGTCACCAGCCGCCACTGGGAAAGCGTAAGAAATGATTCTTGTACTCTGTTTTGCAAATCGTTTACTAGTTACTATAGCGCCTTTTTGAATCGATTTCTAATATATCTTTATTATCTAGGTGACCAAATAACAGTTCGAAAGATCGGAATTAAGTTAATAAGGATAGTTCTATTGAGTTCGTGGGAGTTGCAGTCGTGGAATTTGCGGTCAAGTGGATTTTTGATAACATGCAGTGGAACTTGCAGGCACTTTTATTTTGGCCGTGGGACTTGCGGTCACCTCATTATACATGTAGGTATAATGATATAGTTTCATTATTCTTATTTGCATGTATCTATTAATTAAAGTTAAAAAGAACATAGATACAAACATTCCTTCACAACTATACTATTTACAAGTATACATATATGGAAATAATATTTACAAATTTTTTCTTATTTAAATTTGGCAATGAATGCCAAAGTTGATAGATATTTTTTTATGTATTTTGATTGTTTGAATACCTTCAAGCACTTTTCAATTCTTTAATCCATTTTCATCCTTGCGCTGTTTTTTTGCTTGTAACTATAAATCACATCGTTTTATTAAAAATGAGCAGTGGCGGCTGGTGACTTGTTGACAGGGGGTGCCCAGATGCAAAAATATTAGTAACTAAGAGTTTTGCTGACTCCAGTGCCATAGCAAGGTATTAAATTTAAGAGAAACAAAAGTGATACAAAAGGTGTGATATTAAATAGTATTTTTACGAATTAAATTTAATTAACATCTTATAACCTCCAAAATATTTTTGGGTTATCATCTCTAAATTATTTTCATCGAGTACAAAAAAAAAACATTATCGACATTTCTGAGCCCCTTTAAAGTACTCTGTACGGTTGCACGTCGTTACGGCTCTGGGTTACTTAATTAAAATTGTTTGCTTTCATCGGAATAAAATTATATCACTTTTTTATGAAAATGCATTTTAAAATAAAATATATTTTATATCAAAGTTCTAACTAAATTCTACAAAAACACAAAAAAAAATATTTTTTAAACAAAATTCGCTCTACGATCTTTTAAAGAAATAAAGTGTTCATTACTTTCTCATCAAAATTGTTTAAATCCAAATTTACAAATTAATAATTAGACCCTAGAATGGGCACTGCCATCTCTTTGTGAATAGCGGTACTATTGGCAGTTAGGCCTGTAAGCGGCATAATTAGCAATCGCAATCAGATCAGCCGGCACCTACGCATTTAGCATCACAAACCGTAAATACACACTCCAAACTCTGACTCGTACTCACCATTGGCAATAGCGCATAAGCGCGGAGCGACGTACCCCGGGCTAGCTTTAACGTTACGTTCTGGTGTTATGTAGTTTATTTCTCCGTATCCCGTGGAGGCCGTTGATAGGCATTGTACGGCAACCACGCGAGGTGCATAATTCTGCCCGCACTAACTTATTTAAATTTCCCTATAATATTTAACATAATGGAATCAAACGTTTGCGCACTTTATTCCAAGTCACTCAGAAGTATTATTAATTAATTAGTATATCATTGTTTTCTGTTTAAAAATGTGATAAATCCAAGTGTTTTAAAAGTTGAAATACAGAACTTGTCCCCTGAAACCAAGAAAGATTAAAAAACACAACAAAGGTTGCTCTAACGCGTTTCGACAGCCAAGCTGTCATCTTCAGTTTCTCTCTGAAGATGACAGCGTGTTACAAAAGTCCGGGCCGCTACTTCAGGAGCATATTCTACACATTAAAATATGAAAAATGTTGAAATACATTTTTTTCTTTAAATTGCCTCCTAACGGAGATATGACCATTTAAAGATGGCGCCCCTAAAGTGGTTTTTTTACTACAAAAAGTTAACGGTTAGTAGCAAAGTCATGAAATTGGGCAAGCAGTTAAAGAATTGGATTAGGCATATTCTCATGTAACATATTTTTTAAATAAGCAGCAGCGTGGTATGTAGGGGGTTGCCCGCGATTATTTTTTGCCGTAACTTTTTTGTATTGCAATATTTCGACACAAAAGTGCCATAATCGTAAAAAGCAATATTTTTTATACAAAAAAGGTACTCTTTCTCAAAGTCGCTAAAAGTAACCGTTTCTGAGAAAAAAGCGTTTAAACAAAATTGTTGCATTTATTAGAATTCGTTTTGCAAATTTGTAATTTATCCACTACTAACTGCATTGATATAAAAATAGTACAAAATTAAGAAAAAAAAATCAAAGCAAGTGTTCGAAATTACTGCCCCCTGCAGCAATACATTGCTCGGCTCGTCTTCTAAGGGAACTCCTTACTCTTTCGCAAATGCCTGGTGTATTGTGAATCTGGTTGAACCCATTTTCAATTCGTTCACGAAGATCATTGATATTGTCAACTGGTGTGGAGTAGACGATCTGCTTTAGATGTCCCCATAAGTAGAAATCGAGTGGGTTGAGATCAGGAGACCTAGCTGGCCATGGTATCGGACCTCCTCGACCTATCCATCGTTGATGATAGTTGTTATTCAAAAATTCCCTAGCAACTGCACTAAAATGGGCAGGTGCCCCATCGTGCATTATCCACATTCGCTGTCTTGTTATGAGTGGAACATTTTCAAGTAACACGGGTAACTCTGTTTGCAAAAAATGTCTATATGATGCTCCTGTTAACCTATGAGGTAAAAAAAAAACGGTCCAATTATAGAGTCCCCTATTATTCCTCCCCAAATGTTAAGTGAAAAATGTTGCTGATGTCTCGACTGAATAACTGCATTGGGATTTTCAACTTGCCACTGATGCATGTTGTGAAAGTTAAGTATCCCGTTTCTGGTAAAACCCGCTTCGTCCGTAAATAATATGAGCGATGGAAAGTTCTCATTTTCAGCGATCTTATGCAATAGCCAGTTGCAAAATTCTATTCTTAGAGGATAATCAGCAGCAAGTAACCCTTGCACTCTTTGAAAATGATAGGGGTAAAATTGGTAAAATTTCAAAATTCGCCAGATAGTTACGTGATTTACTCCTTCGGCTAAAGCAAGTTGTCTAGTGCTGACACATGGATCTTCTTCAACTCGCTGAAGCACACGCTCCTCTAAATTAGCAACTTCTCCGTTTGGCCTTCCAACACGTTCGCCTTTGAAAACAAAATTTCCTGTTTCACATAAACGAGCATGAATTTTCTGGAACAATTTTTCTCCTGGTAGGTGTCTATTAGGAAAACGTTCAGCATAAAGCCGTCTTGCTTCAGCACGATTACAATTTGCAAGCCCGTACATTAAATGCATATCGGCCATTTCTTGATTTGAATAGTCCATTTTATCAAAATAATGAAAAGTTAAAAAACTACTACACTTACTATTGACAACAAAAACTGCTAAAGTTTACAGCTTACGACCAAATTTTATCAGTGACACAACGTCAATCTCTGGCAGATATTGTCAAGTACAATTGTTTTCTTTACGATCAGTTTGCATGACCAACTTATTTTTTCTTATACAAATTAGTTAGAATTTCGAAGACGGGATAGGATTATTTAAACGCCTTTTTCTCGGAAACGGTTACTTTTAGCGACTTTGAGAAAGAGTACCTTTTTTGTATAAAAAATGTTGCTTTTACGATTATGGCACTCTTGTGTCGAAATATTGCAATACAAAAAAGTTACGGCAAAAAATAATCGCGGGCAACCCCCTACACACCACGCTACTGCTTATTTAAAAAATATGTTACATGAGAATATGCCTCGAAATCTACTAATACGGTGTCCGGGTTGCACCATGTCGTATCCTTAATTATTTGGAATAGCTTGGTGTATGTTGCATAAAATTTGTGCAGAGAAGTGCAAAAATTACTGGAACAATTTGCACTTCAGTCGATGAGCTTCCGAGATCGACGTGGATCGTATATAGGTGTTTATAATGCTTTCAATAGCTTTTAAAACTCTCATAAAAATTGCTTTGGTAATTTTAAAGCATCTTTTGCTTCGGAATTGCAAGAAACCAAAAACGTATCTTTACTTCTAACTTTGATAACAGAAAGATTGTTCCATCCTGAAAGTAAAGCATTTCTTCCGCAAAAAACAATCCCGGTGGTGTCTTTTGGATTTTGCATATTGCCTTGTTCATTTCATCTGGCTCGATACAGATACATTTTAGGGTTGTCATAAAGGGTCACATGTCACATCACTCACAAACTCATATCCCTTATTTAGAACTTTCTCCATTTCTTCGATGTATATTTTAGCAATAGCTGCATTTTCTTACCAGCTCTTTCCTTTGCTTTACATATGATTATTTATTGGAGGTTAAATAGCTTTATATTATTATACCTGCATGTATTATGACGTTGACCGCAAGTCCCACCGCCGAAATAAAAGTGACTACAAGTCCCACTGCATGTCATCAAAAATCCTCTTGATCGCAAATCCCACGACCTCAACTCCCAAGCTACGGTTTTATTACACATGACAACTGCGGTTTCGAAGAGACTAATTTGCAGTTTTTTACCTTTGTAGGGTTATAGTTCGCATAATGTCTATTAATGTTTCGTGGATTCGTTTTACAGGGCCATTACCCCATTACTATTAAGTTGTAAGGGTGTTATAATGTGGTGTTCGACATTGTATACCTTTGATAATTTTAGCATTGAACTGACCATCGGTTACAAAAATTTTAGATCAGTTACATTGGGAGAATATTTTTACAAATGTTAGAGCTATATCAATCATATTAGTACATAAGAAATTTTGAAAAATTGACATTATGCGTCAAATATTGAGCCTTATTACAGGAAAATACGTCCACACAGACAATGTAATCGAAATTCTCGATGTTGTTGTCATTTTTGTCATACCTTGAGCCTTATATTGAACTTTATTACAGGTAAATATGTCCACACAGACAATGTAAAAGGGAATTCTCGATGTTGCTGTCATTTCTTTCATACTTTGCTTGTTGACAAAATAGACAATTATTGATGAATAGTTGACTATCCTTTGCCAAATTCGGTCAATAATATACTCTTTAGATTTCTGATTTTAATACATTTATATCTCCATGTGAGATATTATCCAACTTCTTGAGTATTTTTTGCTGTCCACTAAACCTTTTAATAGTTTTTTGGAAAATATAAAAAATAAAAAATTGATCGTTATTTTTAATAACTGTTATTACTTCAGACATTATTAGGAAATTTATACAATATATCTGTCGTAACTTTTGGGTTAACGTACTTATTCGAATACTAAGTATTTCATTCTTAGAATTATTTTCTGTAAGGGTTACTTTCATTTTTTCCTTGTTAAATACTTTGGTATGTCTCCGCTGAGGCTCTTTTCCTAAATTGAATATAACCTGTCTTTTAAAATGTGGTCTAAATTGTTGTAATTATTTGACTGTCCAAACAATTTCTACACATTCTTTTTCCATGGTGGATTAATTTACTTCATGTTCATTAAGTGTACGTGAAATAAATGCAATTGGTTTATCAGCTTCCAAACCAACATTAGATGCATCGGTTGTTATAGAAATTTCTTGTTAAAATCAAGGTATGTTAGGATAGGATCATTACATATTTCTTTGATCTTATGAAAGGCTTCGATAAATTTGGAAGTATGTTCAACTTTCGTATCTTTTCTCACTCAGACAAAGGTTTAGTGAGAGCAGGTATAATTTTTAACGAATTTTCTATAGTAGCTGGAAAGTCCCATAAATGATTTGATTTGCTTGGTCTCAGGTAGTTTTAATTGTTTAATCTTCTCTATTAATTTGGGGTTTGGTTTAATTTGTCCGTAGGTATCTATATGTCCCAAATAAACTATCTCTTTTAAAAAGAATTCTGATGTATCTAACTGAATCTGGAACCTATATTGTTTTAGTCGTTCTAAAACTGCTGTAAGATTTCCTAAATCTTCAGTTAAGGATTTCCCCAGGATGATAATACCGTTGAAATATACAAGACATACTTTATTTAGGAGTCTTTTAAGTACTTCGTTCATGACACTACCAAAACATGTTGATGCATTTTGGAGACCGAAAAGCATTCTTAAAGCTTTATAATGTCCACCTTCTGTGGAAAAGGTCGTCTTATGTCGATCCGTTTAGTCGATTTCAATTTGATGGTATTCGGATTTCATGTCAATTTTGGAAAAATACTTAGACTTTTCTAATATATCTAAAATGTTAGTGATGTTAAGTGGTGGAAATATGTCTGCTACGGTTTATTCACTGACTTTTCTAAAATCGGTGACCATCCTCCATTACAGTCTTCGAATCTTGTCCTCCTTCTTTGCGATAAAGGAAACTGGAGATGAGTAAGGACAGTTTAACGTTAAAATCCTCCCGATGGGATCTCGATGGGATCTAATCTGTCTATCCTAGGAGTGAATGCGAGCACTAACTTCCCTTGAGACGATCATGTGCGCGCCATTGCCAAATCTGCCTCTCAGAAGTTAGGCTTTCTTTTTAAAGCTAAAAAGTACTTCACATCTTATGAGCTACTCACACTATACAATGCTTAAATTAGGCCAAGACTAAGAGTACTGTTCTCATGTTTCGAGTTCAGCCCCAAGCACACTTTATTTATTTTGGATTTAATTCAAAGAAGAGCGATTCGCCTAATTGATGACGAGTGGTTGACCGATTCTCTTGAAACACTAGAGCAGAGACGGATGGTTGGTGACTTGTCTCTTTTCTACAAGCACTATCATGGGATACGCTCGTAAGAACCAATAGGATTGATCCCATCAAGGGCAAGATTTTTGAGGCGTACAAGACAGTTGGAGACAGCAAATTCCTGTGCGGTCTAGCTTGACACAGTGAGGACTTCAATCTACGGAGACTCTTTTTTTTATAGAACTTCCAAGCTATGGAACTCGTTACCGAAAGGAATTTTCCCCAAAAATTACAACCTATCCTTGTTTAAGAAGGGGGTTCATCGCCTTGCTTCCGCATTCTACTCGCAGTGCTTTGAAGGCATAATATGGTTGCCCTTTGCGAGTGGATTAAATTTAAAAAAAAGAGTTACTTTTTTTATATTGCAACTCTTACCATACAGTTTTCGGCCCTAGACAAGCTTTTGGGAATTTCAAACTGTACCAGAGACTGTTTAGGTACTATGACGCAACCGACCATATTTGTTTTAGTGTGTGTGGTACGAGATGTTCAAATATATACCAATAGAAATTATTTATTTAAATATTGCGCATTATTTATGGGAGTGGCCTAACTATATCTGTTGGGTGAGCAGAGTATAGAACAGTTCCTTTTTTAATTATCGTTGATACAGTAATTTGTGTTTCATTAGGTTATACCTCGGCTTGTAAAAAACTTTCATTATTGCTAATAACATAATTGAAATGGAATATTCTTTAGCTTAATAATTCCTATAGCATAGTTCATTTCCAATTCATTTTTTTTTTGGCGGTTGTGCAAACCTGCCCATCTTAACAGCAGCCGCTACTGTTTAATTTTAGCCTTGAGTACACATATTGTTATTCTCCAAAAAACAAACTTCAATCACAATTTTACAATAAAATATGGTGATTGTTTAGGGATAAATTAGAAAAAGGGGATGTGACAATGACTTACCCTTTTCTTGGTTTCTTAGTAATTCTTGGTTTTTGAATTTTTCTTCATCTTTTGTAGGTTCCTGGAATTTTTCAAAAATTACTGCCTTTCGATATATAATTATTTTTAAAAAATAACCGAACGATTGCGCCACTTATATTATCCGGAGATAAAATTGTGTTTTTTTAAGCTATTTATTTAAATCATTTAACACCTAATAGGCTTTTGGATAACTAATTAAGACACTTGGAAAGAAGCCTGTCTCCTAGTAGTGTTACACAAAAAGTAATTTGATGAAATTAGAAAAAATGCTTTTATCAAACCACATGACTTCCGTCTAGACTTGATAATCTGTAAATGTTTAATAATAATTAGGTCATATAACTCGAGTTCAATCGCGTTAAGTTATTTTTCTACTTTAAAGATGAACAAACATTTTCCTGAGGTACTATAAAGGAAAGTCGACTATGTACCTTAGCGATGTGTTCCACTGAAAAATAGTTACTAATGTCAACACCAAACTTTATTCAATTGATTACTAATCTCTTTACTCCTTGCAAAAGAACGTTGAATGGATTTTACTTTAAAACAAGTTACTTAAATAAAAATAAAGCAACATGAAAATGAAGTATATATTTTAAGCTCTTGTTTCAAATTTATTTAAATTAATTTAAGTTTGCCTAAAATTAAGTCAGTTTTCAAAAGTGATGAATGAATCAATTTAGTTTGTATATTCATTAGCGATCTCCTTGAAGAGAGCATCACAAATCATAAATTTAATTTTAATGCAAGATTAAAATAAAAAGCCTATTCGGATGTAACCTTTTCAAAAGTTCCTTTATTAAATTATCTGTTGTCAGGTTCTTTCAGAATTATAAAGAGTGTAAAAGTTGGCGATTACGATTTGAATATCTTTTGGTTTTGAACTGCAAGTCAAGTTTGTAGGATTTTAGCTAGCTTTTAAATCGTCTAATTCTATAATTCTAATTCATCACTTTGTGTGTTGTTACGAGATAAAATGGACATTTATCAGCACTGTCGGCGTTCTCAATTCGTTGTTTAGGGATTTGTTGGTGGCGATTGGACTACAGAGTAAGAAATTGAAGCAGTCGGGAAGCTTTATGTACATTTATTGATGTGTACGGGGAATAAACTCCCTCGGGCGGATGGTTATTCCGTTTGTTTATCCGTTCATTCTTTGCCTACGAAGGTGTGAATAAAGCGTTCAATCAATGTAACTGTCAACCCCAAACCTACTCTATTACGGCGATTTCAATCATTCGACATATTCAGGGCCCACTTAAAGTGATCCGATGCCAATTCCTTTAACCACTTTAGGCTTTAGATGTTTGGAGTGATGTATAATTAAAACGCCCCACTGAAATAACCCAATCGTGGAGTATCTTTCACGTACTGGAGCCAAACTTCTCTAATCTTCGACTACTAATCATTCCTCTTAATCTTCAGTAAGGACGGTGGAAACCCAAGGACCATCACTACACTGCTACTTGGATTTCAGCTTGTTTAGCTTTCGTCAGCTAGTTCTGATGAAGGTATCATCCAATTTAACTTTGTAATAGTGGGCACCAGCGGTGATTGTAGCTTAAAAATTTAAAAATGAAAAACCGTCAGGTGGAGTCTTAACTTTTTTTAGTTTCCTACCCAAAAATAATCAGAATTCACATGCAGCAAAACAGGTGAATATATGAGTGTGGTTTAAAGATTTAAGGATAGTAATCAGAGTTACTGCTGATTTCCCGGTGGTCTGCAACCTCGTTATTTAACTTTAATATTTAGTTTCACACTATGCATATGTTATTGCCGTACTATTAGGTGATATTAGTTCATAAAATTTCTTATCAAATGCAATTGGCCAGTTCGCGCAAGCTTCTGAAACGTCGGCCGCCGGTGCGGCTTCAGTATTTCGCGCGGTTTCAGGCCATAAAGATCCTGAACTTCTACTGTCAATCCGTTAGGTTCTAGCAGGCGCGTACGTGTATTTACGATCAGATTTATTTCTGTTAAAGTAAGTAAACATTTGGATATATTTGTGCCAATGCAGCTCTGTTCATTTTAAAAATCGTGAATTATAACCATGTTTTGTCAATGTTTTAATCATAGAGTTGTAGTTGGGTCAATGAAACCTAAAAAAGAAAAGTATTTTCAATTTTTTTTAGTAAAAAGTTTCAGATTTTTATTAGCTAAAATGTTCCTCAAGGTTAGAGCTTGGCAGGTAAAACTTAAATTCCCAAAACTTTTACTCAAAATACTAATTTTGATTTCTTTTTATTATTTATAAAGCTTTTGCATCTTGACGCGCAATTATTTTTGTAATGTTTTTTAAAGAATTACATTGATTTTTGTTAACGCATAAAAATAAATCTGTTGAAAAATGAGCCTGCGTTTATTATGTTTTGAAGTTCATTAAAGCTCCAAATTGGAGTTATCTCGTCATAAAGTGCTCTCAATTATTCTTGCAATTTGGTATTCTAAAACTCATATTTGAAACTATTGAAGATTCCTCCTCCATTCTTTAAAATGGTAATTTTATCATAAAAATACCGGAACAAAAGTTTTTTTCAAAATTTTACCCCATTAAGCATTGCACAGAGATTAAAGAACGAAGGAAATTAATAATCAGTTTTATTTGCATATGCTCAACTTTGATTCAAATTGTTTGGATCAGCATTTTTCAATTCTTGTTCCATTCAAGTTTTTCATGTGAAGGGTGAGTCCTTGTCATTACTGTGTTATCCATGTATGGCATGTAAACGGTATTCTTTTAAAAGTAGTAATGCATTTTAATAAGGTTTGAAAATAGTGGATAACCCATTAAAATTAAAAAAAAAATATTATGGACTATGTATTGAAAAATTGCATAGTCTGTTGTTCTTATCTTAGCATTTTGTATAATAAAACATAATTTTTATGTGAAAGTTATTGTACAACCCTTTGGCTAATATTCACTAAAAGAGAAATAATTGTTAAGTTTTCACTTGTTCGGAGCTAAACATCGAACAGCTGCATTCTGATTTTTTCTTCATAAATTGATAACAGAACAAGCATTATTCAAAACGTTTGGCACTGTTATATTATGGATAAAATACTCCATCAGAAATGATAATAATATACAAAAGGTTTCATTTAAGAACAACAAAATTTTTGGTTATCCAAATTTTGAATCACTCTGTATTGCCAAAAATTTGTTAGGTAGTTCATCGGCCAATTGGTGTTCCATAAATTTTCTTTAAATTACTGTAAGATATTACTAACAGTGTTATTGATACACCTTCAAAATTAAAAAAAGCCGGAATATTTAATGTCAAACTTACGATTTTTAACATGTAAATGAAAGGTATAGGGCAGTCTAGGCGAAGGAATGTTTTCAAAGAGATTTTAATTTATTACGTCAAAGAGATTTTGACAAAAAAGTTTTAAGTATATTATGTAAGGTGTATACATCTCACGGAATTCTGATGCTTCATTCCTCATGTTACGGAAACTTCTTGAAGTAATGGCAACATAACAGATCTACTATTCCTTCTAGACGTCTTTGACTAAAGCTCCATTGTGTAAATTTTCGGTGCGTTTACACTATTCCGTACATTTCTCTCTGTAATAAAATATAATTTCTCTCTGACGTACGTCTCAACTATCCTGAGAGAAGCTATCTCGTCTCAACTGTGTAGATAAGTCTCTAGTAGCCTCTCTCGGGGTGCGTTTAGATTAGACACTTTATTCCGTACATTTTTCTCTGACATAAGGGTCAACTATCCCGAGACTTGCTACACAAGCTCTCCGAGACTTAGCTACACAGCTGGGAGGAGGATAGTTCTCTCAGGATAGTTCACACTTATGTCAGAGAGAAAATATATTTTATGTCAGAGAGAAATATACGGAATAAAGTGTCTAGTGTAAACGCACCGTCAAGATAGTTGACACTTATGTTACAGAAAAATGTACGGAATAAAGTGTATAATCTAAACGCACCCTTATTGAATAAGCAGTACAATGTTGTCGAGCCAGAAAATCTAGAGGAATTGTTTTATTGTAACCATGCTAATAATCTGTGCTAAAATAGAGCAGTGGTGGTAGTCTGGCGTTCACGTTTTGCGTTAACGTTCTAAAAACTTTTTGGAACGATTATTGTGTGATTTCTGGTGAACTACCTTAATCTTATAATGTTTTCTATCTCTTTTTGTTTACATACTGCAGACTGATGACCCTCTAATAACTCGCCCTGTACTTTGAATAATTTCAAAATCCACTAAGAGATATCGCTATCTGGATCCAATAACCTCTTTTTTTTCTCTGTTTGAAAGCTGACATTCAAAACACGAGGACTCGCTTTTATCTAAAATTTCCATCCCGACTAAATGATATTCATTTTCAAACTCGGTTTACTTTGCTGTATTGAAAATGTAGATAAATGGTGGAATTGCCGCAGGCAATTACGAGCTATCTCTTTTCAATTATGGTAGATTTTGTTTTGTGGCCTTATCTAAACGACGATATACTGATATTTAGGTTCTGTCATATGTCCATTGAAATTGTCCTTATTGAATGAAAGAAAAACCGTGGTCATGTGTTATGTATTATTCTTTTTTTTCTTTTGGTTTCAAATGTAGCTGAAATATATCATATTTTCAAAGCGAGTGAAATTCTCAAAGGGAAAATATAGTACATTTAAAACTTAAGGATCATTAGAAGCTTTTACCTTGTTTATCCCGTAGCATGCTAATTTTTTTATTTCATATAATTCCATTGCCATAAAGTTGTTTAAATATTACAGCAAAGTAATTCAATCTATACAGGCTCTCTTAGTCACAGGGTCATTAATTTTAGCCATGTGTTTGGAAGTATCGGAAAAGACAGAAAATCAAAATAAAAAAACCAATATTATTCGATCTTTTAAAGGACAGAAAATAATCAGTCGTTAGACCATCTCTACTATGACGCCACTGATTGCAACAAGTGCTTTACGCATAGATCTGACACTATGTCACAATATCAGATCTATAAGTTTACGACTTTAGGTCAACAGACGCTAATCACGTTATATTACCTAATCAACAGGTACATAAGATAGACTAGTCAAAGCGAAACATCACTAATTAAGGAACAACAAATCTTTATATACCTTTCTTGCAGTACAATTGTTAATATTTCCATACATTTGAAACTAATATGAAAATACTACTATATTAGGTCTTTGGGTTTCGTTAGTCAACCTGGATGTCAACAAGTAAAACAGAAATTAAAAAAAATAAATTTTATAAAAGTAACAAACTGATACAAACTAAAACAAAAGTCACAAAAAATAAATTACAATGGGACGCATTTATAAAACTAACGGTCAAAGCTAAAGTCGCCGAATTATTTAATTTCGGAGCATATTAAGCATTTGTTGGTAGTTAAATTGTTGTTTATGGAACCAACGATGGAGTTTCCTAACATAGCCCAAATTAGGAGCAATGTTCTTACGCAAATATGTACTTTAGCGACTATTTGAGGATTGTGGTGTCTATAAAGAACAAAAAAAAAAGATGATTCGTGGATAAACAACAAATGGTTTACAACATTCCGTCGGTATTACATGTTTGTCTCATAAATTCACAAAACTCAACCTCGTCGAAAAATATATCTTGATTATATTAGCCATTTTATAACATTTGCACCACTTCCTTTTATTTATACATGCAACTCGCACTATTCGTGATTTAATCTTTCTCCTGCTATTCAGCTGTCGGCACATTTTCATGCAAAAAGTCTACATTTCTAATTCTTCTAGGTGTTTTCAGTCTTTTGTTTTTAAATGTTGTCTTGTAATTTCGAAATTGCAACCTCCAGAACTCCAAATTAACACTTTCAAATCAAACCCAACAGTTTGACCCCCTAGAAATCATTGTATTTATATTTTTTTCGAATTTTGTATTTATATCGGAAAATTTTCTGCATATTCAGACTTTTCATTTGGAAGCCTAGACTTAAAAAAATGTTCACGTATTTTTCAAAACGTCGACTTCAATCACGAAATTTAGATATTTTTCATAAGATTGTGCGTTTGCACTTTCTGTTTCTAATTTTTGTAATTTTCGAGTTAAATGTAAAATGTAGATTTAAGAACATAATTCAGGATTGCTTTAAGCTTGACCAATCTAAAGATAGCACTCCTACAATCGTCGTGAAATTACCATTTTACCCGAATATCACCAATAAAATTAATAAAGTTCTAAAAGAAAATAACGTATAAGTAGTGTACACAGCCAATAACAGTCTCCACAATAATTTGGATAATGCTAAAGATAAATTGGACACGCTTAAGAATTCCGGAATTTACGAAATAAGCTCTAACAATTGTAATTTATCATATGTTGGACAGATAAGAGATCCATTAAAACTAGATTTAAAGAACATATCGCTCATTTCAGATACAATAGACAAGAAAAATCAAGTGTCGCCCTACATATGATAAGTATAGGACACAAAATTAACATGGAGAATTTAAAATTGTTAAGATCGGTCGCAAATAACAGAAAACTTGACGCATACGAAACAATCTACATCAGAGGCCAGTTACCTTTAACGGAGATAAAGGACCATTGGCGGCCTCTAGTTTATTGAAGGTTATTTGTGGCAGGTCAAAATTGCATGCCCCAGATGTGTTAAACAATTAGAAATAGGAAAGAAAGTAAAAGACCGCCAATATGGATTTGAATTTCAATGCAGATGACGTCGATGCATTTTTTGCTAATCTTTTTAGATTAGTACGCTTGAAAATGCCAGTTCTGCTGGCGAATTACGTATCGCGTAATTATTTATTTAATTGCCGATGTGGTGAAGGGGTGAAGCCTTCTTTGGACTTATCACAAACCACAGTATTTAGTTCAGTGCTTTAGTACTCTGTAGATAAATTTTAATTTTTTCTTGAAGTTTTTTCCCAAATTTTCAATTTTGTCTTCTAAAATTTTGACTTGGACCTCAAGCTTTGCAACTTTCACCAAAAGGTTAAAATTATAACCTCGTTGGTAAAACCGAAAGTGTCTCCCCTGCGACTTGGTTTTTTAGCTTACAGGTACATTTTTTATATTTTTTTATTTTTTTCTAGACCTTAAACCGTAAATTTTTACTTCAAACTCCAAACTTTTGGAAAAAATCTCAAAGTCCTTCTTATTGTATGCTTTTCTCTCAAAATTATTTCTAACAGAAATATATCTTATAATAAAACATGCGTTTCACAAGAAATTTTTCTTATCATATTTTTGTGTGGAATTAAGAATGTTTTGTTCCGTAGTAAACTTCTTTTTAATGAATTTACTTTCAGATTTAAAGACACCATTATCAGCTGACAGCAGAGATTAAAGCTGAAAATCAATGCGCAATTTGTACAGCTTCTATTTCTATGAACATTTCTACAATTCATTTAATTTCGGCACTTTTATATTCATGGTGTAGTTCCTAGCGCTTCAGTCATCTAATATTACTGAATATCAGCACATCGTTGGATCTACGAATTTGTACAACTGTTAGAGTTGTTTCTCACATCTTAGTTTCTATATCCACCTATTCTACCAGTCGTTCTCCTGGAAGTTTCTGTCTCTCAGGGCAGATGTATGCATCCCCTCATGTCCTTCTAGGTCTTCCTCTTTTTCTCCGTTCTGGCGGCGTTCATTTCATAATTCTCTTTGGCCATCGTCCTTCATCCATTCTTTGTACATGACCGTACTATCTGAGTTTTTTATTGGCTTTTTCTTCGCCAGTTACTTCTTTCACAATTTTAAATATTCAGTAACTTTCTGTTAAGGATTGCAGTCTATATTGCCAATCTTTAACAGAAGGTTACTGAAAATTTAGAAATATGAAAGGAGTAACTGGCGAAGAAAAAGCCAATAAAACATCAATAGAAATTAATGTACCTATGCCATTCGTTCTCTAATTTCCTCATTGGTGACATGGTCAAGTAGGGTAAGTCCGCAGTTACGACGCCAAAAACCCATTTCTATTGCTTTTATTCTTTGTCTTATCTGTTTGGATGTTTCCCAGACTCCTGCCCCATACATTAGTATGTTTTCTACGATGGCTTTAAAGATTCTTATTTTGGTTACCTTTTCTACACCTTTGTTCCAGAGGACCGAGTGAAGATGTTTAGTTCTTTGTTTACATTGGGTTATTTTCTTTTTGATCTCCGCTTCACTGGTGCCCTTCTTATCAAATGTAAATCCTAGATAGTTATAGGAATCTACACTCTTCACTCTTCCATGATTCAGAAGTAAGTCCGCAGTAGTCCGACAACCATATTCTTGGTTTTTTCTACAATAATTGTAGATTCCATTTTTGATGCTCTTCCTGTAGATTTCTGACCATGTATCCGATGTCATCTTCATTTTGAGCGATCGCCATTTGCTCATCTGCATAATGGATCCTAAATAGCCTATTATTTCCTTTGGGTATGACAGTACAAAAACAATAATAATGAGTGACAATTAAAATTGATTTAAGCTGTCAGCTTTAGCACAGTTATACGGTTACCATCACTGATACAGAATACAGAATACTTGACCAAAGAACACCAAACAATTTCCATAAAATGAAAAGAAACAACTTTGGCTTAAAAAGTTGGCACTACAATTGCGATTGCCTGAAATTTAAGAAGAGTCCAGTTGGGGAATTCGTTGAAATTGTTTTAAAGAATTAAAAAAAAGCATGAAATTCTTCTAGAGAGTTATTCGCTTGGTAAAATTAAATTCTCATTCAAACTTGGCTTCATAATAAACGTATTTCTCTTTGATAAAACAATGTAAACACTGAGTGCTTTGCATTGGCAAAAAAAAGCTGCAACAAAGGTGGCTAAATATTAAATGAGAGCTTTCTCTCGATTTTGCTGGAAATTAATGAAATTGCGTCCGGAATTGGACTAATTTTTTGTGAGCTGCAACGCACTGGCGATACGGAAAGTATGTAGAATTTTGTTTTGACGTGAACGTTCTTGTATATAAAACGAATTACGTTAATTTCGATGGGAGTGGCGGCGCAAGTTGAGTTATTAAATAAATTTAAGACATTTAATAGGGTGAAAGCTGGGAATCTTAGGACGGTGTACGGAGTACATAACAAGAAGCAACGTTATTACTCAAATTAAATTGGCTTAATTAAGTCGTGCATCGAGGTGGTTTTATTAAACTAATTATACGTTATATTTTAGTAGCATCTTAAGACTTCTTTGCTTTTTTCCTAATGGCACAAATTTATACAATTAGTTATACGATACAGAATGATAATTTGCGTGCAAAAAATTTACAAGAGATTGCCATAAATATTTACCATAAGTTTTTCCCGAAACCTCTTGTTTCGGAGGTAAAGTAATTAGATGTTAGGAAAAAAATTTTAATATTTTTCTCCTAATGTGATCATGAAAATCTATGACAACGGAAATGGTTGAATTTATTACAATCATGAAAATCTATTCTATGAATATGTGATCTTATTTTATTAGAAGGGTGTGTAGTTTACGAAACTTATCATTTTTTTTTCTTTCAAAGCTTTTTGTTAATTAGGATATTGGTTAATAAAAATATTAGGCCTAACGTGATAGTTTGCAAACCGTTTTATTTCTTTCATATGCTTTCATATTTTTTTAAGTATTAAGGTCCTGATATCGCAAAACTGGCTTGAAAGTTCGAATTAGGAACGCCGTGTTACTGGGAATTATGGTTTGATTTGCCCATTCTTTAAGAGATAGATTTTTTTTTCGATTTTCTGTCCTCCCGAATATATGGTTGAAATTGATGACATAATGACATTACGACTCAGGCTATATATTTTAAGACAACTTGCAAATTCTTTGAATTTATTTTGATGATTGATTGTTAGATACATGCACTATGTAATTATGGAGTAATAATAACTATTGATCGAACATTTCGCTTTGTTCTTTGTTGTCATTACAAACTAATAGAAGCCTATTCGATAATAGTTTAGGCTTAGTGTCAACTCATCAGTACGTAGATAATAGGATTATGTATTTATCAGCGTATATGTACAATATACATATAGACTGAAATGAAAATTTAACGATTTGATATAAAACGAAACCTAATTATTTCAACGTTTCCGTTCAAAATGCTGTAATCCGACTCTTTCTTTTATTTATTTTTCGAAAAGCTTTGAACATAAATAAAAATTGGGAAACGCATTAAATTGACGGAGCGAGAGCACTAATTTTTTCGATGTGTATATACCTTAAAAGTTATTAAATTTCTTTGGCAAAGCAATTTTCCTCCTCACAGTATTTGCATTATTGTTTTTTATTCTGCATTAATTTACATTCAGTGATTGTATATTCGCAAATTGAATTAACTCCACTGACGTTCCATCCACTCATATTTTTTCGCTTTCCTCTTCTGATGCCTCTCAATTTCTCTCATGATCTAAACGTGCGAAAATGACGTGTATATGATATTCTAGTAATTAATCCAGTTGAATGGTTCGAAAATATTAAATACATTAACGACGAGTTGAGAATTAAGGCCTCATCGTTCGTTAATTAAGAATTTGGGAGTTGTCGGAGGATGAGCGAGTAAAGTAAACGTACTTTATAAAATGTCTTATCATTCCCGAACTTTTTCAATTAATTCGGGATCCCGCCTTCCGGCACATTTGCTTTTAAACATATCGCTTCGCATGTTGTCTAATTTCTGGAAGTTCCGCCAGCTAAGGCAATATTTTGTCCCTTTTAAAGTAACGATGCTGCGTCTTTGAGCAAATTAATTCAGCTTTTGTATCTCGTTGGAGTTCCAAGGACCTTAATTGCTTACAATTATTTTAAAACATTATTTAACTATGCTTAATGATTTATTTTTAGGTTAACTGTTGGGTAATAACTAAAGGGTTTCAGTGAAAAATCAATGTTTAATTACTATTGATTTAAACCTATTTATTACAGGAAAACACTAGAAGATGCATTCCGCCTGACTAAAATATCTGATTGCATTTCCTTTTCTTTGAGCAAATTTTGCATTCAAGTATAGTTCCTTTTTGAACGAAGTGTATTTCTCTTCCCAAGAGGATTTTTAGCGCAATAATTGTTTAAATCTACAGAAACCAAATAATTCACTGGAGAACATTTTGGAACATAATTTTTGTTGAGTTGGGGTTTGAGCGGTTTTAAGGTTAAATAGGCATGCTGATTTTAAAACTGTCGGTAGTTTTCTTGTACCACGTCCAGTTTATTCTCTAAACTGTGTGATTATCCTACTTTCGATCAAGAGGAAGTCCGTTTCTGAATTTTTTTTAAAATTTATTTAGTGATGATGGAATTGTGTATTGCCATAAAATGCAAGGCTTAATAGAAATATTGCTGCCTCAAACGCAACTTAATGGCCTTCTTTCACCGGTTCAAAATGAAAATTAAACTGGTTTCTCCTCAACATTGGAAATTTATTTAGTGAAGTTTTAATACGTCTCTGATTTGTTGCAATATCATATGCACCAATGGATCGTCTGTATTGGTGTTCCTGCTTTTTCCTTGGCTAATAACTATACCAAGGATTACTGTTTTTTTATATATGTGGAACAATAAAGTTCGCAAGAACCACTGTGTGAGTCGAATTGGCTCCAAAGATGTGAATTGTAATATGGTAATTCAAACATTATACACCAGCCACTTAGAGGTAGAAAGAATTTAATATTTTCACATTTGTATGTAAAACTCATGAAGCAATTTGTTAACGCTAGTTCAATTGAAGCAGATTGTTTCAAGTTTTCATTGTGGCATTTTCTAAATTGTCACGTGGAAGGATGTGTTTGATAGTCCACAGATTCGGCAACTTACTAAAAATAAACCTTTCATTGCAACCAGAACTTTTAAAGAAGAATTTGTTAACATTCAAAAATATTATCCGACACCTTGTTGGAAATACACGAGCTCACAAGTGTCCAACAGCTCTTGGTGTGCTTCAAAATGCCTGCTTGTAACATAAGCATCAAACTGCATTATTTACATAACCATTTTGCTAACTTTTTGAAAAATTTCGGTGCAGTCAGTGCTGAACAGAGTCAGCGATTCCACCAAGATTTGAAGATTAGGAAGCACGATATCAAGGTATATTAGAATTTAAATGTAAATATACATCGTGTCTTACGATGTTCTTAATAGATGATTTCTCGATTAGTTAATAAGAGCTATGAACCAAAAAAATGTTTGAATGGCATCAATTAAATTATGCGGTCTTAAAACATTGGTGGTTGCTGCCACCTTGAAGAAACCATAACCATCCTGAAAAAACCACGCTCCCCCCCTTTTTGCAAATTACATCCCCACTTTGTTTTGTTAAAAATTAATTTTCAGTTCATTCTGAACATAGTTATATGCAATATTTGGTAATTGAAATGATCTGGAGCCGCTAAAAATGGAAGATTAGTTACTACAGTGGTGGTAGTTCCTACCTTTATAAAATAAGCTTGTAGCAAAAAAAAACAATTGTTTTATGGTTTTATATTCACAAAAGTATTAGTTGGTGAGGAAATGTAGGTATATTTGATTAACAATGACTGTTATAAATCATCAAGATCTCTGTAGAAGATTTTTTCTTCTTGTCCTCAGTTTTTGTTCGACAGTGTTAAGTACCGGGTCATCAGGTCACATACATTTTACATATGCCTGAATTCAGAATAAACTAAAGACTTATTTTCGAAGGGGAGGTGCAATTTGTAAAAAAGGGGTGGGGCATAGCTTCTTCAGGGTGGTAGCAACACAGTTTTGAAGATGCATTGTAATGAATTACATTGATTGATACTTTTTAAATTTATTTTTAATTCATCTTTCTAAGTTTTCAACTAACTGAGATATAGCCTTTTAAGGATGTCTTGGAACACCTTGCATTTACAACTATTATTGTTTATTTTGTGTCCCCGTTTACCTATGTGCAAAAAGGGTCGAAGTGCAGTTATCTCCCATGGCCGCATCAAGTTGTTAATTATTAAATCAAACGTAGTGAGAGTGAATTATATAACCACAAATATGTATGATGTAAAAAAAGTTTGGTTCAAACAAACAAAATAATGATCGTTGAATAAAATTATATATAGTTTCAGCTATACTTCTATTTATCTGGAAGTCTGCCGTTTTCGTGGTTGGCATAAAGGTCAGCTGATATTTGAAACATTTTTCTTTTCAGTAATACAATGCTATTATATAACTAAATTGTTGTTAATTTGGCAAAGAAAAAAATGGAAGAAAGGAATATAATGGCCATTCTTTATCCCATGGATAGTGAAAAGCTGCAGAAAGTGTTTTGGGCAATATGAAAATGTGTCATTGACGCAGAAGTCTTCCAAGATTGAGGCAAGCTTTAAGTTTTCCTCACATGTGAACATCACATTATTGTTGACGTTATCATTTTTAACAAGAAATGTTTTCCCTTGTTGGTTATTAATTGTAGTTCTTCCAAAATCGTATGTAATTCTGATATCCTTTTTGGAATTTTTGAAAATTTAACTGCCCTCGCTTTGTAAATGTTTTTTCTTATCCTCACCGCATCATGAGTAGTTATAGTATCAACCTTTCTTTTAAGTTCTCTTCTAATTAGCTTTAAAAGCCGTTCATCGATGTCGTCCAGAGCAGCACGTTTAATAATATTACTCACTATCTGTCTATTTAATAGATCCTCGAAAACTGATTCGTGATTGTGAACGAACTTCGATTCTATAATTACATTGTCTTGGCCTTCCATCTTGAGGTAGGCCTTCTACTGTGTTCTTCTGGAACTACACGTCCACCTTCTTTTACTTTCACCTTTTGAAACTTTTTAAAAACTAAATTTAAAACTGTCAATTACTATTTGATTCATTTCTTTTTCACTGAGGACCTTAAAGGATTCCATCATCATTATCATTTTGAATTTATACCCTCGGAATAATAATAATAATACTTGTTAATTCCATCTAGGTCCGGTGATAACTGCATTTTTGGGATTTGCCATTCAATTTGCAATTAACTGATTCGGTATTAAAAAGGAATTTGGTAATCCAGGTAAATGAGGCTTAGAAGACAATTGAACCCTCTTCAGAAGACAACTACCACTCTCATCAGGGCATGAGGAGACAACTGCACCCCGCTCCTTAATTAGTGTAGTTTCAGACCTCCAGGTACACTATCTTGGCCGAGGCAGCGGCTCCCTCAAAAATCTTAAACGGAACAGGGGGTTAAAAAGTTTATTGTTTAAAAGGCCCATTTAACCTCTTTTTGGCTATGTAGTAATTTTTATTTCTACGATTAGTTTTTAACAAAACTTCACTTTTGTGACAAAATTTGCAGTGTAAAGAGGTGAATCTTTTTCTGTTGCTATCAAGTATTTTCTGAAATAAAAACGTTTTGTTATGCATTGACATTTTATTCTGTTTTAAAGTATATTACACCTTCGGGTGAAAATGGTGTACTCCGTTGCTGAAAGAGTAAGAGTTGAAATTATTTTTATTTATGGCTCCCAAAACAAATATGCTAGAGTCACGACAAGGCTGCAGATAAGCCTTTGAGCCACAAATACGTTATAGAGTTTATCCAAAAATTCACAGGCAAGAGATCGGTAGTAAATAAGAAAAGACATGGTAACATGATAAATGAAATGACTCAAATTGGGGTATTACTGCCAATCCCACTAACTCCTTGCGCCAGACTGCTGACGCTACTGGGCTTTCATATTCATCAGTTCGTAAAGTGGCAAAAAGTAATAAGATCCATCCTTACAAAATGAAAATTGTTCAAGACCTTGATGAAGATGATTAGGACAGACGAATACAATTTTGTGAGACTATATCGAATTTAGTCACTGCAAACCCAAACTTTGTAAAAATATCTGCTTCAGTGATGAATGCAGCTTTACTTTATATGGCACTGTTAATATACACAATGTGCGTTATTGGAGCGATGAGAACCACCATTTTTACAGAGAAGGTTATACTCAAGCTTCTCAAAAACTGGGAGGGATTCTTGGGCCCATATTCATAAATGGGCTGTAAAATCCTTCCGATGGGATCTAATCTATATATTCTAGGAGTGAATGCGAGCACTAACTTCTCTTGGGACGATCATGTGCGGGCCATTGCCAAATCCGCCTTTCCAGAAGCTAGGCTTTCTTTTTAGAGCTAAAAAGTACTTCACATCTCATCAGCTATTAACACTATACAAAGCTCAAGTTAGGCCAACTCTAGAATACTGTTCTCATGTTTGGAGTTTAGCCCCAAAACACACTTTAGCTCTCTTGGATTCAATTCAAAGAAAAGCGATTCGCCTAACTAATAACGAGAGTCTGACCGATTCTCTCGTTGATTGATTCTCTCGAAATACTAAAGCACAGGGTATGGTTGGTGACTTGTCTCTTTTCTACAAGTACTATCATAGAAGATTCTCGAGGAATTAATAGGATTGATCCCCCCAAGGGCAAGATTCTTGAGGCGTACTAGACAGTCGGAGACAGTAAATTCCTGTGCGGTCCAGCTTGACACAGTGAGGACTTCTTTTTTCTATAGAACTACCAAGTTATGGAACTTGTTACCGAAAGAAATTTTCCCCAAAAATTACAACCTATCCTTTTTTAAGAAGGCGGTTCATCGCCATCTATCCTTGTTTTCGCATCCTACTCGCAGTGCTTTGAAAGCATAATAGGGTTACCCTTTGCAAAAAAATGAAACTAACTGATAACATTTACTTGAATATGTTAGAAAGCATCATAGATCCTTTAATAACCGTGAAAATAGAAAATCAGCAAAATTTAGAAGGACATCAAAAGTTAGAGGAAAATGACGTTTAACTGATTACTTGAAGTTAAACCCTAAACAGTGGTTCAACCATTAGTTTCATCAAAACATTTATCTCTTTGATAGTTGACATTCCCAAGCGTTGAATTTACTAACAATAGGCGCTTAACAACAATTTTGTGCAGGAAAAACATGAACGTGAGCTGTGCTGGAGAACAGGCGGTTTTCTCAAAAATTAACTGTAGAAATAAAAAAACTACTACACAGCCAAAAAGAGATTAAATCAGTGGTTTCCAACCTGTGGGGCGCGCCTCCCTAGGGGGGCGCGAGACTATTGCAAGGGGGGCATCCAGCTGTTTCCAAAATATCATTTTCGAATACAAACCAAAAAAGTCGAATAAGTGTCAAAAAAATGAATCAGCAAACTAGGTATACGTAATCCACAATCCTCGCCGCGAATTTTTCGGGTACAAATGCTAAAACATCCATCCATACTCTTGCTGGAACGAAAACATCTCGCTTTCGCGTTTGGAGCCGATCGCCGGCGGGGCGAGGAAACAAAAGACAAGCACTCGGAACATCCCGGGTATTCTCGTGCTTACTCGCGCCAAACTTCAGTAAACAGAAGCATCTTTTTTTTTTTCTGTTGTCTATGAACAGAATTAGCTCGTTAGTAGTGCTTGCGATAACCACGTTGATATATAGAATGAAACACTTCATTCAATAATAAATAATTATTTTTTATGTATATTTTTATATAATATTGTATATTATTTTGCAGCCCATTAAATAAATTATAATATCAGTTGAGTATTTATGAAATTAGATTGTTAGAAAAATTAAGGGGGAGCAACATATTTTTGAAGGGGGGCGCAGGTACAAAAAGGTTGGAAACCACTGGGTTAAATGGATTTTTCAAAGAATAAAATTTTTCCCATCGGCCAAGATGGTGCACCTGCAGGTCTCAACCTACACTATTTAAATGCTCCCCTCACAAGCAAAATTGACCGGTTTCGGAATTTTACATATACTTTTGAGATAATAAGCCTTGTATATTCGAGTTTATTACGATGTGACTGAAATCTAATTTCATTAGAATCTAATGAAAACTAGATTGCAATTGGAAAGTTCACATAGATGAGGCAAAGCTTGTATCACGGGTTGCACCGCAACATACATTCATACAAACGTCCTCTGCGTGACTTTACTTTCATCTAGTTCGACAAATGCCCAATTAAATGTTCTATAATTACACAGTTAAACGTGCTTAAAATAAAAAATATGTACAACCGCAACCATAAAATATGGTTGCGGTTGTACATATTTTCAATTTTAAGCCCGTTTAACTGTTTAATTGCAGAACATTTAATTGGTCATTTGTCGATATAGCATTTTTGTTTTCTAGATATTTAGAGTAAATGGTTTTCAAAAAATCTGTTGTCTATTGTTGGAGCATCAATCATCGAACGAGAGACGAGAATGTCCATATATTAAGCATCCAAGAAAAAGTTGCACTAGAAAAATGTTGCAATGATTTTTACCTTTAACGCTTTGTAACAAAAATACTATTTGTATGAACACAATTAAGCGTCCAATAAATGTAGATAAATATCCTTTGCACGAACAAAACTATTACTTTTAAAAAGCATATTTGGCAACTTTTACCTTCATATTCCTTTAGATGGACATTTATATAACTTTTGAGATACAGAGAGATTATCCTGTAAATTAAAAAGTTGAGATGATAGAGAGGGGCTGAGTTGATTTTAGATTCAGAGGCCAAAAATTGGTCGAAAACAAGTGACAGAACTGAGACAATGAAATTGCTGTTCTCCAGTGAATTGCACTGTTAGCTAGTTCGGTGAGCGTTTCTTAGGATTTTTTCCGGTCATTATTACTGCGCCATCAGAGTAGACTAGGGAGCCTGATTAAGAGATCATCCACTACTAGGTTCCTTATGAATAGCCCCTTCTGTGGACATCTCTTATCAAGGCAGCTTTTAATAGATTTATTGCCACTTCTACGAGCCTTGTTTTTGACCTTTCCTGACGCAACTTTTCTAGGTGAATCGATATCTATTGTCTTCTATTTGGTTTATGTATATTTAAAGTGACCCCATACCTACACACAAAACACGCACAAACATAAATATCAATTTTAGTTTAATATTAACTGCTGAAATGATGTAATTTCATTTTATTCTTATGGGCGCTAATTGCTTTATTTAAAGTTGACATCGGAGGTGTGTGTTCGTAGAAAATTACGTCTGTGCGCCGTGTTCTGGTGGAAATTAACTTCAAAAGTTATGATAAACAAGTTCTCGGATGATACTCGCGACAGGCGAAATTTACTGACTTAATTTAGATTAACGTTAACACCCCGAAAGCAATTATTTCCCGTGTCGAGCGAGCAATTCCAACCGTAAAAACTAATCGCCGTGTCATTGGCGCTTCAGATAAATTCCTCTAACAATGTCTAAAGAACTGTAACATTTATAATTAGAGGATGATACAAGAACGAAGTGGAGAAAAAGCCCATTTCGCCTCGCCTAGCCGGATATTGGAAATTTCCAATAAAAGTGAGTTCTTTTTTGAAAGGAAAACCGGCCACCGTCTAATAGTCGGCGCTTTGTGGAAGATCTTCCATGAGACCAACACCGAAAATGATAATCCTGATGCCGGCGAGAATGCATAAATCTAAGTCCACAGGAGACTCACTCGAATTGAATTTTCCCTCTTTTTTTAAGCCTTTTGTATTGTGTAGTAATTGTAGTAATAGTATGCTTTCTGAAGCGCGTTGAATGTCCACACATTTTGAAACAGTCCCATTTTGTCTCTATTTACGTTTCCTTTTGCCGTAACGTGAATAGTAAAACGTGATATTCATTTCCACCATTTCCAAGGACGTAATTTACGGCAAGTTGTTTAGTCGGGGGTTCTTTCTTTTAACATAATAAAATTGCATTTAAAGCCCTAATGCATGGCCTGGTTTTGTGCTGCCTTTTAGCAAACGTCGTAAATTTCACATAAGTATACAACAGCGCGGGTCAGGTAGTAGATTTTAAGACTTTCAAGTTGACCTTTTTCTTTGCGGGTTTATCTTCGTTCTAACGAATTGACATGTTCAACTAATGAAAATCTAGAAATATATGACATTCCTTCTGACACAAATGATTTTATGTCGAGTAGTTCTATTAGAAGAAAGGAAAGTTCTATTAGAAAAGTTATTCTGTCCGTGCTGAGAGCACTATGTGTGTAAGAGCAAGTCCGAATGAACATTTCGAAGCATTTCAAGCATTCTGATTACATTCTTCATACCCAAGAAGTTCGTCCAATGAGTTCGGTTAGTGTTGAATAAATTTTTGACATCAAATCTAAAGACGTTAGTTCTGGTGATCTAAAACACCATCCAATTGAACCCCTGCGTCCTATCGGGTCTTTGAGACGATCTTCCAAATTAGACTCAGTTTTCCATTTTTAACATTGGAAATGTTTATGTTGAGATATGGGGTGAAGTTTCGGGTTTTCGTTCAAGCTTGAGAGAACAAGGTGTCGGTCGGTCGGACATACTCGAATCGCCAGTCGAGCGCTCTCGGCGTCGCATGAAAACTATGGGAGAATGTTAAGTTTATAGTTCACCGCAGAGCACCATATTCGTTTAATCCAGTGACGTTTCATTGGATAAGGCTATCAGCTATGGATATTAAGAGTATGAAAAATAGCGAAAAGTGTAAGACGAGAGATTGAAAATAGAGAATCTAGTGAGTTAAGTACGAAAACACCGCTAACAAAAACTGAACACAGTAGGCGGTATTGTGAGCATGTAAAGATGCGCAAACTTAAAAGCTCTGAAGTTTACACGGGCTACCCAAGTCAGCGGCCCTTAAGTGAGGGGTTATAATTCCATTATTATGCTGTAAACTCTTACCCTAAATCCAATTCACGTACTGTCTTGAAAACCTTGAAGTACTCAGTAAACGAATGTGGTAAAATATCTGCACTTATAATTTTTAGGGCTGAAATAAATGTAAATTACTTTTACAATAAAGTTGACAAATTTTTGCTTGTAGATTAAATATATTTTAATATTTCATTGTTTTCGCTTTGTACTAAAATATTTCTTTCAAGAGCCATGAGCATAGATGCCTCAATATTATTTTGATTTAAATTATTTCGTAGTCTATTTGGTTATACGAGTATATTTCAATTTAAAAAATAATCTTTCAGAAGAAACTTGGCTAATGGAAACTGTAAATTTAGAAAAGATAAACATTGCAGAAATAACCTTAAAAATAGAAAAAAGTCGAAAGAAAAATATTTGAATATTCAAGTTTTCACTCGAAATCTCAAGTCGAATACTTCGATATTAAGGTCGAAAATTAAAAAAAATAGCTAAATAAGGCCAAAATTTTGAATTCAGAAAAGTTGCGAGAAGAATAGTAAAAAAAAATAGACAATTTTAGGAAAATATTCCAGGATTTCAAAAAATTCATAATGTTCTAAAATTTCAAAACATATGTCAACATTTTTAGGTTAAAGATAAAATTTTGCAACTAAATCAAAATCATTTGAAAAAAATTAAAATATTTCATTTAAAGTCAAGATTTTAAATAAATGACTTGTGTTCTTAAAAAAAAGAGTCTTGATTAAATTTAAAATCTTAAAAATAAAAAATTAAAGCTTTAACACTGGTTGAAACCTTTATTGTAAGAGTAGAAAGTAAAGTTTGAATTTTGGGATTTTAAAATTTGAGGAAACCCACTATTCATGATTTAATAAAAAAGGGGATTTTAAATTTCGAAAAAAAAGTTGACATTACAAAATTTCGATAAAAAATCTTGAGTTTTCGAGTTTATATATTTATAATTTTAAGAATTTTTTAGGCTGAGGTCACAATTTCGAAAATAAGTCAAAATCTTTAGAAATATTTAGAATTTATTATTTAACATGAAAATTTTAAACACAACGTAAATATTTATTGACAGTTTAAGAAAAATAAATGACATTTTGAAAGGTTGAGGAATTTTGTGAAAAAGTCATAATTTCAAGAAAATACTCTATTTTTTTTAATGCAATATTTTGGGTTAGACTCGCAAGACTGATGTTCAAATTTTGAATCCGTTTGAAAACCGAAGTTTTAAGAAAAAAACACAAGAATTGCAAGTTTAATGTAAAAATTTAAAAATTTGGAAATTGTGGAAGAAATTATTAAATTTCGGAAAAGCCCAAAATTTGTGTTATAATTATTTTGAAAGCATAAGCGCATAATTTTGTAAAGAAGAGTAAAATAGATTTCTAGACTATTTTCTTTAGGTTGAAAAATTTTAACCTCTCTGGATAAATAAGACGTCAAAATAACCCTTGACAGATCAAACAAAATAGTCAATAAGTAATCGAATGCCGGGTTCGCTACGTTCTCTTCTAAAAAACTTACTGCACACTTGATGACTTTCATTTGAACATCCGATAAAATTTTAAATGACAAATTGAAATTTACTAATTCAATCAGACTCACTCTGTCATTATTAAATGGCTCGAGATAATTATATACCATATCTGTTGCTAATTTAAAGCCCTTATCGCTTCCCATTTTTGTTTTTAGATTCATTTAAGTGGTTAGTTCATTACGACAAGCGTATATTTGATATTAAGAAATTTCATTATCTTTGCGATTCTGTGGAAGGAGATTCAAGTGGCGTTATTGAATCATTGTCATTATCAGCTAATTATTATTATTAATTAATTATGCAATAGAGTTGCTGCAAGATCGCTTTGAAATAAAAGAACAGGTCACAACCGTCCTGAACTTTTTTTAATTTAGAAGTACCACACAACCCGGTCTAAGACAACTAATTAACTGTAATAAAGGTTTTAGAGCTTTCGGCAAAAAAGGGAATTACTTTTATTTATCATTCCCATAAGAGCGGAAAAATTAAATGAACATGCAAAGCGAAAATGGCAATCAGTACAACCAGTAAAGCTCTAGTTTTAATTAGAAATAGGTGCAGTAACTTTAAACAATGTCCAGCATTGTTAAATCCAGAGTGTCAAGCAAACATCATTACTTCAGCATTAGTTAAAAAATTGTAATTTTCTTTAAAAGAGTTTAAAGTAATGTAACATATAAATCAAATCACATCTAAACGAATTCACGTGTGATCTAGAATATGATAAACAAAATCACAGAACCAATCTCAATTTTTAAGATTGATAAATTTGCCATTCAACTGCCCTCTAATGTTTTTTTCGATGATCCTGATTTCAATGCGAAATAATCTAAATAAGATTTATTAACTGAAACAAGTTTGTTTTGGAAGTAATAAGAAATTCCATTGAAATCAGAAAAAATTAACTTCATTTTCAAGAAACCAAGTTGGGTTGAATGCAGCTGGTCATTTAAAAGTCCATTCAAAGAAACAAAAATATGACATGCAATTCAAAGACCATAAATTCTTGTCAGGAAGAACAATTACATGACCGGAACAACAAAATACTTTTATCCCAAGAAGAAAAGGGCAGGAATAACACTGTCAAGACAATTACTACTTACGAGCACCCTGTGGTCTCTTCATTGTAACGTTGCCTTTCAAAAAGGAAAGAAGGCACATTCAGTGTCAATAAAATGATGCTTAAACTTATATCTAAGAACCACTTGTCGGAATGACAAATTTCTGAAATGTACTACTTATCCAACCAGGGGGTTCAAACAAACTGTGAAGGGCCATAAAATTTATGTGGTGTAAGACACATCTGCAAACACTTTCAACACAGTCAGCCTTAACGATATTTTAATCAGTTATAAAAAAAATAAAAACTAAACGTAACACGTATTGTTGTAAATCAATACATATTTTATGTAATTATTATTTACTACTTCGAAGATACAAAGATAATTGTCGTGGCGAATTTCAAGGGGTGTCGGATAACACAAGGGTCAACGTCACTAAGATTCTAGCCTTAATAATCTAAATAAATAAAGGTTTCATATTTCAACACGATCGGTAAAGAGGTTATAAAATTATAATTTAAATTATTTTTTATAACAACTTTGAAAATCTGCAATTCGAAAAGTAAACATTTTTTATTACTTTTTTTTTTCGTAATTCGTATTTATTTATCATTCCGAATCAACTGCCAAGCGTTGTCTTTGAAATTTGTAATTACCCTGTATAACCTTGTATGTTAAATAAAGTGTTAATTATGTTTCTATTTGGTGTTATCATTTCCAATGTCTCCGTTGGTTGCAAGGATTGCGAAATCTGTGAATTTTTTTAAATATATCTCAAAAACTAATAATTCCAGGCGGCTGTTGTTTCATATCATTTAATCAGCATTTTTTAACACATTCAAATATTGAAATACAAATCTTGTCCCCTGAAAACAAAAAAGATTAAAAAACATAACAAAGGTTGCTCTAACGCTAGCCAAACTATCATTTTCAGAGAGATACTGAAGATGACAGCTTGACTATCGAAATGCGTTAAAGTAACCTTTGTTGTGTTTTTTAATCTTTCTTGGTTTCAGGGGGCAATATTTGTATTTGAATTTATGAAGATAACCAAGGAACAGTCCATTCCACAAAAAAATTCAAATATGAAAAAATGTAACTTTAATGCACCATCATTCCGCACCGTGAAAAATAATGTGTGTCTCACGACAGAAAACCTTTACAATAAAAAAGATTTTTGTTATCGAAAAAATTGGAGAAGCTACCAGCGGCTACTGTACTAAGGCGTCGCCCTGTATATCTTGAACTATCTTCGACTTTCGTTTTTAGTATCCGCTCGCTGCCGAAGCAACATCGTGCTCACTGGATTACTTATTAATTCCGGAGTTTCCTTGAGATATTTGTTTGTTTTGTATAACTAAGGAATCGTGATTAAACATTCAAATTACGCAATCGATTAAATATAACTATTTTTTTTATTAACCACTTGTGAATATTTATTCCACTTGACCACTTATACCTTGAACACACGGTAAGTTTTTCTAAGTGCTGGAGCGTGAAATTGTCACAATAGCATGCTTCAAAAAAAAATAATAACTATGTATGAGACATGGCTTTTGTTTATGGGATTGTAGTTTTTTTATTGCAATTTTCTTACAAGCCATAATTATGATGGTAGTCAACTTATTTGCATTTATTATAATTAAAATTAAAAAACATTTGATTATGCAGCGCAATGCATAGACGGATGTAACGATCCCCAAATTTAAAAGAGCCCAGGTTATAGATAATAAAGTGTTAGCCAGTAATTTTGAATTAGAAATGAAAAAAAAAAACTTGAAAATTTTAAAAAAGGTTGACATATTTTAAAACAATGATCATTCTCGATGAAATAAATAAATAAATTTTCAAAAAAGCTTTATTTAAAAGAATAGTCGAAAAGTTAGTTAATTTTCTTAAATAAAATTATTCAAAAGAAACTAATTTACAAGAAAAATGCAAGTGGAAATTTTAAAAAAGTCCGAGAATAAAAAAAAGTTAAAATTTTAATTAATGGTCAACAAGTTGAAATTTTCAAAAAAAGGTAAAAATTTTGAAAAAAGGTCAAAATTTGTAAGTTAAAATTAAAAAAAAGTTAAAATTTTCAAAGAAGTTCATTCCAAAAATAAATTTGAATGAAAAAAAATATCAAAACAAAAAAGTCAAAACTTTAAAAAAGGTGAAAAACTTGGAAAAAGTCGAAACTTTGGGGAAAAAATATATATTTGGAAAAAAATATGCAAACTTTTAAAAAATGTTAAAACTTTGATAATAATTATTTTCAAAATATATTAAATTTTAAAGAATGTGACAATTTAAAATAAAAGGTCTATATTTTTAAAAAGTCAAAATATCCAAAAGGTATCAAAATTTTAAGAAAAGTAAAAAATTAAAAAAATATAAAACATTTTAAAAAGGACAAATTTCAAAAACGAATACACAATTCTGAATAAAACTCAAACTTTCCCAAAAGATAAATCTTTTAAAAAGGCGGTATTTTACAAAGTCCAAATTTTTAAAAATTGCGATATTTTGAAAAAATATCAAATTTTCAAAATAAGTAGAATTCTTTAAAACGGTCAGAATTTTTATAAGGTGTACATTCCAAAGAGTCGCAATTTCCAGTAAAAATGAATTTTAGAGAAAAGATCTAAATTTAAAAAAATCCAAAATATATTCAGACAAGCTCAAAATAAAAAAGGAAAGTAAAAAATATTCAAAACATGTCGCAATTTTCTAAACAAATAAAAGTGCATATTAAAAAGGTCGAAATTTTCAAAAAATGTTGAAGTATTTAAAGAAAGGAAAATTCTCGAAGAAATAAATAAATAAATTTTCAAAAAAGCCCAAAAAGTCCAAAAGTTAGTTAATTTTCTTAAATCAAATTATTCAAAAGAAAGTAATTTACAAGAAAGATGCAAGTGAAAATTTTGAAAAAAGTCCAAGACTAAAAAAAGATAGAAATTTTTAAAAAATATCGAACTTTGTAACAGTCGAAGTTAAAAAAAATTAAAATTTTGAAAGACGTTTATTCCAAAAAAAAGGTTTTAATGAAAAAAAAAATCAAAACAAAATAATTTAAACTTTGAAAAAAAAATGGAAAATTTGGAAAAAATCGGAACTTTGGGCAAACAATTTATATTCTGAAAAAAATATGCAAATTTTTAAAAAATATCGAAACTTTAATAAACATAATTTTCAAAAAGTACTAAATTTTAAGGAAAAGTGGCAAATAAATAAAAAGTTCGAAATGTTTAAAAAGTCAAGATATCCTAAAAGAATCAAAGTTTATAGAAAAGTAAAAAATTAGAAATATAAATAAAACATTTTAAAAGAGACAAATTTCAAGAACGAATACAAAATTCTGAATAAAGTTTAAACTTTCACAAAAGATAAAGCAAACAAATAAAAGTGTCAATTATAAGAGTCGAAATTTTCGAAAAAAGTTGAAGTATTTAAAAGAAATGAACATTTTCGAAAAAAGAAATAAATAAATTTCCAGAAAGGCTTTATTTTTTTAAGAAGGTGGAAAAGTTAGTTAATTTTTTTAAATCAAATTATTCAAAGAAAAGTAATTTACAAGAAAGATGCAAGTGAAAATTTTGAAAAAAGTTCGAGTTAAAATTTTTAAAAAAGATCAACAAGTTGAAATTTCCAAAAAAGGGTAGACATTTTGAAAAAAGATCGAAATTTGTAACAGTCGAAGTTAAAAGAAAAATAATATTTTCAAAGACGTTCATTCCAAAAAAAAATTTGGATGAAAAAAATATCAAAACAATATAGTCTAAACTTTGAAAAAAGTGGAAAATTTGGAAAAAGTCGAAACTTTGGGAAAAAAATTTATATTCTGAAAAAAATATGCAAACTTTTAAAAAATATAGAAACTTTGATAATCATAATTTTCAAAAAATATTAAATTTTAAGGAAAAGTGGCAATTTAATAAAAAGGTGGAAATTTTTAAAAAGTCAAAATATCCTAAAACTATCAAAATTCTTAGAAAAGTAAAAAATTAGAAATAAAAATAAAACATTTTAAAAGAGATAAATTTCAAAGTTTCGACTTTTACCAAATTTTCCATTTTTTTCAAAGTTTAGATTATATGGTTTTGATTTTTTTTTCATTCAAACTTTTTTTTTGAATTGAACGACTGAAAATTTAAATCTTTTTTTAACTTTGGCTGTTACAAATTTCGATCCTTTTTCAAAATTTGTACCCTTTTTTGGAAATTTTAACTTGATCGTTTTAAAAATTTAAAATTTTTTTTTATTTTCGAACTGTTTTCAAAATTTTCACTTGAATCTTTGTTTTAAATTACGTTCTTTTGAATAATTAGATTTAAGAAACTTTTCAACTTTTTTAAATAATAAGGCCTTTTTGAAAATTTATTTATTTCTTTTTTCGAAAATGTTCATTTCTTTTAAATACTTCAACATTTTTTGAGAATTTCGACTTTTTTAATTTACACTTTTATTTGTTTGGAAAATTTCAACATATCTTGAATATTTTTTTACTTTCCTTTTTTATTTTGAGTTTGTTTGAATATATTTTTGATTTTTTTAAACTTGGATCTTTTCTATAAAATTCGACTGTTACTGGAATTTTCGACTTTTTAAAATTCGGATCTTTTGAAAATTCTGAGCATTTTAAAGAATTGCATTTATCTTGAAAAGTTCATTTTTTTTAAAATATCGCATTTTTTAAAATTTGGACTCGAAATTTTTTCAAAATTTTCACTTGCATCTTTCTTGTAAATTACTTTCTTTTGAATAATTTGATTAAAGGAAATTAACTAACTTTTCGACTTTTTTTTTAAAATAGGGCCTTTTTGAAGATTTATTTACTTCTTTCTTTGAAAATGTTTATTTCTTTTAAATACTTTAACTTTTTTCGAAAATTTCGACTTTTTTAATTTACACTTTTATTTGTTTGGAAAATTTCGACATATTTTTAATATTCTTTTGCTTTCTTTTTTTATTTTGAGCTTGTTTGAAAATATTTTGGATTTTTTAAATTTAGATCTTTAAAATTTAGACCTTTTGAAAATTCTGACCATTTCAAAGAATTCATCTTATTTTGAAAATTTCAGTTTCTTTTGAAAATTCCACATTTTTTTAAAATTTGGGCTCTTTTTGTAAAATGCCCTCTTTTTAAAAACTTTATTTTTGTGAAAATTTAAACTTTATTCAGAATTTTGTATACGTTTTTGAAATTCGTCTCTTAAATGTTTTATTTTTTGAAAAATTTTTACAATTTTTTTTCCAATGAACTTGAAAATTTTAACTTTTTTTTTTAAATTTTGATTCTTACCAATTTAGACCTTTTTTCAAAAGTTTTACCTTTTTTTTAAATTTCAACTTGTTGACCATTTCCAAAAACGTATACAAAATTCTGAATAAAGTTTAAAAACTTTCACAAAAGATAAAACTTTTAAAAAAGGCTGCATTTTACAAAAAAGAGTCCAAATTTGAAAAAATTCGATATTTTAAAAAAATTGAAATTTTCAAAATGAGGGCAAAATGCTCAGAATTTTTAAAAGGTCTGAATTTTAAAGAGCCGAAATTGCTAGTAACAGTCGAATTTTATAGAAAAGATCCAAGTTTAAAAAAATCAAAACTATATTCAAACAACCTCAAAATAAAAAATGAAAGTACAAAAATATTCAAAATTTGTCGAAATTTTCCAAACAAATAAAAGTGTACATTAAAAAAAGAAATTCTCAAAAAAATCAGTTTTTTAAATCAAAATTTTACATTTCTTTTTCTTTTTTTTGGTGAAACGGACTGGTCCTTGGTTATGTTCAAAAATTGAAATAAAAATCTTCTCCCCTGAAACCAAATAAGATAAAAAACACAACAAAGGTTGCTTTAACACGTTTCAATAGCCAAGCTATCATCTTCAGAGAGATAGTGATCTCTCTAAAGATGATAGCTTGGTTATCGAAAAGCGTTAGAGCAACCTTTGTTGTGTTCACAAAAAAGTAGAAATTCCGAGAAAAATTTGAAATTCCAAAAATATTCGAAATTGCTAAGTCAAAATTAAAAAAAAAGAGAAGTGGAATTTTACAAAAAATTTCCAACTTTTTGAAATAGCTTTTCTCGGCAAAAACAAATTGTTGGAAAAGCCAAAAAATTTGCAAAATTGATAATTTTCGAAAACGCCAACATGTAAAAAGTATATAATTTTGAAAATAAGTAGAAATTTTTAAAAAATCTCAATTTTGTTAGAAAGGTCTAAATTTTATAAAAAAGTCGTATTCTTCAAAAGAGGCAAAATCTTCAAAAAAGTGTTTTTTTTTTAAATTGGCAATTTAGAGAAACATTTGTAATTTAAGAAAAAAGGTATCGAAATGTTTACGTTCCCTTTCATTTCCTCATAGCACCAACGTAAGAATAAAAAATTTGAATGCAAGTAAACTCGAAAATTTCAGATTAAAAACAAGACTTTTAAAAACTCGAAATTAATCGAAAAGAATTTACGTCTGCAAACTAAATATTAGGAAAAAGGGAAAGTTAAATATTATATACCTTATTTTGGAGAAACTCCAAATTAGATAAAATTTAAACTCGAAACAAAAAGAAAACTTTTAACTTTTGAAACGGCCACTTTTTTAACATTTTCAATTTGTAGTCAAACCTTTAGTAAACATTAGTTAATATTGAAAGCGAAAAATAGAAATTTTTAGAAAAAAATCGAAAAGAAGATGTCGAATTATGGAAAAATTAAACTTTTGACATAAGAAAACTTGAGATTGAAAAGAAGTCGACATTTCGAGGGTAATCTTGAATTTTTAAAGATAGTCAACAATAATAGTGTCATGAATCGGGACTGAATTATAAAAAAAATATTTAAAGTATTCGAAAAACATTTTTCAGTTAAAATGAAAATTTAGAAAAAAAACATATAAATAGAAAAACTTAATTTTGAATTTAAAGTCGAAATTTAAAAAAAAAGCGTCAATTTTTTTGAATTTTCGAGAAAAAAGTTCGATGTGGGAAAACAGAACAGTATGAGAAAAATTCAAAAAACGGAGTTTGAAGCGAAATTTTTAGGAAAAAAGTGTGACAACATTCAAATTTTAAGTTTAAAATTTAAATTAAAAAAAAAAACTTACGCTGAAAATATGCCTGAGCTTTTGAGCAAAAATCGAGAATTTCTTGAAAAAATTTAAATTTTGGGGAAAATATGAACATTTTGACTTTCTCAATATATTTCCGGTTTAAGAATCGGAAATTAGAATATAACTGTTAAAAAAATAAAAATTTGTAAAACAATTTTTATATTCATGTGGGTTTTACGTGTTCGCAGTTATTATATGGTGCCAGAGGCAAACATCAACTGAGCTCTTCCAATCAATGAATTTTAATGATGATACTTTATTTGTTTTTAAACGTGTACTGACTGGCGTTGAACCGATATTTTTATTTTGGTTCAACTCCGGTTTCTGTCTTCGAATAACTTTTTTTTTTCTAATTCGAAGCCCTGGGTACCAGTAATTTTATTTAACCCTTTCGCGCCGAAGACCGTATATTCCCGTGTTAAAAAAATGTGACAAATAGTCGAAGACCGTATTTATTCGAATTATATTTTTATTTAGTACAATATTCTTGTCGAGACGCCGATTATCGTACTTTTCCGGTAAATGTAACGACGTAAGGACGGAGACCGTACGATTCCGTAAACTTCGAAAACTGCCCGCCTTATGGGCATACTTAAAAATAGGAAAATAGCACGTCGCGAAAGATATAATTGTAAATTATTATGTTGTACTTGTTTTTTCAAATATGAGAAATTATTTTTCTTTTGCGAAAAATAGCCTCTCATATCTAAAGCAAAAACTATTTACGCTACTGCCTGGAACATAGCTAAAATCAAAGAAGAAATGCCCCCGTCCTGAACGAAATCCTGTATCCGCTTTTGGCATCTGGTAGCATGATAAACCTGATACTCGTCAGTTGACCTATGAAGTTGTAAACATTTTTATTAGAAGAGTTTTTTACGACTCAGGAGCATCCTGTTAGGGGGAGTTTGTAAGTTAAATATTTTTTTCAACTTTCTGTCTCCACTAAGCCTTTCGAATACGTGAATAAAATTGATGGCCTATCATCTAACATTTTTGAAATATGGCAGCATATTTATGTCGTACAGACGTCTTTATAAATGTAGTTAATAGAAAAATGAAGACTACAAGCATATTACCGATATTAAAATTTATTATCTTTTATATCTCAAATATATTGATATACCTTGATGACCCAAATTAAATTATACTAGACCAGATTTACCCTGTTTCTATGGTACAGAAATGAGGACGTTTAAGATTTTCGATTATGTTGTACGGAATGTGTGTTTGTTATCAGCGGGAAATGATGCAAATTGCTTTATTACCAATAAATCGACACGAACACAACAGAAGATAATAATTAGTCTGAAATGTAATTGCACTTTGTTAATATTAACTTTAATAGTTTTGTTCGTCAAATGCTAAGGATAATTGTTGTAATTAGTTGCTCTTTGACTATGAAGCTGGCGGTTTGCTTTGCTCCTGCCTGACGCGCTTTACTAAACAGAAATTACAAAGTACCATTTCATATTGTTTGTGTCTCGGATTTTTCCTCCAGTAAGCTATTTTTTAATCTTACTCCTTTAGTGATACTTTCTATTAATTTTGTGCAATAACAGCAAACTTTATCAAAGAAAATGCGGAATTGCAATGAACATAAAATGTATTTTAGTAGAATTCTCAAGTGGCAGGCTTTCAACGAGACGTTTGTTTGGATTTTCTTGACGCGAAAGAAAACCCGTCTTTAAAATTGAACTTTATGGTTTGTAATACGTTTAAGAGTTCCATTAAATGGGGATTAAAAAAGGAAAATTTACCCCGTCTGCCCCCGCTATTGCAGCTCTGACATCGATACTAATCAAGGAAAGATTACAATTTGTTGAGGTAAAGGTCCTCGACATTCTCGAGTTAGCCAAATTAATTTAGATATGTCAAGGATATTTCTGCAAACAGCTTTATTGTAATTCGGTCTTGAATTCGCCCTAAAATGATAAATCATCTCCCGACGCGATTAAAACGTAGACTAACCTTATCCTGATGGCATTTTTGTTATTTTTAAAAGTGGCTCTTGCTGAGGCACTACCAACCTCGATTTTTTTGTCATTAGTTTGTAGACGTGGTTGTCGCCCCATATCAGTGCCGAGGGCAACAAATAATACACCGTTGACAGGCTGGATCATTGTTTCGCTGCGGCGACACTTTGTTTAGAGTTAAGCCGATCTCACAATAGGCTCAAAAGATGACTACAATAGAAGTATTGTTTTGCTACAGAATCTGGGAAGCTTCCATGTGGGAAAGCGAATTGGGGCAACTTTTGAGGTATTAAAGGCTGTTTATCATTTTTTAATTAGCTTTTAATTCGATCCATTTTTCCGGAATTAAACACCAATAAAACCAAAAAGGAGTTTTTACACATCAAGCGTTGTTCTATTATTTATTTATGGACAAAAGAATAAATTCTCGTCTTTTAAATATACTGTTTATAAAGATCTTCCATCTAGATGGATTTCCCAAACTTTTCCTTCGAGGAAACATTTCTTAAATCCATAAATTTGAACACCATGTTTATACGATAAGTTATGAAAAACCAACGAATGGCAGAATGAATATTATTATTTCAAAAGGTTTTTTTTGTTTGGAAATTTAGCGATTTGGTACTTTAATTTATTATCCAAAATTGGAAATTGAAAGTTTGGAAAAAATTTATTCATTCTGATATTTTTCATTTATAGTCATTTTAACCCCAGTGAAGACTGAAGGTTCTTGTGGACCATACTACAACACAATACTAAAAATCGTTGGAAATGTTGCATTCCTTTTTATAACTAATAGAAATTTGGTTCCTCCTTTGTCCTTTACATGTCATTGGCGAAAATTGTCGGTGTTGATTACAAATTTGTATTTTGACGATATCTGAGGCAAATCCAATTAGTTAACCATGAGAGTTGGCATGTCCGTCGGCCATAAAGTTACACCTTCGGATTAACGAGAGACAAGCAGGTCATAACAAAGCTGCACGGTTGGCCTTTGCGCCCTTTAGGCATGAATAGTTCAGCATCAGAACGAAGCAACACGTGGTCGTGTCTTGTTCCAGATTCTCACCTCCCCGGCTTCACCCTCATCGGCCAAAGCACCCCGAGGAAATTGGCGACGATTTTCCAGCCATCGTTTGGTATTCCAAGGATGTTTGTTTAGAAAACCGGTGCGTAAACATCGACACATATTTCGACTATTAATGAATATTTAAATTGAATTTAAATTCGTGCCGTAACAGCTTGTACCGAAAATAAAGCCATAAAATCGGGCATCTTTAAACAATTAGTTCAATAAAAACAAATAGTTCCGTTGTCTGCGCGGAATAAATCATCGTTGTCCTTGTGCCAAAGAAAATCTCGTTTGTTGATTTTGGTAAAATATTTACGCTACTTGAGAGAGCTAGCTGTTCATATTAAATAACTTACCTCGTTCAGTTTAAATATTTCATTAAATGCGTTTTATTAACATTAAACGAATTGTCATCGAAGATGTCTGGAAAGTGACCTAGTGACTCAGACGGGGAAATCTCGATGAAGAGGTGAAAATGTACAAGACAGGTTCGGAGGAAGTCATCGAAGGAAGGCGCCTGGAATGCTTAAAGCTGATGAACAGGACGCAACATCCCGACGGTAAGACTTTTTACCTTTTTCTCCAGGGCTTTATAATTTTGCACTCTCGTCTTATATACTTCCTTAGGTGATATTCTCCTTGAGCGTTATAATTTTAAATTCTCTTGGATGTTACGCTCAAATATAATTTACGAACTGGTATTTACATAATACAGATATTGCTGCTAATAATTTATGATTCTCTGTAATTGCGCAATTTCGTTTACATCCTGAATATCTTTATTGTTATTTTTATGCCGCGTTTATTAACAGCAGACGGCGTTTGTTTTCTTACGTTTGCGGATCTTCATCTTTAATGATCGTAATATAGGGTGCTTTATTTTATTTTTAGAACGCTTCTTTCAACAAATAATGTATAATTTCGACGGGGGAGTTACCTGGCTTCAGATTTTTAATTTGTTGAAAAGCTTTCGACATAATCATGCACTTTCACTCTTACGCAATTAAATGTTCATGTCTTAAAAAGTTCTCACTTTTACGAAAAAAGAAAGAAACCTTTAAAAGGTGTTTTGTTTGAATTGGAAATGTAGATTCAAAATTTGCAAACAAAATTGAGCTATGAAGAGAGTTGCGAGATCTCCCCAGGGTTGGCATTTTTTGTGTCAAAAAAAAATCGAGGAATCCTGGGATCTATGTACATTGTATATTCATATGGAATATGTCTTGAAATAAATTTAAAAAAATAAAATAATCTTTAACTAGGTTTGAAGCTCGAATTTGTGTAGTTGTAGTATTTATACTTGAGATTAGGGTTGAATAATTGAAGTACAAATCTTGTCCCCTGAAACCAAGAAAGATTAAAAACACAACAAAGGTTGCTTTAACGCGTTTCGATAGCCAAGTTATCATCGTCAGAGATATACTTGAAACGCGTTAGACTAACTTTTATTGTGTTTTTTAATCTTTCTTGGTTTCAGGTAGGGATGCAACATCGTTCAAAAAAGCATCGGGTTTGAATATCGATATTTTTTTCAATGAAACATCGATGTCTCACACATCGGTATTAAGTATCGATTCATCGTTGTTTCTCCGATGTTTTTAAAATATTTAATGGCGAATTTAAGAAGTCAAAATTAGGAAAGTGTAGAAAGGATATCAATTTAAAAATAGAAGAAATTTCGAGTTTAATTGAAATTTCGACTTTTTCTCGGAATTAGGTGATTTAAGTTGAAATTTCGACTTAATCTTGAAATGTAGACTTTTTTCGAGAAAATGCCACTTTTTTCTACACGATTAAAGTCAAAATTTCGCCTTTAATTTCAAAATTTCGACTATAACTATACATGAAACTTAGATTAGGCATACAATATTGACAGATGGCAGTAGGATGTGTTCAGTTATTTAAATTTTTAATAGCCTATATTTCGACTTTTTTCTCCAAACTTCTATTCTAAAGTCAAAATTTTGACTTTAATCTTGGAATTTAGAGAAAAGAGTTGATATTTCAAAATAAAAGTCGAAATTCCGAGCAAAAACTCGAAAATTGGCCGTTGAACTCAAAGTTTCCATATATTTTTTTTAATTGATAGCCTTTCTACGTCTAATTTCTTTAATTATTTGTTATGAAATGACAATTATTTTCCTTCCGAAATAAAACCTGTATTTTTTTATTTTTTCCTCCAAAATTTTATAGTAAATTCATAATCTAGGGTTTTTGAACCGAAATTTACGTTTGAAGTTTAAGGTCTTCGAAAAAAGTATAAATTTTAATTTAAAAGTTAAACTTAAAATTTTAAAAATTCCGACTTTAATTTTAAATGTTTATAAAGAATGCTTGATAAAAATTCAAGTTTAAATGCTGGATCTGAAGCAAAAGCTAAACTGACCTTTAAAAATGTCAAAATGTTTCAAATGGCCTAAATTTTGAAAAAGAATTTAAAATTTTAAAGAACCTCAAAAATGTTAAAAAAGTCTTAATTTTGAAAAATGATGAAATTTTCATAAAAAATTCAGGTTTTTCAAAAAAAATAAAAATTTCAATAAACCTCCTATTAAAAAGGTCAGGCAACATTTTGTATAAATGCTAAACTTTATAAAAGTCGAATTTCAATTTTGAGAAAATATCGAATTTTAAACAATTTCAAAAAAAGTCAAAATTTCAAATAAGAAGATTTCCAAAAATGTGGAAATTCTACGAAGGCGTAGAATGCACATCGATTAAATTTTTTTTTAAATTTCGTTTTTTTTTCTCGAAATCTAAACTTTAATTCCGAAATTTCCACTTTAATCTCGAAAATTTCGACTTATATCTCCAAATTTCGACCTTTTTGTTGAAATTTCGACTTTAATTTCGGAATTTCTACTTTTTTTTTCAAAATTTTGACTTTAAATCAGAAATGTCGACTTTTTCTTGAAATTCCGAGATCAAAATCTAAATTTCAACTTTCATCTCGAAATTTTGAGATAAAAATCTCAATTTTGGTAATTAAAAATGAAAATTACTGAACGCACTCTACTGGCAAGTGTCAAATTGTTGGAAAAGGGGTGAGATGGCACGCAACTGTCATCTACCTAACTTAACCATAGAGTTCAGAAATTTGTACTTGAAACTCGAAATTTCGAGGAAAAGTCGAATTTTTTAGATCAAAGTCGAAATTTCGAGAAAGAAGTCCAAATTTCAATATAAAAGTCGAAAAATCGAGAAAAAAGTCGAGATTTCAAGAAAAAAGTCGAAATTTCAATATTAAACTCGAAATTTCTAAAAAACAATTTATTTTAATTAATGTTCTTTCTACGCCTTTGTAAAATTCTGAAAAAATGGTAAAAAATTTAAAGACAAAATTTTGATAGAAATGTTAAGAAATCCAATTTTTAAAAAAAAAGAAGAAATTTTTTAAGTCGTACTAATTTTATTTGAAGATAAATTGTAAATTTGACCAAAGTGACCAAAAGTTGAAATTTTGAAAAATAGTTACAACTTTAAAAAGAACAAAATTTTGAAAAAATGTTTAGCATTGAAAAATATCGAAATGTTTAAAAAGAAAGTCGAAATTTTTCAAGACAATTAGAAAAATGTCAAAAGATATTTTTCAAGAAAATATCAAATTTTTATATTAAACAAAAAAATTTTCAAAAAAGCGAAGGTTTTTTAGAAGTGCTTCTAATTTAACTTTACAAATGTATATCTGAAAAGGTAAGCATTTAAAAAAAATTCGAAATTTTGAGAAATACCAAAATTTTAAAAATGGGTGAAATTTTGATAAAATGTTGAGATTTGAAAAAATATGAATTTTCAAAAAAGTTGGAATTTTAAAATATAGTCAAAATTTAATAAAAAAAATTAACAATTTAAAAAATATCGAAGTTTTTAAAAGCAGTTTTGATCATAAAGTGAAATGTTTAAAAAATATATAATTTTTGGAATTTTAAAAAATAAAGAGATATTAAAATTGTAAGATTTTTCTAAAAAGCCACAATTTTGAAAAAGAAATACACATTTTGAAGAAATTAAAAATGAAAATTTTGAAAAATGTTGAAATTCTCATAAAACATTTTCAAAAAAAAGTTCCAGATCTTCAAAAACAATTCAAAATTTTTTCTAAAAATGCCGAACTTTTAGAAAAGCGAAGACAAAGTATTAAAAATTAAAAATTTTCAAAAGAATTTGAAATTTTTTAAAAAACGAAATTTTCAAAAAATTTTAAATTTTCGAAAAATTAAAAATTTTGAAAAAGACGAATTCTGAAAAAATATCAAAATTTTTAATAGTCGCATAATCGACATTTTTATAAAAATGTTCAATAAAACGTCATGATTTCCAAAAAAGTGTATATTTTGAAAAAAATGAATTTTCTAAAAAAGCTTGTTGAGCCGAAGAATACCTATGAATTTGAATTTTTCGAACAAAATAGACATCTCTAAATTACAGACATACGTGAAAGAAAAACTTTAATATTTAAAAGCTAAACTCAAAATTCTAAAAAGTTCCATTTTTATGTTAAATATTTATAAAAAATATTCGAATTTTCGATAAAAATTTGGATTTGGAAAAAAATTTCAAATTTCGGGAAAAAACTAAAATTTATAAAAATAAACTTTGGTTTCATACAAAATTTTAGGAAAGATTCGAGATTTCTAAGAACATTTTGAATTAAAAATATTTTAAATATTTCAAATTTAAACATGGAAAAACGGTTTACACAAAAATTAACAAATTCTCAAATATTCCAAATTTAGAAATTAGGCTCTAAATTTTGAGTTTACTTTTATATAAAAATTTCCACTTTTTTGTAGAGGTTTTGAATTAAGATACGAAATTAACAAAAATTGAATGTCCGGAAAAAGGAAATTTGTGCAAAGAAAGTTGTTTTAGGGGAACTGAAAGTTTGAAGTTTAAACTAGAAATTTTGATAAAATAAGAATTTTCTGTTTGCCCCAAAATATAAAATAATAAATATTAAATAAATAATAAACAATTGTAAAAATTTAGTTTAGGTTTTTGAGTTTTCAAGTGCTCAAAAAATTTTTCTATATATTTTCATTTTTCTTTCAAAATTTGGGCTTTTTTTTATAGATTATCGAATAAAAATATCCAAACTATGAATTTTCAGATAATTGTATTGTTTGTATACCTGCGGCGTATAAATTCAACATCAACTTATTAAATTAATATTTATTCTATGCAACAAATGCCGCTAGTTCTATCGCGATGCGATACGTCGATTTTTCAAACATCGTTTATAAACTGAACGATGTATTAATATTTTTTGTATCAATATGTTTACAAACCATACATTGATATTTTCAAAACATCGAACTATCGTTTGCATCCCTAGTTTCAGGGCACAAGGTTTGTATTTCAGTTTTTGAAGGTAACCATGGACCAGTCCGTTCCACCAAAATTAGGGTTGAAATTTAAATTTCAATTAAACTTAAATTAATTTTGAAAATATAGACGAAAATCCAAATAGACATCCCCATTTTGAAGTTAAACTAGAATTGTTGAGGTATTTTTAATAAATTAAACTATTTTAAAAATTTCAGCATTAATCTTAAAATTTATAAAAACAATCTCGAATTTCCGAGTTTCGTTTTAACCACAATTTTCGAGAAAAAGAAGAGAAAAGAGAAAATTTTGAGTAAAATTTGTATAATTTATAAAAAAATTGAAATTCAAGCTGATATTTAAAAAAAAAAAGAAAAACAAAACACAAAAAACAAAAAAATAGTTTGTTACTGTGTTGTAATTGTTACATCCTTTTTATATAGCGACGTAGACTACTTTTCCCTATTTGATGTAGTTTAAACAAAAGTCATTCTTCGTATATACAAAAACAGTTAACTACATTTATTGCGAGGGCTTCAAACCGGAACCAAACCGAAAACCAGGTGTTCGGGTTTTGTTTCCTAATTACTAGATTAATCTTTAAATAATTAGTTTCCTTCATAAAATTTAGAGTATACGAAATTTTGGTTTAAAGTTGCAATTTATATTTATTTTTGACTTCTTTCTTAAAATTTTGACTAAACTTTAATTTTATTTTCCTCCAAAATTTCGCAATTCATCTTGTTGACTTTTTGAAAAAACTTCGTCTTTTATTTTCCAAATTGTTGCTTTAACTTCGCAATTTCAAATCTGAAATATCGGAAATATTTAGGAACTCGAAATTCTATTTTCTATAAATGTAGACGTTGACAACTATTTTTGCATTTTTCCTAGAATATTAAATTTAAACTCGAAATTTCAACTTGTTCTTAAAATTTTGACTTTTTTCAAAAAGAATTAATTTGATATTTTTCCTAAAAACTGTGCAAAGTTTTTCCGAATTTTCTATTTTAACCTAGATATTTCGACTATTTTTCACAAAATATATTTAAAAAAACCAAACCATAAACATCGAAAGTCTGAATTTTAAGAAAGAGTCAAATTTCAGAAAAAATTTGCGATTTATTAAAAAAAATCAAATTTTTCTTTTTCTTATCGTATTTTTTTCTACAGATTTTTTCTTAAAATTTCAAGTTTATGTTTTGTTTTTACGTTTTTTTATAAAATGTCAAGTTGAAACTTAAAATTTCTACTTTTTATGTTTGGAATTTTGTCTTGAGATTTAGACTATAATCTTGAATTATCGCCTCTAATTTCGTCATTTCGATTTGGTTCTGGAAATTTAGATTTTTTTTTCTGTCTCTCTTGTAGATATGTGTGGGGTCGCTTGGCTTTTAATTGTCTTTCTTCACTTCGACCAGCTTAATTGTTTTGTAAGTTTCTCTTGTCTTTCTTTTACAAATTTCCGTGATTTTAAATTTAACACTTTCTGGAAATTTTAACTCTTTCTTAAAGTTTTGTATTAGAAATTTCGACTAATTCCCAAAATTTTGTATTTATATTTTCATTGTGTTGCGTTAAATTACGACTTTAATATCTAAATGTGAACTTTTTTCTCGAAAAATCGACAATTTCGATTTATTTGAACTAATATCCAAACTTCGTAAAATTATTGAAATATAACTTTTGGAGTCTTTTTTTTCGAAATTTTACCTACTTCCCCAAATTCCGAGTGTAGACTTTTTAGGGTTTAGGCGCCTTGAGCTATTTTGGACTTATGGTTTCGCGTCATCAAAACTTACCATATGCTCTACTGTTTAACAGTAGAGAATGTTGGTAACGCAAATTAGAGTGATGGTTTACCAGTGTGGGTGCGAACTACACTACATAGCCACTGCTATTTTCTAGTTCTAAGTCTCTTCTGTCGACAGTCTCCGAGATTGCCTAATTTTTAATTTTTTTTCCCTTTTCACTTTAAACTGGAAATTTCGATTTCATTCTCAAAATTTGCAAAAACAATTTTTTTCTTCTAGAAATTTTTACTGCATTTCGAAATTTAGACTTGTGTGTCTAACCTCACACTGCTGAGGTTTTTTTTTGAAAGTCTTGGAAACCGTTTTTTTTTATATGCACTCGATCCGACATATGGATTTATTCTCGAAGTTTCAAGGTAAATGTTGAAATGAAAAGGAAAAAGATAAGAATCGAAAGCATAAATATTAAATTTTGAGAACATCAAAATTTGAAGAAACTGATGATGCTTTTAAATATTTATTTAAATCTGGATTACCAGATTAGGAAATAATTTTAAAATTGAGCACATAAAATCATACTACCCATTTTCAGCGATTTAAATAAAGCACCATCAATAACACTTTCTTATTTCATTGCTACTTTACAATGGTGGATCTAGAGAATTCCTTGAAGAGACGGTTGGTCCAATATAAACATAATAATTAAAAATTGTATCTATGACGTACTTTTTGTCGGAATTATGCCAAATTCATTATTTTGCCTGGCGTTGTAATGATGATTGAGTAGAGCAAAATCAATCAATTTTCGAAGAGACGAAAAAGTCCTTGAGTTTGTGAATTTATTAGGGGTATCGTAAAAAACATCGAACATTGAGACTTTGGAGGGTAATGTCTGTCTACTCACAAATACGCCCACGTATTATACCTTAAAGGTAAGCCAAGATTTTAGTTATTCTGGATGTGTTTTTCAAGCCGATGTAAATTGAATGTGTGAGTGATGAAATTTTCAATGCATTCTACCGTTTTATCTTGGCCAGTATATTGAGAATCGTAAACGAACCGAGAGAAGTTACATTAAAATTTTATCAGTTCGGGGTGTTTTTCAGTAAACTCATGAATTGTGAAAATCTTATCGCCTTTTTTTCATTTTCTTAATCATAGGAAAGTAGGTCTCTCACGGAGGGAAAGAATTGCTTTACAATAACTGCCGAAGTCAGATATTTATTCTGCCACCAGCCATTATCACTATACGCTACTATACAATATACTATATAAAAAAAATTGGATATATCGGGTGCAGCAGAGTCATGTATATATCGGTATATCCCCTATTTTTTCTTTATTTATCCAGATAAAATTTTCAAATTTGCTACACTTTATGTACAGCCGCCGTCACCCTAATTTGAACGGTTTTTGGTTTCCATGGAAATTTCGTCTGAATTTAATTGTTGTAAATTCGACTTTATGTAACATAAAGAGGGTGTATTAACAGGCATATTACTTTTAATATTTTCGAGGAAAAGAATAGTAACATTTATATCTCTTGCAGTTTCAGTAAGAAATCGATTTTCTTTCCCCTTAGTTTAGTTTTGACTTTATGAACGTCACTTAAGTGCCTTGTCATATTTCAAATAATTTTTAGCTTGTTATCAATGATAAATGTATATTTGACATATGACGAATTTTGCGACGACTGTGATACACACCGGAAAGTATTTTCTAATACTACCATCTAATCAAATGAGATAGTCAATGAGTAATTCTGTTTTAGCCTAACCTAACTATGCTTGAAATCTTAAAACTTAAGTCCTACTCACTAGTATACCTTAGGGTCTATATAACTTAATTACACTTAACTAGCGTGTAACACAAAATCGCACAAGTTCTGCTTTCTCACAAACGCAGCGCGACAGCCACTTGACTAGCTCAAAAGGCTTCACTCTCTTGAGTCTTCTTGTCATGTTGGTGTTTATCAAGGAGCTGGATCACCTCGACATTAATATGTTGATGGAGCCGTTGTTTGTGACTCCTTGCAAGTCTGGTAATAGTTTGGTCAACGGTGTCCGCCCGAAGGTCTCGGTAAAGATCACTATTTCTGATGTACCAAAGTGCATTAACAATGTTTCTCAATACTTTATTTTGAAATCTCTAGATGGTTAGGATATTACTTTTGCTGGTATATCCCCAGAGCTGCAAATCATAAATCCACACTAGTTTGAGGATTTGTTTATACAAAAGTATTTTGTTATATGTTGATAGGTTGGAGTGCCTACCAAGTAACCAGTACATTTTCCTACATCTTCTTGCTTCTTTTTAACATGGACCTTCCAGCAAAATCTTGCATCTAGTGTAATGCCTAGATATTTTGCTGCAGTTGCATAAGGAATGTGTGCATTATTTATGTTAATTGGTATTTGTTCGCTATTTTTGTTTGTGAAATTAATTGAAAATAAATTGGACTCGTTCAATTTAATATGTCATTTTTTGGTTCAATTATTTATTTGATTAACTGTTGTTTGCAGTTTATTTGCGGCTTCTTCATGACTTTTCCCTACTGCTAGGATAGCGGTATCGTCTACAATTGTAGCTATAGTGTCTTGTTCTGAGTATGGTATATCAATAGTGTAGATCTGGTACAGGATAGATCCTAAGACATTTCCTTGTGACATTCAGTGTATGCCTCTTCTTGTTTTACTCTAGGCTTTGTCTAAAATATAGCATTCCAATAATTCTGCGTATTTGTGTGGGAGTATCGTATTAAGCTTATATTTTAGCCCATCGTGCCACACTTTATCAAAGGCTTGCAAAGTAACCTAAAGAAGAATAGCTGAACAAACTACTTTGTTTTCTAACGCCTTTTCAATCACATCTGCAATTCTATGTACTTGGTCTTTTTTTTGAGTGGCTCTCTCTAAAGTCAAACTGATGAATTGGTATTAGGTTTTTCTCTTTAATAATAGGTTTCACCCTTTTCAAAACTATTTTTTCAAATAGTTCAGTATAGGCAGTAGAGAGATTGGTCTATACGATGAAACATCATGAGGTGTTTTGCCTGGTTTATGAATCATGATGACTTCAGCTGTTTTCCAAATCCTAGGGACATACCTTAGTCGAAATAAGGCATTAAACAAATGTGAAATTTGTGTTATCGCTTTCTTTGGGAGTTGTTTCAACACTTCACCGGTAATTAAGTCAAAGCCAGGAGCTTTCTTAGGATTTATGTTGGTTTTTATTTCGTTTTCTATTTCCTTCGGGGATGTTGGTGCAATGTTAAGGTTATCTTCGTCAGGTGAGTATTAGTTTGGCAATTCTTCTCCTTCGTTTGATTGGATGGTATTTTCAAGATGTTCTGTAAACCTATTGGCTTTCTGAATATTGTTTCTAGCCGAACTTCCGTCAGCATTTCTAACTCGTCTATTCTGCAGTATCGGCTTTTTTAATTTTTTAACAGCTTTCCAGACGAAGTAGTCAGTTAAGTATTTACTAATAGATTCATTTTTTATTCTTTCTATCTCTCTTTTTAATTTTTAAGTGGCATTATTGAGTATTGTTTTATCTTCTGGAGCTCTGGACTGGTGCCATTTCCTCCTGAGTTTTCTTTTTTTCTGAGATTAGATCTCTTAATTCTTTAGAATAATTGTTTCCCTTTGTCCTTTGATTGATGGAAGGAGTATTACTCCAACCTGCTTGCTAAATAAGGGTAACACAAAAACATAGATTTTGTGAGAAGATGACCATAATGCAGCAACGTATGGAAAAGCTGCAAAAAATCGCGATGAAATGTATTCAAAATATACAAATTTACAAAAAAAACTGAGTAGTGAGATTGAAGCTAATGTAGTTGAATATCAAACTGACGAAGAAGAACTTGTTGAAGAAACAGGCTGGATGCGAGAAAAAAAATCGTAAATAAAGGAAAATAAATACTTCTCTTACACCACCACCACCACATCCTAAGCGCAATGTCTCAAAAGCAGTAGAAAAACTAAAGAAAATGTCTAAACCCTCTCCAATAATTGTGGATGGGATTGAGAAATTTAATGACTTTCATGCACTCGTAAAAGATCCAATTCAGAACTTTCAAAGTGATTATCGATAACAATATAAAAATCAATGTGGAAAGTGAAGAAGGCTATTTAACGCTTAGGAGGATCCTGAATGAACGAAGATATAAATGGCATTTTTACGAAAATAAACAAAATAGATCAATTAAAGTAATGGCCTACAAACTACATCACTCCTGTCATCCTGAAGACATAGTTGAGGACTTAGAAAAGGCAAGGACCTAAGATCATTGCAGCGATTCCAAAATTAAAGTACAAAACCAAACAACCATTAAATAGGTTCATGCTTGAATTTTAATACAAGAGAATCTATGGAATTAAAAAAATTATTGGTTTATATATAGAAATTAAAAAATCCAAGCTAATACCACAATGTAAGCGGTGTCAGTCATATGCAGAGACACAAAGATAGTGCGCAAGAGAACCACGATGTGTTAGGTGTACCGGTAAACACTTAACGATAAACTGCGATAAGCCGAAAGACGATAAACCAAAATGCGCACAATGCGGCGAAGGACATTCTGCTAACTACAGAGGATGTGCAGTATCCAACGAAATGCAGAAACAAAATAATCCAAAAGCAGAACTTGCCAAAACAACCCCAGCTACTAATACGAAAAAAGACTAAAATTAGAGATAATACAGTTGTTAAATCCAAACCATTAAGCCATGTGGTAGCTGGCAGAAATGAAGACAGAGAAAACATCAAGCAAGATACAACCAATAACAACACTCTCCAACAAACACTCACAAAGTTGAACAAAATGGATGAACGTATCACTAAGATGGAATATAGCAGGAGCTATACCTAAGAAAAAAAAATAATAATTTGTAATTACCTAAGAATAATGGAATGGAATGCTAATGGATTGCTGCAGCATCAACAAGAACTGCAAGCAGTCCTAAATATAGAAAACATAGACATATATCTTATCTCAGAGGCCCATTTCACTACTGAGTCCTTTATAAGATTTAAGGGATATAAAGTGCACCACACCATTCATCCCAAAATGCATCCAGAGGAGGTAGTGCAGTGATAAAAAGAGAAGGGACTATGCATCATCAAGAGATGGGACGAATTTTAGGCAACTTCGATAATGATCAAAACCAAAGCTTATGATGTCATGGTCACATCCGTATATTGTCCCCCAAGACAAGCCACTCAAAAGGAGCAATACATCGATTTCTTCAATAGCCAAGGTCCTAGATTCACCATAGGAGGTAACTTTAATGCTAAGAACTTCCTTGGGGATCTAGGCTAACCAAAGCAAAAGACCAAAAATGCTGGAAGCAATGAGACATTTCAAATGTGAGGCACATTCAACTGGCAAGCCAACTTATTGGTCCACAGATAGAAATAAAATTTTTGACCTAATAGATTTCTATATAGTGCGAAATATTTCAGCAAACTACATTTAGGTCGAAGAGGCATGGGATATGAACTCAGATCACTTTCCATTCTCTTAAATCTTAGCGATCCTGTTATCCAAAAAGAAAACGCTCCGAAATTAACAGACAGCCGAACAGATTGGCAAAGCTTCAAATTAGATCTTGAAAATGTTATTAATCTAAACGTACCAAAACAACTGCACAGTTGGATGAGGAAGTGGAAACGTACTTATATGTTATATTTATTATTATGTTACTTTCTTTCAGTATGATATCAAAGGCTTCCACGGTCAGAGTCAGTACAGCATATACTTCTTCCGGGATTGGACCGTGACAAAGAACTACTAAAAGTGTTCGACGTTTGGCCCACCATCGTAGGGGGCCTCTTTAGGAACAAAGAAATAATAAATGAAAAATAAAATACATATTTTCTTTGTTCCTGAAGAAGCCCCCCCACGATGGTGGGCGAAAGGTCGAAAACTTTTAGTAGTTCTTTGACACGGTCGAATCCCACAAAAAGTATATCCTGTACTTTCTTTAAGTATCTTTTTTTGTCATTAAAATAACAGAGGTAATTTTTTCTGAGCTCAGCTATGCTGAAAATATTGACAATTTACTGAGAACGTCTGGTAGTGCGTACCTCGGCTCCTCTCCAGATATACAGGGTGTTCAGCGAGGAATGAGTGCAATATCTTAAGGCGCGTACTGACTTGAGTGTGCATGCGTTGAGTCCAAGCGCATACACATGCATATGCCTGTGTACCAACTCAGAACATTTGTAGACATTTATTGCCCCGCACGCATGTGGGTTGTTTCACTCCTTTCCGGTCATTCGTGCATGCTTCTCAAAAATAATAGTTATTTTTTGTTTTACATTATTTACCTACCGATTTAACTTATCGGCCATTTCATCCCAGGCATCTACCTTTTTATTTTTAGAGGAATGGAAGGAATGTTTTGCATCCCCCAAAATGGGATGTTGATCGTACAAATCAATTAATTGTAAGCATTCTTCATTAGACTACTCCATTCTGTCTTTATTGAAAGCATTATTTAGCAAAAACTCTTCACAGTAAGGAACACTGTTCATTCTGGTGCATGCGTTAGACTACTGTAGATTTGCAGATTAACAAAAATCCGTCCATACTGAGCACACATGCACGATATATTTCTTTTGAGAGGAGCCAGAGACCGACAGCCGTCGGCTCAGGCCATGCGCGTTCGCGGTCGCTCGCGAGAAGTTAAACATGCTCCGAGTCATTGTGAATGGCACGTCCAGATTTGAATGCGAATGTGCATTTGCTGTGATTTGGAGAATGTGAACATATTATGTTAAATTATACTATGGGGGACACATTTGCAGGTACAAAAATCTTAATTTTTTTCTTCCTCCCTAAATATCACCATATGAACAAAATTTTTTAAATAGAATGCTATATTTTTATTGCAAATTTGAATTCTTAGTAACTTTCCTGACAACTTTTATTAAAACATTTGCTATCCTAAACCCATAGTTTTTACTCTTCTACGAAATAAAATATTTTCGGAATTAAACGCAAAATTGATAGATAATCGAAATCGAATCAAAGTCAAAACGGATTAACTGGTCCATATTTTTATAATGCTGCCTTAACATGTAACTGACGTTTATATTTTCTGGTGAATGATCTTCCTCTTCTTCTTAAAGATATACGATGGTAAATCAAATATACACCAGAATTTCTACCATGTTGCCATAAGGGCGTCGGGAATGTGCACATACTCTAAGACATGTTAGCTGGGGATATCACATGACTTCCTGCGCTCAAACGAATTTTGTTCTCGCCGTTCGTCAGTTGTAAATACGACGAATGAGCACGTTGTGCATTATTATTAAATTTCTTGCCGTTGAAGGTGTAAAGCCTGCCGAAAATCTTCATAGACTAGAAGCACAGTTTGGGGATATTTGTTTGAAGAAAAAGTGTATAAATGGCACAACAAATTTCTGGAAGAACGAGCTCAAGTTGAAAATAAACACCATGCTCGTCGTCCTCGGAGCAATATGACTGCGGACGGCTTTTGGAAGGTGATCGCCGCTTAACTGTTGATGAAATTGCAGCTCAGATAAGGATAAGTTTTGGAAGTGCTCAGTTCATTATTACAGATGAGCTAAGGTTTAGAAAAGTTTTGCCAGGTGGATACCTCATCTTTTGGCTGAAGAACAGAAACAACAACGTCTGGAGATTTGTCAGCGCCATTTTAGACGTTTTCAACGTGAAAGTGATGGTTTTTTCAATGTATCGTTACGTGTGATGACACATGGGTCCACCATAACACTACCGAATCTCAACAAGCAAGCATGGTGTGGAGAACAAAGAGGGAAGGTGCACCCGTCAAGGCAAAAACTCACCTTTCAGCTGGGAAGGTGCTTGCGATAGTGTTTTGGGGTTTTAAAGGAATTGTGCATGTCGATTTTCTGTATGAACATCGTACGGTTAATGCTGCCTACTACTGCCAGCTATTGGATGAAGCAAAACGTGCATTTCGGCGGAAGAGGCGCGAATTTTTGGTCAGAAATGTGATTTTACTTCACGATAATGGATGCCCCCACTCAGCCAATCTGACACATCAAAAATTAGAAGAAAGGCATTGGGCAACATTAGAACACCCTCCTTATTATCCCGACTTATCACCATGCGATTATCATATATTTGGGCCACCGAAGGAAGCTCTAGAAGGTGAGCGATTCCATAATGATGCTGCAGTTGAGACATTTATGCGCAATTGGCTGCAAACACGCCTCCCTTCTTTTTATGATGATGGCATTAAAAAACTCCCAATCCGTTGGGAAAAATGCATAACAAAATCAGGACACTATGTAGAAAAATAGTTAATAACTTTCATATATGCATCTTGTACCGATAAATTTCTAAAAATAAATTCTGGTTCATATTTGATCTACCCTAGTAGTTTACACTTTCAGTAAACTTGCGCTCTTGTCCCTAACAGCCACTTTTTGCGCAGTTCGTGGAAGCTGTGAGATTTAGGCTACTAGATGCCTTAACAAGAATTGTCAGAAAAGTTACAAGGAATCGAAATATGAAATAAAAAATATGGTATCCCATTTAAACATATTCGTTGCTATGGAGCCACCTAGCGATGAAGAAAGAAAAATACCTGCAAATTTGTCCCCTATGATATAATTTAACATCATATTTTTACATTGCCTAAATCACCCTTTGTTCCTGAGATATTCGCACTATCCCATTCCTCGCTGAACACTTTGTACACCTGTACTTACTGAACTGCCCTCGTAATCTACGAAATTTCTAAATCGATTACGCCCATAGGGTTAAGCATTTCAAATGTTGTCCATATTAGCTAAAAATATAACTAATTATCTGTTAGTGTTACGAGTACTGAAATGAAATAAATAGCCCATTTTCAAAGTGGTCATTAGGTAAAAAGGATGAAATGAGGTAAAGAATATTCAGAAATAACTTTCCCAAGTTTAAACGACGATGTATCGAAAGCGCGTTGAATTTCACTTCGAGCAGCTAGGAATTTCAACGGACCATTGCCGACGAACAAGGACCACTATCCTTAAATGAACTGAATACAAAATTGTACAGTTTCATCGTCGTAAGCTTTCGGGTGCATTGACAGTGAAGTGAATTATACTTTTCGCGCTCAAAGTTATTGACATTTTAGTAAGCACGATTTTTCTCAGGAAATACTGTCGATTTGTCAAGATGCAACAACTTGTTTTGACATTTCAAATTTTCATCAAAAATTATCGCCCCCCATTTTTAGCGTTAGGAAATTTTTGTTCTGAATTATTTGATTCTTTCTTCTGGAAATTGTTCCAAATTTTCTGTCCTTATTTTTTTTAACTTTAAATAAATTCCTTCTCAAATATTAAAATTTTTGCTTAATATTATCTAGTCATGGCTCGAAAGCGTTCGATTCCAGCGACGCCTTCGAGGGAAATATTGTACACTGCAGGCGCCCCGTGCTTCGTGATCCTTGTTAACACGCAACCACTCGGCCTGTGTCAGGGAGAAAATTAAATTCAGAATGTAAATATCAATTTTTATGGACTCTTAAAAGAGCCGAGACCGTTTTACTGCCTTCCGGAAATGTATGTCGCGTTTTATTTTTCAAACGTGAAACCAATTACGGTCATACTTTTATATCTGTATTGGCATTACAGTCGATAGAAAATGGCAATGTGTAGCCAATTATTGTCTTCGAAGTAAACATTTTTATGTGCTCGACTGCAAATAATAAAGTCAAAGGAAATTTAGCATATATGTTCAACCATCAATGTTTATGTTGACGATGCTTCTGAATGAGTCTTACTTTCGCTGCTTCATAAGAAACAAATTATTCCTGAAGTACTTCTAACAAGGAAACTATATTTTCATCTTTGATACAAGATACGTATCCAAACAAAAAAAGCAGTTGCCCTATATAGTCAAACAAGTTGTTTCTTGTGCAGTTAATTATTGGCTAATTTTCATGCGAAAAAGCGAATCATCCAACGACTTTTCTGGGGCCTAAATTATCAGTTAATGACTTGGAATAACCTGAGCAGTATTTTGTTTCTCCTGATTCCTGATTGTGCGCGTTTTAAGTACATTCTTTTCCTACATATTTAGTGGCATTATGATTGAAAATTTTTCAGCATAAGTCTTCTTTCAAAATTAATGACCTTATGACTGAGACACCTATAAAGAAATCATCAAAATCGAAACTGTTTTTCTTGGACCCAACTAATAACCTCTTCAAGAGTTTGACGAAACCCTTTTGTGAAATCAAGTCCAAATCATGTGTGACTGACAATAAAACCGTCTCTAGTTGTTTATTGAAAATTTGATGGGTTTATCGAATGAATCACGACATTTATCCAAGCTGTTTGTCGATTCACTTGAAAATTGGCCCTGAGCGAAACGCCGATTGTGCAAACAAAATATGTAAATTATCGCCTCCCTTTTCTGGGTGTTTTATGGAAAAGTATAAGTAAACGAAAGACGGGAAATCGAGACCGAGGTGTCGCTTGTCTACTGTCTTTAAATTTGGTTCAAATCAAACATTGTGAATGGGAATTTAAGAAGACTACCAAATTTACGTTCAGCTTTCGGTGATTGCACATCGAAAAGTATTGTTACGTGTTGCCGGCTCAGTATAAATTATCGGACACTTTAATAGATCAAACTTATTCAATTTGTTTACCTAACATTAAATTTACGAATGAATCCCTTAGAATTGCACCGCGGTTCATAAATATAGACCACATATTCCAAATTATTCGACTTGTCGAGAAACCTGGAATATACACCGGCCACCTGCATAATAAGTCATTATTCCGCCTCAACAACTATCTAGTAAATTATGTCATTTAAAACGATTCATAAACTCTACGCCTACTAATAACTAAGTGAACATTATCAGTACGTTATAGTATGTTTCAGTTGAAATGTCATGTACGATTATTCTGTGTGCAATTGTTAGTAATTGTGACATCTTTAGAAATGTGGAAATTCTCGTTTAATATTCAAATAATTCTTTGTCCTTTGGTCGCGAGGGGGATTAGTCTCGTTATGTTACGGCGTGTGCATCTTTGCAGCAAAATGTAGCTTTTTCAGCAAATCGTCCCATTTTTATGCGACATTAACTCCTTTACGAGACACACTGACGTTTCCGACTTTAATACTTTTATTATCGAGCATCCTTTTAGTCTGTTCCGTAGGTTGTAAAACGCCTATATAGCGATGGTGGTGGTTGTTAAAAAGTTTTCTATCCATTAAAAATCTCGTTTCGGCGCTATCTTAATAAGAGGAGATGGACATGAAAGGCAAGTTTTTTTCGTTACATACGAATAAGTTTTTTGTTGTTTTCAACTTTAGCCACCCCATGTGAGTTAATATATTGAAAACTAGAAAAATAATAAAAAACTTCAACCAAGGTAGAGAGTAAACACTGCGTTTATTGCATGTATAATCCCTAATTCTCAATTGAATGCGACCCACCATCTAAAAAAATGCAAATACGCTTTTTTCTTTTTTTTATACGAACAATTTGATTACCCAATTTTGGAACAGGACTATTTTTGGCGTCAACTAAAGTCTTGTAACTATTTTTTTTTGGATGAAATCGATTTAGGTTAGGATAGATTATTCAATAAAATATCAAATGGGCTATACTAACTAACCAACGCTGAATTTTGCTGTATCTGTCATAACAGCTGGTGTTAATGTTCGCAATAATTCTAGGTATCTGTCGCAGACAATAGGGCCTTATTCATCTCAAAATATCCATAAATCCGCAGACACACGCTGATGGGTAATTCTATACAGGAGTAAGAAGCTCGTCTCTGCTATCAAAACAATGAATTAATTAATGATGGCTTAATGAAAGCTCATGATTACAAACTATTATTATCTTTACTTAAGCCAGCACTCGCATATGAACTCTCGCGGGAATACACGTCTCTGTATTAATTACATATTAATATTAACAAGATGAGGCGTTTGCAATTGTAGATGTACATTTGTCCGAATTCTCATAAGATCAATTGTAAAGTCATCTATAGTGTGTCTATACCAAATATTATGCAAATAATGAACTCGATGTAGATACAATTAGCGCCACACTATCAGGGGTGCTATCTTCAGTAAACATTATTTTACATGTGTTCAGAAACAAGCATATTAGAAAAACCGGAGTTGAAATAAAAAAGTTAATAAAATACAATTTCGGTTTATATATTTCAGTAAAAGTAGTAGTGACTGATTGATTGATTGATTTATTGATTGAATGGAAAAGCTGAGTTGATACTTGCCTCTGGTACCAAAACTCAAACATGTGGAACCAGCATCAAGAATTTTTTTTAAAGAAATTTAAATTTTTTTGTCTAAATCTCAATTACAAATGTAATGTACTTTTCTCTGAAATTTTGATTTTTTAAATTGCAGTTTTCATTTTATTACTATTATTGTAATGTGTGTAATGTTTTAATATTGCGACTTTAAACTATCAATGTTTTATTTTGTCTTTAAAACTTAAAAATTAATCCATCCTATGGAAACTTCGATATAAATTTTTTGAAATTTTTACTTTAATTTCTTAGTTTTAAACTTGAAATATCCAAAATATTGAGAAACTGAAAATTATAACATTTTGACTTTCTTCTAGAAAGCTCAGCATACTTAGGTTTAAAAATTCATTTTTTTCAAAATTTCGACTTTTAACTCGAAATTTGCATTTGCTATTCAAAATTTCGAGGATTTCTTTATTTTTCCCAAAATTTACATTTTTGATAATTTAAATTTTTCCTAAAATTTGCACCTTAAATTCGAATTTAAACATAATATATTATATTATTATTATAGTTTTTTGATTTGTTGAAAAAAGTAAGAATTTGATTTTTTTCTGTAATGTTTTTTTTCGAAATTTTCACAGAAAGTTTGAAGGATGGGCTAATATTTTTAAGTATTTAGAAGAAAGTGTCTTGAGGTGTTTGAAGAAAATTATTAAATCTTTACGAATTGAGGTACGTTCTGGGAAAATTTGGGAATGAAGTCCAATTTCAAAAAATGAATTTTTCAAAATGAGTCGACATTTTTAGAAAGTCGTGCTTAAAAACAAGTTGAAATTTTTAGAAAAAGCAGAATTTGGAGAATATTAATATTTTGAAAAATCGAAAAACAAGCAATCGTAATTTCGAAAAAAGTTGCAATTTCCAGGAACTCAAATTTTCAATTTAATTATTCAAAAATAGAGTCAAAATTTCGAGAAAAGAAGATTTTTAAAAAGGAAATTTCGAAACAAGAAGCGAAAATAAAATGTTCAGAAAAATTTCGTAGGTTCGAAAGAAAAAAAAATCTGAAATAAGATGATTTTTATATTAGAAGCCTAAATTATTAGAAAACGACCAATAAAAATTAAGTTGAAACTTTTAGAAGAAGCAAAATATTTGACAATTATTACGAAATATGAAAAAAATACAACAGCTATTTTAAAAAAACAATCCAGAGCAAATTAAAAGTTTAAGTCCCAAATTATTTAAATTTTGGTGAAAAAAGTTGAATTTCGAGAATAAAGTCAATATTTTGTATAAACACAAATTATGAAAAGTTTTGATGAAAAATAACAATTTCCAGACAGCAGTCAAAATTTCTCAAATTTTAAGAAAAAAGCGGAATTAAAATTAAAATCGAAATTGCGAAAAGGCGCATTTTCAATACAGAAAAGTTAGAAAATGAAGTTGAAGTTTTGAAAAAACTTTGTTCCTGGAGAAAGTCGATATTTAAAAATAAAGTCGTAATATAAAAAAAGACTTTTAAGACAAGAGTCGAAATTTTCCAAAAAGACGAATTTTTCGAGATTTACAGAAACTCTTTTTTTGAAAATATTGAAAAATTAAAAAACTCGAAAATCTCGAAATTTTGAGAAGAATTAAATTGACTAAAATGTCTTATAATTTTTCGGTGGAAGTTAAATTAAAAAAATATACAGTCAAACCTCCATATAGCGAATTCCAAGATCCTACAAAAAAAATTCGTTATTGGGAGGTTTTCGTTTTAGGGAGGAAGCATTAAAAATGCACAAATCACATGTAAAATTTCATATTACACATTTATTTAAAAATGTGTAAACAAATAAATGTATTTTTTTGGTGGAAGGGTAAATTTGCTTAATATAGTACGTTCCCTGAAAAAATTCGTTATATAGAGGAATTCGGTATATGAAGGTTCGTTATTGAGAGGCTTGACTGTATTTGTTTTTTTGTAATGGCTATTTTTTTAAATTTCAAGTATACATTAATGTTTTGAAAACTGAGATACAAATCTTGTCTCCTGAAACCAAGAAATATTAAAAAACACAACGAAGGTTGCTCTAAAGCGTTTCGATAGGGAAGATATCATCTTTAGAGATATACTATCACCTAATACTAAATTAACCCTTATATAATAAGAATATTCAGTTCGTGCATGATCGACCGCATCCGAACGCACATACGCATCTAATCATACACATCGTAGTGTCACAATTCCTTATCTATCAACCTTAACTATTTATAACAGAGATGAGTGGCCTAAAGGCCCAGCGCAACCATCCATAAGATTGTCTCCAGCCTTATGGATGGCTAAGCTTTCATAAGCATTTAACCTAGAATTATTGTTTACTAATCTTAACAGCTTAATAATTCAAAAGCATGTCGAGCCACACTTGACTTCTCAGTTCTTCCGTACCTCAAATGAGCTAAATGCTCTTTCAGTCGGATTTGAAGAGATCGTCTAGTCTGCCCGACGTACTTTTGAGGACAATCTTTACATGAAATTTGGTAGATACCGGACTTGTCCGTTTGCTCTACTTTATCCTTCAAACTATCCAAAAGCGAATTGAATTTGTTACAGTTCTAACGGCAAATTAAATTCGCTTTTGGGTACTTTGAAGGATAAAGTAGAGCAAACTGACAAGTCAGGTATTTACCAAATTTCATGTAAAGATTATCCTCAAAAGTACGTCGGGTAGACTAGATAATCTCTTAAAATCCGACTGAAGGAGCATTTAGCTCATTAGAGGTACGGAAGAACTGAGAAGTCAAGTGTGGCTCGACATGCTTTTGAATTATATCATAGGATAGATAATAACATTAAACTATTAAGAGCAGTAAATAAGAATTCTATGTTAAATGCTTGTGAAAGCTTAGCCATCCATAAGGCTGGAGACAACCTTATGAATGGTTGCGCTGGGCCTTTAGGCCACTCATCTCTGTTAAAAATAGTTAAGGTTGATAGATAAGGAATTGTGACACTACGACGTGTATGATTAGATGCGCAGGCGCGTTTGGATGCGGTCGATCATACACGAAGTGAATATTTTTAGATATAAGAGTTAATATCTCTCTACAGATGATGGCTTGGCTATCGAAACGCGTTTGAGCAACCTCTTTTGTGTTTTTAATTTTTTTTGGTTTCAGGGGACAATATTTGTATTTCAAACATATATAGATAAATTAAATTTAATTTAAAAAATGTGTTATTTCCGTGTGACGAGAGAATTTAGAAAATGTTTGCTGTTCAAAAAATACTTCACACTGATTTAACGCATTGAAAACAAGTTCATGTGTGTTTTAAAACTGTAAACCTCCTTTATAGTAGCAGGAAACAAAGTCTTTAGCATGGGGTATCCCAAAATTGCGGATTTACTTATTTTGAACGAGAGGTAATTATAAACGAATCAAACCTTGGAATCTCATTAGCATGAGCTATTTAGAACTTTTACTGAACGAAAGGCCATTATTAAAACTATTTAAACCTTAGCAAATCTTGGTTCAAAAATTTGCTGTAAGAAAGTATCCTGCTCGTTAAATGGAGGTAATATTACCTGTAAATTTAAAATGCTACGTTCCCTGACAAAATTCGTTATATAGAGGAATTCGTAAATGGAGGTTCGTTATAGAGAGGTTTGACTGTATAGAGTTTTAAGAATAATGTCAAACTTTCGAAAAAATACGAATTTCAAAAAAAAGTAGAAATTTTAAGAAAAAGACAAATGGGTTAAACTTTACAGTCGATTAAAAAAACGGAAAAAAGTTTAAAATAGCAGAATTTTGGAAAGATGCGACGAAATTTTGAAAAAAATACTTATTTTCAAAAAAGTCCAAATTCAAAAAGAGTTGAAAATGTCGAGAATAATCTTGAAACTTGGAAAAAAGCATTTGTTCATTTCCCGAAGGAAGTCAATATAGAAAGGTCGAGACTTAAAAAAAGACAAATTTTAAGAAAAAACTCATAATTTCCAGGAAATCTAATTTAGAAAAAATTATGAAAGTAATTCGAACTTCTGAGAAAAGTTGAAAAACACTCCAAATCTTAACCTCCAAAATTCTTTAGAGGTTAAGGGTTGCATTTATCAACTAGAAACTAAATTTTGAAAAAAAAGGGGAATTTTGTGAATAAAGTCAAAATTTCGAAGAAAAAACCAAATTTGAAAAATAAAATGGAAATTTCTAGAAAAACGAGAATTTTGAAATACATCTTGTATACTCAACATTATACAACATTGCGCCCAGTTGCTCAAGTTGCCCAACAAGCGTAATAATTGTGCAAACATGTCACTATGTTTTAAATTTAAAAAAATATTACGAAATTTAAAAAAGGTGGAAATTTTGAGAAAATGTCGACAATTCGAGAGGTCTTGAAATTTAGCAAGTCTCAATTTCACGATCAAAGTGGTATTTTGTAAAAAAATATAATGTCGAGAATAAAGTCTAAATTTTAAAAAAGACGAATTTTGTAAAAGTGGAAGTTTGAGGAAAAGATAAAATTTGAGTTAAAATTTCCAGAAGCTGGAATTAAAAAAGATATATTTTCAAAACAGTTTCTCAAGACAAGTTGGAAATTTCAAAAATAAAGTAGAATTTTATAGTTAGCTATCCAATCAACTATCAAAGTCTAAATGTCTAGAAAGTTGCATTTAGAAAAATGTGGACACTTTGGGAATGCAGAATTTTAGAGAAATGTTTCAAAATAAAAAAATATTTAAAATGTTCGGATAAAGATTGAGATTTCGAGAAAAAGTTGAAATATACCAAAAAAGTCCTAATTTCCCGATGGAAGCCAATTTTTTGAGTTTTGAGAACAAAGAAGAAATGACGAGTAGAACTCCGTTAATCCGACCTCGGATCGTATGACTTTCCGGATAATCTGATCTTCTCTTGGCAGTACATAAAATTAATATTGTTAATTGGTAGCTTGTGGATTTTTTTCTACGTAAACTTTGTAAACAAAAGATGGTTTTGACTTACACCTTAGTCCCGTCATGGTCGGTCGGATTAACAGAGTTCTACTGTAGGTATATCATAGGTGTTAAAATGAGGTCAAAATTTTGTACACTGATCGTGAAAGCTGAAAATGTTACAATCAAATGTCTTGTTTCCATGACTAAGCAGAGAATTAAAAGCATTTCTGGTATGTTGATTTAAACACCCATTATCGTCCAACTGGTAATGTTTGTTAAATGATGCAAAACCCTAGCAAGCCTCGAGCGTTTGCCCAATTAAGTTTACTTTACCCCTCTCGCCTAAACGCAGATTTTTCTCTTGTATTAACCTAGTTTTAAGCATCAAATGTTCTAGTAAATAAAGTTGGAGAAAGTTTTCCCATTTAGAGCTTTTGATTGACCGATGAAAAGTATTTTCGTGCTCAACCGGGGAAGATCAATCATTAGGTTAGATATATACGCGGACGGTAATATTAAGATTCGACTTTTTCTAGGTATTTACTGCCCCAGTCGGTTTGATGGATGGTCTTGTTGGCCCGATACCCTCGCGGGAACGGTGGCTAACCAGAGTTGCCCGGATTTTGTTATCGGTTTCGAATCCAAAGGTAAATATAGATGTTTAGATTAGAAGTATGTTCGAAAGACGCAGCTGTATTATTGATTTATCCTCAACGCACATCACCTCCATTCCACTAAACTAACTCCCAACAACAAAAAATTTTAAATAAGACCGCCTGGGAAAAAAAGTATTTGTTAAACTATCCGCGAAAATTTAAAGCCCTAGTTTAAAAGCCAATTTAAAACGCTCGAAGTTCGATTCTTAATCAATCCCCCGAAGAGAGAAGGAAGTACGCCTTTTAAGCCGGAAGTAAGGCGGCTGCTTTTCAGCGAGTGATATTTTGAATTTGAGGGGAAAACTTCGAACGGAAATGCACTCAGCATGCATAAACCCGTTAGTATATGTGACTGTATTTACTGCCTAGCTATGTCAGTTTATGACCCTATTTGGACATAAAATGTATCGAACGTTTAAATTCGCAAATTGTAAAATGTTTCAAGTAGGAAAATGTCAGATGAGTTTTTAAATTACGAGCAAATTTGCAACAATTACTTAGCCCATTTCACTCGTGTGAGATGGGTGGAATCAGGCTGAATGCACCGATTCTCGTCCAATCAGTGCTTATTTTGTAAGGCGAAATCTCTCACAAATGAAACATTAAAATAAATGTAAACCTTTAAAACGTTACTAAGAGCCATTAAGTGGAAATTTCCAATAGTTTGTCGCTCTAATCTAGATAGAATTCATTCATTATTTGTGAAAGTGTAAAATTTGACAAGACAATACGCGTATCTGAAAGCGTCGACAACAAAATTGTAACGCTCCGCTCCTCTTCTCTGTTCGAATTCAATAAGCCAACGAGCTAATCGACCGTGCGTGGAAAACGATCGCCATAAATGAAAACCCATTAAAAATAGGACACATGTGTTTGGTTGTATTTCCGCACCAGTTTGAATGCGTTTGATAATGAAAACAACCCCGCGAATTAAAATTCTTCGCCAAAACGTGATGTCATAAAGCTTCCGGAATTGGTTATAATATTTTTTTTAACTTATGCATTTTGAACTAATTGTTGATTGATTCGGAAAGATTAGATATAATGAAAAGCTAACATAAATCACTCTGTGGGCCACCAGATTCCCCTGTCGCTATATTTCCCGATTAGGTTGTTTTATTAGAGTGTCTGAGAAGATCCTAATTACTTTCGCTTAATTTTCGAGCCAAGTTAAGACATCACGTAAATTAAGGGGGCAAACTACAGAAATATTTTGCTGGTGCGACAACAAACTTTGTAATCTTTCTCCTCGCTTAATTTCGAAACGTGCTCCGAACTTACGTGACTTCTATCTAGAGGTTAAAGCTCTACACAACAGCGGATTAAATTATACAAATTTATAGCGTATGTACCTCGTATATTTTTAAATATGAAAACTGTCGACAGCTATTAATTTTTGACTGCCGTACATCAAAAAGGTCTGTCAAAACTGAGGAAATTAACACATAAACTAATTTCTGATCTCTCTTTTTTATTGCCTCATAAATTCCGACTGGACGATCTTCCACTGTAAACTGCACGCCTACGAAACGGTCATTGTTTATAAAAGTGTAGCTTTATTTATGGCTGTTGAAAAATGATTTTTTGATTGGTTATATACCGTCACCCGAAATTCACAAAACCTAATTAACTTCTCCAAATTAGCATCGAGATGCGACCACAGGGGAACAGTAAGCTATAAATTAAAATAACCCAGTGAATACATGTAGCTGCCCTGTCAAGGATTTATGTAACGCTTTGGAAAACATCGGAAAAAGCGTAAATGTAGGATGGGGCAGATATTCCGGTACTCAATTATCGCTGGAAAAACATTAGAACATTAAAATAAAGCCACACGCAAAAATCGGCTTTAGGCTTAATTTTGTCCGAGTGTTTTGTCTAAAAAAATCATTTTTAGTTGTATTGCAACTGCAAAAATCGTGCTTAAAATCTTGTATATAATTTTAACTGTCCAGTGAAATTAAATTTATACGATGCTAAAAGGAAGATAACTGAATATTACGTCCATCTATGAAGTTTCAGCCGAACAACTTAATAAATGCAACATCATGGTGTTTGTATCCAGGGGCGGATTAAACTTACTCGGGACCTTGTAAAAGTCACTGAGCGGACCTCTAAATATTTATTTACCAAGAAAATGTGGGCAAAACACTTGGGCGTAGGCAAGATTTCGTTCAAGGGGGGGGGGTTAACAATCATTGATGGAAAAAAAGGAAAACCAGAAAACCTTCAGGCTGGGTATTGTATATATTCACTTAGCTACATGAACGGGGGATCAAATTTTCAGATTATATTTGAAATTTGGAAATAGAGTCGAGCTTTGGGTAAACAGTCACATAAAAAAATCTAAAATAAAAGCTGAACCTTTCGAAAAAATTCGAAAAGTGTCGAAATTTCAAAGAAAAAAATATCAAAATTTCCAAAAGTCGAATTTTGTAAAAAAAGTGGCAATTTCCAGAATGTAAATCGAATTTAAAGAAGAAGAATTTTGTCCCCAAAAACATTTTTCCCAGAATTTTTACCTTATTGCAATTTTATCACAAGAAATCTTTTTCTCGAAATTTCCTGAAAATTTTTTTCTCAGAATATTTAGATATTTATTAAATGTCGATCCAAATTTGAAAAAATTTAATTTTTTAAAAAAGTCGAAATTTTGAGAGAATGTCACAATGGTGAGTAGAAATTTTCAGCAACATCGCATTTTGGAAACGTCAACATTTTGAGTTTAAAACAAATTTTGAAAAACATCAAATTTTCGGAAAGTAAAATTAAAAAAAAGAAATTTTTGGAAACAAGCGGAGATTAAAAAAAGGATTTAGAAAAAAAATAACAATATTTGAAAAATTAGTCGAAATGACCAGAAAAAGGTGAACAATTTTTGAAGAAAATTCAACATTTTCAAGCGAAAATTCAGTTTTGAGAGGAAAAAAGAGAATTTTTCATAATAAATCGGAAAGACGAATTTCGAGGAAAAACCAATTTTGAGAAAACGTTGGAATTTTTGAAAATCAATATTAAAATAAAAACCCAATCTTCTGAGAAATCTCGAAAAATGTTGAAAATTTGAAAAAATAAAATTTAAAAGGGTCGAATTTTTTTAAAAAAAAGACGGAATTTTCAGAAGAAATTAAAAAAATTGTTCACTGTTAATAGAGATTTCCGGAAACACAAAACGTTGCATTTTGAAATAGAAGTCAAAATTTTGAGAACAAAACTTGGAAAAACATGAAATTTTCTGAAATCTTAATTTAAAAAAATCAGAAAAAGCAAAATATTCAAAAATGGATTTAAAAAAAAATGATTTTTGGAAAATATTGTCAAAATGTCAAAAAAAGGTCGAGATTTCTAGAAGGAAATTTAGAATTCTTAAGAGAAAGTGCAAATTTAAATTTTTAAGAATGACGGCGTAATTTTGAATGAGACGAATTTAGAGAAAGTACCCGATTTTCGGAAAGTCGTATGTTTTAGAAAACCAATTTTAAAATTAAAAGTTAACCTTTCGGAAAAAATCGAAAAATGTTAAAAATTCGAAAATTGCCAAATGGTCGAATAGTGTAAAAAGAGTCGTCGAATTTTGACATTTTGCTCGAAATTTATCCTTCTTTATTCCTATTTTAACACATTATTTAAATTTATGCAAATAATTCAAATGTACAAAAAAACTTTTTCTCGACATTTTTCAAAAATATTTTTCTCAACATTTATACTTTTTGATAACATGCCGAGAAAACAGACGAGTTTCGAGAAAACCGAGTTTCAAAAAAAACACAATTTCGAGAAAAAATCGAAACATCGCATTTGGAAATAAATGTCGAAATTTCGAAAATAAGGCGAATTTTGAGATACAAGTTGTCCAGAGTTAAATTTAAAATAGTCTAAATTTTTATAAAAGTAGCACAATTTTGATAGAAAAAATAATTTTTGAAAGAAGGGTCCAAAAAGTATAATTTGGAGAATAGGTTCGAAATGTTGAAAAACACAAATTTAAACTATTTTTAAGAGAAAAAGTCGAAATTTGCAGACAAATTAAATATCGAATTTTGAGATAAAAATAAAAATATCGAGAAAAAATTGAACTTTAAGAAAATGTCTGAAATTAAAAAAAATCAAAATCTTCAGAAAAATCCGATGTTGAACGGAATTTGGAAAAAAATCTCTAGAAAACAGTTAAAAAACTGGTGGGAAAAACTACCAAATCAGGAAAAATATCCAAATTTTCCGAAGAAAGTCAAATTTTGAGAGTAAGGTAGAATTTTGAAAATAAATGTTTATGAAAAAAGTCTGGAAACAAAATTAAAATTTTAAGAAAAGATGAATTTTGAATAAAAATATTCAGATCTCCAGGAACACACCGAATTGGATTTTAAGATAAATTTTGGAAACGGATTTTGAGAAAAATATCGAAATTTCGATTTTTTTAAAATTCGCCTATATTTCTGGAAATTTCTATTTTCCCCCTAATTTTGAAAAACAAAAATGAATCTTAAAAAACAAAAATTCGAAATTTTAAGAGAAAGATCGAAATTTCGAGAAAAAGGGCGAATTTTAGTAAACACTCGAAATTGCCTAGATTTTGGAAAAAGGACAAATTTTGAAGGAAATGATATTTCCAGAATTTTCTCCGGATTGCAGAGGCAGACATGCGCCCATATATGCTTCATCCTAAGATTTCCAAAGAATCATCATCAAAATTTCCAAATAAATATTTTTAGTTTTTATCAGAAGATGAATTTCGAGGAAACCTTTTAACGAAGGAATTTTTAGAAAATCAGGTTTCAAATAAAAACCTAACTTTTAGAAAATCATTGAAAAATGTTGAAAATTAAAAAAATAAAATTTGAAATGGTCAAATTTTGGGAAAAAAAGGCGGAATTTTTAGAAAAAGTTAAGAAAATTTTCCACTTCGAGTGGACATTTCCAGAAACACAAAACATCGCATTTGGAAATCCGGAATTTTCTCTTTATTGCAGAGGCTGGCATGCGTCCCTATCTGCTCCAAAAAATCATTATCAAATAAATATTTTTAGTTTTTATCAAAAGATCGACCAAATTTCGAGGAAAAAGTAAATCTTGAAAACCAAGTCGAAATCTGCAGAAAATTTAAATTTATGAAAACTGTCGGAAAAGAAAAACAAATGAAAAAATGAATTTGAAGATAAAAATTAGAAATTTTGAGAAAGTCTGTATCTGATAAAAAATCAAAAAGAATCAATTTGAGATTCCAAAAAGGGAAAGACAAATTTTGTGAAAAAAGCCGAATTTTGAAAAAGAAATGGAAATTTTTTAGAAAAAGTCTCCTCAATTGAACATATATTTTTGTTTCTCGGCATGAGCCAAGTGAGAGGGGGTAGCGTTCTTCCTTGTTCTACCCCTATGACAAAGCATCTACAAAAACTTGATCATCAAAAAAACCTTTCGAGGACTCAATTAAAAAGAAGGAAGCATTCCATAATTTTAGGAAAAGTAAAAATTATAAATGAATTGAAAATTATGACAAAAAAGTGGACAGTTCAAAACTCGTGATTTATATTATAAAGAAATACATAACTCGAATTTTGAGATAGGGTAGAAATGACGAAAAAGTCTGAAATCTAATTTGAAAATCATTTAAAGTCTAGACTGAAAGAAAAGCCTAAACATTTGGAGTGTAAGCTGAGAACCTGAAAAATTGTTCAAAAAAATTGACAAAATTAATATGCGAAAAAATATCGAGAAAATAAGTTGAATTTCGGGATTAAGAAATATTATGATCATTTTAACGTAGCTAAAACCCTAAGGATGATGTGATGTTTGAAATTTCAAATTTAAATTATAAAGGAAGAATTTTTTCCAAGAGATTTTCTATAAATTTTCAGTGTTTTCTTAAAATTTCGACTTTATATTTGAAGTTAAAAAAATGCCATAACTTGAAAGTTCATGTTCATATCGGAAATTTTAATCTTTTACTCAAACTTTAATCAATCTGTTTCAAAACTGTAATTTTAAACCAGTATTCAAATTGAAATTAAATTTTGAAATCAAATTTCAAAATCAAATTTGAAATTATAACTCTCATTTTCTTTCAACTTTAAACCAAAAGCTTCCAGTTTCGAGAAATAAATAAATAAATAATGAAAGAAAATGAAACATAATAATTTTAACGTAAAAATGGAGCAAGTTAAATGATATCTGTTTTCAGGTTTGGCGTTTCACGACTGCGATGAAAACGGTGAGTGGTTCGTCCACCCAGAGAGCAACCATTCTTGGGCCAACTACACCCATTGCGTAAATACGGACGATTACGGCGTAAGCGATTTTTACTGGAATTAAAACTGCTAGCCCTTAAATCGATAATGGAAATAAGGCAGATTAAAAGGTCGTAATGGCAAAAGGGCCGCTAGCAACAGGTCCCTCGCCTTTTACGATAGTCGAACTGCCATTTCGGGCAATCCGTTTGTATTTCCGCTAGTTTATTAGATAATTAAGTTTGCCCCATTACCAACTTTAAATCGAATTAGTGGTTATTATTATAATAAAAGGGGCGACCGTCTTTGATGAAATCCGTACATTTGTTTGTTAATTAACGTTCTTTTTGTCATTTCTCTTTCAGTTTCGCGTCAAAGTGAACACAATCTACATCGTCGGTTACAGCATATCTCTGATAGCTCTGTGTGTATCTCTTTTCCTGCTGGCTTATTTTAAGTAAGTACGAAACATATTTTAAGCTTTTGTACTCATCCACAGGGGCACATTGTTTTTGCCAAAGGTTTTGACGGCCGCTCAAAAGCCAACAATAAACAGATTCGACATTTTTAAAAATCGAACATAATTTCAAAGTAATAGGGGCTAAACTGGAGTACTTTGTTATTATCACGATTTATATAAAAGAAGCAATTATAACATGACCTGGTATTGATAATGATAATGGTATGAAAAGATAATTAAATGAGTTATTTACAAACTTCAAATCAATAGTAACTTGAATTGTAGGATTGAGTACCTCAAATGGCTTGAATACAGTTTAACACAGGTCATCGTTGATATTGTGAGACATCTGCAATTAAGGCAAGGGTGCTTCAGGGCTCTGTTCTGTTTTCTTTCTTATTCATAAACGATATATTAGCCCCAAGTTCCAATAAGATATATAGCTACGGTTTTTTTTCTCCGAAAGACTATTATCCGTCTCTGTTTGAGGTAGGCTAAGGAAGCAATAACAGATACAGATGATTAATCATAATCTTGATATCGTTTCGGAAGGCGGAAGAAAAATCTTACTTCAATGCCTCAAAAACTCAGGTAGATGTTTTCTCTAAGAAAACGTCAAGGAATAATGCATCTCATGGACGATAAAATCCTCCTTTTTAGATCTAATCTGTCTTTCCTAGGATTAAATGCAAGCACCAACTTTCCTTGAAATGACCACATCTGTAGCATTGCCAAACCCATCTCTCAAAAGTTTTTCGAGCTAAAAACCTTATCACATCGCATCAGCTATTCCGTCTTTACAAAGTTTAAGTTGGACTAATACTGGAGTATAGTTCTCATGTTTGATGTTGCTACCTTAAACACTAATCGGCTCTTTTGGATTCATTTCAAGGAGCGATTTGCCTAAGTGATGATAAAACGCTGACCGGATCTCTCCAGACGTTAGAGCATAGGATTATGGATGGTGAATGGTGATTTGTCTCTTTACGGCAAGTATTTTCACGGCAGATGTTCGCAAGAATAAATAGTTCTGATCCTTCCAAGAGCAACACTCTTAAGGTGTACAAGACAGTTGGAGACAGCAAATTCCTATGCAGTCCAACTTGGCCCAGTGAAAATTTATGGTGACACTTTTTTCTACAAAACCTTCAAACTCTGGAATTAGCTGCCAAGTGGATTTTTCCCTGAAGATTGCGACTTATTCTTGTTTAAAACGGAGTTGATCGCCATATATCTTCATGTCCATCTCCTACTCGTATGGTCCAGGGGCAAAATAGGCTAACCATTTGCGAGTGGGTTGAAATTAAAAATGCAAGCAAATAATAAGCCATTTAACACAATTTTTCTTTGTAAGTCATTTCTTTCAATGTGGAAACTTATTTTGTTGACCTCCTACAAGTTCCTTCATACCTATTCTGTAGAAATCCTCTGTTTTTGACGCACCTTGTCAAACTTTTGACTTACTTAAGGCGAAAACCATTCACGGACACAGACAAAAGTAGAGCAACACTTATAGTATTAAATGCATGATTTAAGATTTAAATGCAATGTGTTTTAAAATACCAAAGTAGGATGAAGTCATCGATAACGACAACTATTTCCAATAGACGATGAATATAATAAATTGATATTAATCTGAACTTGCAAGTACAGGAAAGTTATGCCTCAAAAGTAAAGCAACATTTTAATTTTTTTCTAAAAAAATTGCTCTTTTCTAAAAAAAGGCTCGCATAAGTGTGTGGGCCTTATCTCATGTGTGTTAAGATTTCTATGCTAAATTAATCATGCTAAGAGGAATTCCAATTTCTTCCAAAGCTATAAGTAGTGAATGCATTTTTGGAAGGTAAAAAAAAGTTTGCCATTTCAAAACAGTTTATGTTATGCAATGATAACCTTTCCAAAATAATTAAATGTTTAAATGAAAAGGGACATTTGGGGAATTTGCCAAGATTCGAGATAAACAACATTACGAACCGGCAGACATATTAAACGAATTTTGCAAAAAGATTCTTAAAGTCCTCACCTAGAATTATTGATGACATTTCAGGATTTATGATTGTCCAAAGGACAGTTCAGAAGAAAATTGATAGAGGCAAAACTATTTGGTAGACCTCCGCCTAAAAAGTTCCTTATTTCGGAAAGAAATATACTGGCTAAACTATCATTTGCACGTCTACATTTATTAGGCCGTTTTTAGAGTCACGCGGGTAGCACCCGTCACCCGCGCGCGGGTAGGTAGGATACATTTGTTTGCAGCAAGTTATTTAGAAAGGAACGGGTGGCCGCACGCGGGTGTGTCGCTGCAAACAAATGTATCCTACCTACCCGCGCGCGGGTGACGGGTGCCACCCGTGTGACTCTAAAAACGGCCTTAAACTGGATAGTGCATGAGTGGAAAAAAGTTCGATTTTCGATGAAACGCGTGAGGTGGCCAATCAGCAAAATACGCAATCGTAAATACGTTACAGCGATAGCTAAACATGGTAAAAGTAACGTTTTTCATAGGGTTGTTTCTCGTGGAATGGAGTTGGTTCTCTGCACTTTGTTAAAAACACCATAAATCATTTTGATTATAGGAATATTTTGTAAAATGTGATGCTATCTTATGCAGATTTTATTTTATTTTTCAACAAAATAACGATCCAAAGCACTCTTACTGAATTATTCAGGAGTGATTTCAGGGAAATGATATTCAGGTTTGGTAGTGGCCGGCACAATTCCCAGACCTTAGTCACATTGGAAAAGGGATGGAAGGTTATATTAGTATACAAATATTCCCCAATTCCATAATCGTTGATAAATAAAATCAATCAAGTTTGGATAAATCTTCCTGAAAACACTCTTCAAAATTCGATTTCGTTAATGCCAAGGCATTTTCCACAAATAGTAAATCATAAATGACATTCAAGCAACTATTAAAGTAGTATTTTTAGTTACCACAATGCGTTTTGGTTTTCTATTGTAGTACCTACTTAAAATAAATACTTTTGAATGCAAGTTATTGCTTTAATTTTGTCGTATTCGTCTTCAACAATTTTTAAAATTATAAACATTTGTTAACTTAACGTTTCTTAACTTTATCAAAATGTTGCCCGATATTATCTACTTATTAGACTGTGGGGATAATATTTCGTTGAAATTGATAAGAGAGAAGCATTTATTATATAATTTTTGTAGTTTAAAGGAGCAGAAGCACTTTGTTGCTCTACTTTTGTCCAATAGTGTACACAAACTTTCTGAGCAGCTCGAGTAGTTTTAGCGTTTTCATGGTCTTGATTAAAAACAAAAAGGACAAGTGCCGAAAATGATCAATTTTATCAACTTGATATTTCATCTCACTGAATAAAAATCGGATGGCTTTTTCCAGACAGAAACCAAGCCACAAATTCTTAAACATTAGATTTTTAGCATGTAGTTCAGAAGAAGTCCTAATCTTTACTGTAAAAAAGAACCAGGTCTTATTATAAAACCTAGCACCATCTATTACCCAAAGAGCCATTCAGCTAAATGGATTAAGCAGATAAAAAACCTGCAGAAGAAACCCAAGTGCTTGGTTCCTTTTGTAAAACCAAAAATTCATTACATATAAATGTTTTCATAGCTGCATCTAGAATATGGCAGATTACGGCACTTGCCCCTCCCTCCTCTGGTTTAAGTAATCAATCGAAAATTTATTTTTCCGGAAGTTTTTATTCGTTCTCTCTTGAATTCTCGACATTTTCTCCAAATATCAACTTTATTTCTCAAAATTCGTCTTTTTTTTCAGAAAATTTGTCTTTTTTATTTTTTATTTCAAATTTGTTTTTACGATTTGGCTTCTATAATCAAAATTTGACTTTCCCAGCATTTTGAAATTTTATCGCAAAATTCTCTCTTACTTTTTTGAAAGTTCACTATTCCTTAAAATTCGATTTTTCTTAAAATCCGACATAATTTTCGGTTGTTTTATTAAAATTTGCCCTTTTCTGAAAATTCTCTGGATCTTTTAATAAAAAATTTTCTAAAATATTTTTTGAAAATGTTTAATTTTTGTTCTAAATCCAAAACTCGGAGAAAATTTTCTTTGGCAATGTCAACAATTTTTTTTTAATCCAACCTTCCGAAAATTCCAATTTGTTTATCAAAATTTTGACAACCATCTCAATACTGGACAGAGTGAAGCGCTCGCCTTCATCTGGCTTAAACCTTCAAAACAAAATAAATATTCAGCCAGCAAATTCCGACTTTTTTCAAAATTCACCCACTTTTCGAAATTTCGATAAAACTTGACTCGAAATTTCGAATTTTTATTAAATTTGTCCTCGAATCATTTATCTTTTTTTCATAATTTTGGTCTTTTTTTTTAAAGCCTCGATCATTTTCTCTTTTTTTCATAATTCTTGTAATTTCCATTTTTTCCTCAAAATTCGTCCTGTTTTGGAAATTTTGAATTTTTTAAAAATTTAGTCCATTTTTAAAATTAAGGGCTTATCTGAACTTTCTCCTTGAAATTAGTCTTTTTTATAATGAGTAAGTAGATCTCAAAATTTAACTATTTTCCTTGAAATTTGTCTTTCGGAATTTTGACTATTCCTTTATTTTTCAAAATTTGTGCAAAAATTCTAGAAATTTGTCTTTTTTCTCGGAATTTCAATTTTAAAATTCATTCTTTCACATTTCGGCTTTATTCGTAAAATTCGACGTTTTTTCTTAAAATTGAATTTCTCTGAAAATTTTGGAATTTTTCCTCGAAGTTTAAATTTTTTATTGAAATTTCAATTTTTGTTTGAAATTCATTTCTTAACATTGAGATTTTTTAAAAATTATAACCTTTTAAAGTTTAGATTTTGTTGCAAATTTTGATATTCAAGAATTCTAGAAATTTTGACGATTTTATCGAATTCATCTTTTTAGAAATTTCGAATTTTTAAAATTTCACTTTTTAAAAGAAAATTTCAGAAATTGTCTTTTTTTGAAATGCCACTATATTTCTTTATATTTATCTTTTCTGAAAGTCGATTATTGGAAATTATAACTTCGAAATTACAGCTTTTATCTCAAAATTCAATGTATATTATGTTTTTAGAAATTTTGCCTTTTTCCTCGAAATTGGCTTCCCTTTATCCAGTATTATATAAAGTTTTATTTTGCAAGAAGAAATTAACCCAGAAAAACGTAACATTTTAGTAGATAAAGTGTTTTTGATAAAGTGTAAGTAAATACACATTTTTTGTACATATTTCAAGACAAAATAGTGTTGCGCGTTATCAGTTCAAATGATTAACACTTGGTAAATTGTAACCAATTTATTTCAAAACTGAACTCGGAACACTACAATCGTAATTCACTAACAGTGTTTAATTAACTAACTTATTCATTGACTTCAACTAACTGAGGGAAAGCCGACCAGACCCCCTATATATAGATCCCGTTTCGGGTTCTAGAAGAATCGAGCAGATAAGACTTATTGTTTGCCGAAATTTCTAGAGCGCTTATCTGCCGTTTGATTTATTATTGCGGCCGCTTCCCATTATCAAATTTTGTAGAAAATTCCCAACTAAACTTTATAATTACATTTTGTTACAATATGTTATCTATTTATATGTACACTGGTAATTTATAAATTAGTGTCGATCTTTAAATATAGATTTCTCAATAACGGTTTTTTAGGTTTGATTCTATTCTGCAAAAAGTCGTCGAGTTTACAAAAATTAAATTTACGAAGCAATTAAAATCACAATCTGATAAAGCAATAAGTACTCCTTTGGATGTCATTTTGACAATAATTCTAATTTTCGTGTGATTTTTTTAAATTTGAATAAGACGGACATTTCTTACTATCCAACCCAATTTACCCAATACTTAATAAGTATCCTGGATCCATACATACAAAAGTCAAGGATTATGCACGATTAACTCCAAAAGCAAATTCCAAGCTTGAATATAAAGTATGATATAACTATGACTAGTTTAACACTATGACTGGAATATCTTTTTTACTCAATTTGTTCTTCCATACAGTTATCTATTTTCATCCTAGCTTCACATATGGATATGTGAAGTAATCAAATGGAAAAATCACCCCCAATTTAGTTTATAACATTTATTGGGGTTTCCCAGTTGTAAAATCTGATGTATTGTCAATTACGTAACGTAATTTATTGATGAAGTCCTCCGTTGTGGGATTCGCTAGATGTAATTAATTTACGATTGCAAAATTGGAGCCCCCTGACGGTTGAATAAACATTTTCCGCTTATGCCTTGCGTGAAATCACCGTCACGATCTGTACACAGCGAAAGTCAAGAAGCAATTACGGATTATTTTTTAGGTCCAAGATTATACAAAATAAAATTGGTTACCCCCACATTATTAATTTTGTTGTGCTGCTATTTTAAATAACAAAATTGTTTTAAACAATAATTTCTGGCTCCGAGACAACTATGAGGTAAAGCGGAAAAATAATGAAAATATTTGTGTTAAAAATAAAATTCAGACTCAATATACGAAGGACGACGAAAAAGTATAATAAAATCGCATCAATTTAAATAAGAATGTTCTTCTGTAATTACAAGGGAAAGCAGAAAAGTAAGGTGGATATTATTCTTTCGTACAAAACTCCTTATTTGATTTGTAAACGTTGATAAAAATGCGTCCCTTTAAATAAAACTCTTTGGCTTCAATTGCGGGGGAAAGCGGAAAAGTAACAAATGTTGCAGACATAATTTCTTATTTTAATTACGAAAGATGAAAACTTAAAGCGGTATAATATTTGATCAAAGCTTTGAAATTGCTTCATTTAAAAATAAAACTAACTACGTTTTGGAGACAATCAAGAAGAAATTGCCACTTTTACGAAATATTTTAAAACTGGTTTTAAAAGCTCCCGGGAATATCTAAACCTCGATGCATAATGCAACTAAAGCAGTGTACGTAATATGCAGATTGTCCCCGGCAATAAAGATAAACACTTTGAATTTTCCAACTCGCGAATTGTGTTATGCAAACTGAGGCGGCGAGAAATCAGGTGAATAAAGCGCCGACCGCTTAGGAAGAAAACAGATTAAAAGATAAGAAAGTACGTGACAAAAGATGTGCCGCACGGACGGAATTAATTACTATGAGAGCTCGTGGCTCAACTTTAATGTAGTTCTAATAGCGTTCTAAGTTTACCGTGTGCCATCAGTGGCTAATAGAACCCTAATTGCGAGTGTCTGAGATGTTGACGCATCTTCCAGACGCCCAAGGGAGGATGCAACTCCTGGGAGAAAACTATTTCTACCCTGATTCGCTTCAAAATAAATCGCTTTTGTTTGCTTTCCTGCCAATTAGATTAGATGCCGGAAGTAGATAAGGTTAATCTGAAATTTAAAGGTTGATCGGGATAAGATTCAGTAATTTCAGGTCGTTAACTTCCAATAATTTATTCTGTAATGTAAGCTGGCGTGCGATTAAATACTTCGATAGCGTTTCCTTCAGTTATTTATTTCCTTGGCTGCATAAAAAAATCGAAACGGACGACTTACGACTTTACGCCGAAATGCGCTCGCCGTTTCGGACTCCCATGAATATTAATCTGCGAATTTAAAATCTCTGTGCACGACCCGGCGCTAAATCGGATATGCCCCCGGGGTTGCATTTCGCTAGTTTCAGTTTGCATTAAATCCGAGCGTTTTATGGCGAATTCCTCGCGCCCCCGACCAATGCCAATCTAGATTAGAATGTATGTGTGTCCAAAATTTACATTTGAGTCGCGAAATCGAATGGGAGGCGATGTTTGCTTTAGTTTAGACGGTTAGTCAGACCAAACATTGCATAAGTTTACCTCTGATGAACACTAGTTAATTGCGTGGTTTTATGGATGACGCGTTTTTTTGCGTAACGAGTTAAGTTTGGTGATTGACACGAAGTTTGTAGTTTATGAGCTGTAATGGTGAAAACTCGACTGTCGCTTTAAATCTAATTTAAAATTCACCAATACAAAAGGGGTTTTCTAGCAAGCGAATTTTCGCTTTCGCTAAGTACTTAATCCTTGGAATTCTTCTTGGGCGACCCAAATCTGGTATGCCTTGTAATCGTTTAATCCCGTGTTAGATTTACTAACAAAACTTATTTGTTGCAAGTTTGGTTGTAGCTTTCAACTAGGAAGCACATGAAAGCGACGAAGATACATACGTGGTGCGGCGTGTGGTTTAAATTTTAATGAGACTATGTCGGATTCCCGCTGACAACTGTAACTAGAGATGGTATTACCTTTGACTGGGGGAACGTTTGATGTTTTGTTCTAAGTGTTCGCAACAAAAACGCCAAATACACTAACTCATTTCGCTTGTTTATTTATTAAATACATTTATAGGAAGCGACGTTAAAAGTTCACGATGTCGAAAGCTTTGCTAAACCCAGAAAGAGGAGGATTTGAAAAATTGATAGATGGCTTTTAAATCACTCTTGAAACCCCACGCAGGGCTGTATTAACGAATAGATAAATAAGACAAATGCTTAGAGTCCAAATTCAATAAGATCTCGCACTTGAGAAAGATGTTTGGAAGTTTAAGTAGTGTCGCTTTGTAAAGAATTTCTAATCAAGCACAAAAACAGAAAAAAGCATTTTGCACACGACTAGTCTGCTAAACTGTAAGAGCTTTTATTGAACTTTCTTGATAAGGTTTGATTAGTTTTTGAATTGTTTTCCACTTGTTTAACCCTTTACCTACGGCTGTCGTCAATAGACGACGTGGCGCAACGACTCTTTCATGAGGTACGAGCGTCATCAATAAGCAATTTAACAAAGTAAACCAGGATGGGGGGTCACTTATTGACGATTCTGTCAAAAAGTCATGTCACACTTAATTCCTATTAAAAATACATTTTTTTTATTGCGAAGGTTAAAGTATACTTTATTCAAGTCAAAACACCAGATTAAAGTACCATTTTAATCGTAAGGGTAAATAAAATGGAACTTTAACAGCAGGGATAGATAAAATACTTTAATTAAGTAGGTATCTATTTTTATTTGAAATAATAATTATTATTAGATACAACTTAATTATCTTTAGTGCTTTCATTGATAATAACTTGGATCTTACCATTCACATTTCCCGAAACATGGATGTCCGGAATCGAACGGTGTTCAGAATGGTGAACAGACGGGCATACAGAAGATATAGTCTTACTTACTAACGATCCCACTCGTTGACCCAACTAGTATCTTCTTTGAAACTTCAATTTTACTTCGTACTGAATTTTCTATATAAGTTTCAGCTACTGATGATGACTTCCATCCCCCTGCGCGCTTTATTGTCACCATGTCAGCCCCTGAGTTTGCCATCATTGTGGCTGCAGATCGTCTAAAACAATGACCACTGTATTTTTCTGAATCCGGTAAATTTAGGAAATCGGCAATTTTTCTTGGGACTTTATATAAAGTGTTTATGCCTACAGGCTGGATAGTACACTTTTTTTGTCTATAGTTAATAAAAAACTTATTATGAGGAACGTGTTTAGGACGTAAGCCGATATATTTTCTAATGATGTCCAAAACACCCACTTCCTGGTCAGTTATACAAAAAGACCGATCTTTTTTGGTTTTAGTATCAATCAGTTGTACGATCATTACTGATGTTCTATCATCAATATTAGACATCTCTAATTTATACAATTCATCGGACCGGCGGATCGGGAGCTTCTTTTATAAATCGAATGATATCATCAGGTTCAAAAATGTTCGATTTCTTAGGTTTATAACCATCACATAGTTTCTTCAATAATGCAATTAGTTTACTGTATCTGTAAACAATAATTCGTATTAGCAAAAAAATTATACACTAAATTTGACGTTACTTACTTTGAAATGTCACAATTTTCGTTGACCAAAATTGTAGACTTCAGCATCGAATAATAAGACCACAATGTTGATGGCTTCACCTTCTTTGCTTTTTCAGAAAAATATGCCAGAAATACCGTTTCATTTAAACTATTAATCTTCTTTGCCATTTTCCACCTTTGAAAGCATGTGTACTCTTTTTCATATATTAATCGCGATTTTTGAGGCAATAATTTAGCTACTGCCTCTAACGCTTCTTTCTTCACACATACTGGAATGTTTTCGTGCTCTACTTCGTTTTCACACATTCTTGAAATCTTGAGATTCATACGGATGGAAATTGAAAAATTGATGTGAAACAATTATTTATTTGGTATAACTATAGCAACATACCAAACGAAATAACTGCGATTTAATTTTTGACTGCTGTTCTTATTTCTGTCTGCAAATTTATTGAGTTTTTCTCTCGATTTTTCTTTAACCTTCGCAATAAAAAAAATACAATGTTACACACGACGGTAAAATTTCATTATCGACTCGTGAAATTTAATTAATTCGCTCCTTCGTCGCTCATTAATTAAACATTTTCACTCGTCGATAAAAAATAATTTTACCGTCTTGTATAATAAATAACTACTAGTTATCTGCTCTGCATTCATTTTTGCGTTTCTATGAACGATTGTGTGAAAATATTTCCTTAGTTAAAGGGTTAATCATTAAATCTGGTCTAGTGACTTATTTTTAGGGTTCCATATCTTAAAAGGAAAAAACGGAACCCTTATTATCTTACTCGCTTGTTCATCCACCTGTCTATCAAATTTTTAGATTTTAAATAAACGTTTTCCAGTGGCTTTAATTTTGTTTTCGCTGCTTTTTCTTTTTTTTTTCTGTCTTTTTGGAATAATCATAACTTTCTGTATTTGGTAACAACAAATTTATAGAGATTGGATTCGAAGAATTTAGAAAAATGACCGTAAGTTCATAATTTTACCAATTTTTATATTTAATTAATTTTTTAATGTTATGTTTAAAGCAGTCTCTGGTTTAAAGATATCCAAGCAGATAAAATGAAATTTTTACCAGAAATAAGCCTAATTATAATAAGCATACTGGCAAAAATTTCATCCTAATTACTTACGCATGTTTAAAAATAGCATTTTTCTTCTTCTTGATATGCTATATCCGTATAACGGATGTTAGCAATCATGTTGGCTATCATTATTTCATTTACAGCTGTTTTTAAAAGCTGAGTTGTTGTCTGTCCGAACCATTGTCTTAGGTTTCTAAGCCAGGATGTTCTTCGTCAGGTCCACGCCTTCCATCAACTTTTCCCTGCATGACTAAATGCAACATGTCATATAATTCCGGATGTCTCATAACATGGCCAAAATAAGACAGCTTTCGAGTCTTCACTGTGTTTACAATTTCTTATTTTTCTTCATTCTGTTCAGGACCTCCACGATAGTGACACGATTCATCCAGCTTATTCTCAGCATGCGTCTGTAAGACCACATTTCAAATGCTTCAAGCAGCCTCTGTTAGGGTCCACGATTTCACTTTAGATAAGAGAACAGAAAATACATAACACCTGACCATTCTTATTCTAAGATCAATGTTTCGCTCATGTCCACATAGAATCTTTTTCGTCCTTATAAAGGTAGCCCTAGCTTGTTCAATTCTTGATTTTATTTCTATTGCGTTGTCCTAATTTTCGTTCAGAAGCTGTCCCAAATATTTTCTGTACTCTTTCTAATTTATTTAAACCAATCTAGAGTTCCACTCATGGGTTCGGTTACTTACTCGCTTACTCGGTTGCTTACTCACGACCATAAGTTTGCTCTTTTTTGTGTTAAGTGTAAGGCTACACTAGCTACATGAACTGACTACTTGATTAAAGAGGCTTTAAAGTTCCACAACACTATGTGCAAGAAGAACAGAGTCGTCGGCATATCTAAGATTAATTAATGTTATGCCATTTATTTTCACTCCCTGCCATCACTTCGAGATTAGAAGAAAAATTAGACAAGCAAAAGCTGAGTACTTCGTTTACAAATGCACAGAAATTGAAGAATACGAAAAGAGGCACGACAACTTCAATCTGCACAAAAAATTAAAGAAATGAGAGGGCACAAACACAATGGTGTAAATGTCATAAGAGACAAGAATGGGAGCGCTATCTTTCAAATAGAGGCATATATCGCGGGATGCATGAAGATATAACTGGACCATCAATTACCAGAGATGAAGTGGTGAAAGCCATTAAAACAGCAAACAACCGAAAAGCAACAGGTCCGGATGAAATAGCAACTAAGACAATGAAAGACCTGGGGGGGGAAAACGATAAATGTATTACACGATATACTTCTTCCGGGATTGGACCATGTCAAAGAACTAAAAGAACTAAGAAACTCTTCTGAACTCTTCACATTTTTTCATTTTCATTTTTGTATATTTCCTTGTATTTTATTTTTCATTTATTGTTTCTTTGTTCCTGAAGAAGCCCCCTACGATAGTGGGCGAAACGTCGAACACTTTTAGTAGTTCTTGGATACGGTCCAATCCCGGAAGAAGTATATCCTGTTCTGACTCTGGCTGTGGAAGCCTTCGTTATGATAAACATATTGGTTGAATTATTTAACAAAATATATGATTGGTTGAGGTCGACATTTATCCCTATTCCTAATACTGCAAAGGCAAATAACTGTAATGATCATCGTACTATAAGCCTAATGAGTCATGTTCTGAATTGTTTCTAAGGAAAATTTATCAGCAAATATATCCCAAGCACATATCGAAGAGATGTAGAGAGGTGAATTGCTATGTGTTCATGTACTTTATTTATTTCGAGAAGGCTGTTGACGGGGTAAAAGATGAGAAAATGATAAAAATATTGAAAACAATAGAAATAGATGATAAAGGCCTACGTTTCATCGCTAACCTTTACTGGCACCAAAAAGCAAATCTGAGAGCATAAAACAGTTTAACTGAATGTATTACAAACAAAAGGGGAGTAAGGCAAGGTTGCATTCTGTCTCCGCTTCTGTTCAGCCTATACTCGGAGAAAATATTTCAAGAGGTCATAGGGGATACCAGAAAGGGAATGAAAAATGGCATTTTCCCACTCCCACCCGTATATTTACTGTTTTCTTTATAACTTGCCAGCAGGATAGATAGGCCATATCAGTCTAGTGAACGGATATAAAGTCGCGTTGTGATTGGCCGATTTCATATCCACACTAGTGTGCATATGAAATTGACCAATCAATTAGGTTCAAAATTATACCATAGAATTTGTGAAGTTGACGTATTTAATGAAAAAAATATTTGTTAAATCGTATTGTTGTTTTTAAGGGATCGTAGTCGTGGGGAAAATTCGCTGTACAACTCCAGCGGATTGTCCATATCGCACTCGAATGATTGAGGCACTCCGCCTTCGGCGTCGTGCTCAAACTTCGTTCTCGTGCGATATGGACATCGTATCCGCTCTTGATGCACAAACTACTATAAAATATTAAAATCCGTGTAAAATTAGTCACCAAATGCAGAATGAGATGCTGATTCCAAAAAAGCAAATAAAATCGGGTGTCATTTAAAAGTTAAAAGTTTGTCTCTGTAGCAATGAAACTAAAGGAGCGAAAAATAAATCAAGGTCACCAAAAAGTGGCAAACAACTAAAAAAAGTTTATTTAAGGCATTTCCTTTAAAAAAAAATTATAAAAGTCATAGACAATATTCCAGACATACGTCAGACTCTGTATTTACTTTGCATAGAGTTATGTCAGTTATTAAACAACCTTCTATCTATCTCTCTCTAAGCCGCCACTGTCCTAATTCCGGGCCACGTTGCACCTCACACCGTAGTACTTGACTTATACATTATCATGCTAAAAACACAGAAAATATATCTCGCGTAGAGGAAGGCTATTGTTGTACGCTTCAGATTTCGAGAATCAGACAATGACAGCGGGCACATTGCCCCTTTAATTTGTAATAGCCGTGTTCTATCCCCACTACTTTTCTACCATCGCAAATGTAGATTTTGCCAGGGCTTCATGAGACATGCTTGATACTACAAGCCCGGCCTAGGTGGCAACTCTGACAACTATGACAACAGATTAACCACTGATTTTTACTTTCTAATATATTCGATAATATACAAATACTATATAATGTTAAGTATATCAGAAATGTTACATACAAATTAGCTATTTATAAGTAATACATCGCTTAGAAGAAATTTATTAGGATGGCAGTGTTCCTTTAGCCTCTTCCCATCAACCGCCATTGCATGAAAAATCATACAGTTTAAAAAGAAATATCGCACGCTTCTTTTTAAGCTGTTTATTTCTTCTACATTGACAAGAGAACAAATGTCAAATTGTGATAGTTTTCGTTCGTTTATAATATTTAAACTTTTCAGGGATCTGACACCGTTGATCCTGGTGATCTGCACAATACATAAGGCATAGTAAAACCTAATCCTCTCCTGTTTACGTGGTAATATGTAATTCGTATAAATATGGAAAAGTCGTTTCTTTAATTACTCCTACGTTTATTATACAGTGTCCGTAATTTTGACGACGACGAACTTTTGTTCGAAATTTCATCTTTTTTTCAACTTATTTTTTTTCTCCAAATTTTGACTATTTTCTTGAAATTTCAACTCTTTCCTCAGAAATTGTCTTTCTATTTTGAAATTTTCACTATTTTTAAAATTAAATTTTTTGCTCAAAATTTGGTTCTCTTTGAGAAATCACAACTTTTCAAAAATTACTTCTATTTTTTCCTAAATTTTGTAATTATTAATTTTGGCCCTTTCTGAAAATCTGCATTTATTTTGAATTTCCAGTTTCTGAAAGGTTTGATTTGTTTCTAAGTATTCCCCTTTTTTAAGTAATCTTTCCAAATGTTGTTTTTTCTCGACTTTTTTCTAAATTTTTTCCAATTTTTATTCAATTGTCGTTTCCTCGAAATTTCAATATTTTTCTCGAAATTTCGATCTTTGCCTTCGAAATTTCGACTGGACTGTCTTTTTAAAATTTGTCTTTTTTAAGCTCTTAATTTTTTCATATTTCAGTTTTTCTGGTAATTTTGACTTTTTCCAAATACAACTACCTGAAAATCTCGACTTGTTCCTCACGATTCGCTTTCTTCTTCAAATTTTGTCTTCTTTTTTAAATTCAACCTTTTATGTTTCTGCACATTCAGATGTTTTGCTCGAAAATTTTCTCTTTATTTCCTACTTATTTTCTAAAACATCTTTTTCCTGAAATTTTGACTTTATTCTTCCACGGTCAGAGTCAGTACAGGATATACTTATTCCGGGATTGGACCGTGTCAAAAAACTACTAAAAGTGTTCGACGTTTCTCCCACCATCGTAGGGGGCTTCTTCAAAAACAAAGAAACAATAAATGAAAAATAAAATACAAGGAAATATACAAAAATGAAAATGAAAAAAGGCCAATTTCAAAACATCAGAGCACGGTAACTCAGTATGTGCACCATACCAAAGGCGAAAGTCTTCTGAATTGGAAATTTGGTACAAAAGTTAAGAAGGTTTAGACAGAAGAGCACTGTAACTCAGTATGTCCACCATACCAGAGGCGAAACTCTTCTGAAGATTTTCTCAATATCGTCTTTTTTCTGGAAATCTCCAGTTATTCACAAAATTTGGCTTTTTTTTTAAAATTTGGTACTTATTAATTTCTAAGATTTGACTCTTTTTAAAAATTTGATTTTGTCTGGGATATTTTCTCTTTTTTAAAAGTTTTCCCTATTTTTAATTTAAAGTTTAACTTAAATTCGTCCTTTTTGCTCGAAGGGTTGCCATCAATTAATTGTTTAAAAATATGACTTCTCGAGACTATCTGTTCGCAAAATTCGCTTTATTTTAAAAATTTAGACTTTATTATCTTATTTTATTTTCTCAGGAAAATTTCATGTTTGTTTAAAGTTTGCTCCTTTGCTCGAAATTTCGGATTTTTTCCACATTCGTATCTTGTTTTGTCAAAATATTTCCAAAAGTTCTCCTTTTTTGGCATGACGATATAATGACTTGTTTTTTTTTCAAAATGTGACGTGCCATAACATTCGACTTTAATTTAGAAATTCAATATTTTCTGTTACCGGAAATTTTAAATAATTTCATCGTGATTAGCCTTTTTCTCAAAATGCTGACCTTCTTTTATAGAATCCGTTAATTTTCCTAAAGTAAAGACGATTTTTTTATATAAAGTACTAAAAACGTCAGATTTTTCATTGAAGCGTCACGTCGTGAATAATGTTTTCTGGAAATCTTTTTTTCAAAATTTCAAGTATAGTCACATTTTTAATAGAAACCTAAGTATTGAGAAATTTCTGTAAATTTCTTCTATTTTCTCGAACTATGGGGATGCACTAAATGCTTCCTCTAATACTACCCCCCACCAGTCGAGACCCACGATTGATTACTACTGGTTTTTTAAGCATTTGGTAATGCAAGTTGGATATGTTTCAAATTTTCGACACAAATTGCGTTCTCTTGTTACGTACGCGCTACCTACTTCCGATTCAAATGAAACTTTGCCAAGTTCATACATCCAGATGAATATTATCTTTAGCAAATGAAATCTCTGACAGGTGAGATGTAAATTTCTCGAGAAAAAGTTGCAAGGGCTCTTAACTAGTTTGCTACTCTCGGGAGAATTACATTCCGGAACATTTAAGCTTCTATGTTATTACTTCGGGGAGAAAACGAACTTCCACCTGAAATACGTTATGAGCGACGATTTTGTCTGAAATAAAAGAAACGAAGTTCTATTCTAGGCTATTTAAGTAGAGAGACAGATATTTTTTATTTCGTCCCTTTCTGTAGCATGTGCCTCTAATAGTTGGATAAGACGTAGGCCTGTTAATAAAATTGTTAGTATTAGGTGCTCGATTTTTTTAAAACTGTTGACCATATACTTTATTCTTCCTACTTGTAGAAGCTTCAGGTAGTCAGCAATTGTAAAGGAGAGGATTTTATTTTCCACGCTTTAAGCAGATGCAATATTACATTAGTATTCTTTTGCCAAATAAAACTTAAGTTCTGGATGTTACTGGAAGCGAATCCATCTTTGAGGGAGTCGAGGCGAGTTTATAAGAATAAAAGCACTTAACTAATATAGATTGTATGTATAGTGTCTGCAATTAAAACATCCGTATCAGTCCTGCGCTGTCCAATATCGGTCCAGAAAAACTAAAACTCCTTGGGTTCTCAACCTTGCCTTGTTGCCCCCAACTAAAGCAGCAGCATATCAGTATTCTCTATAGGCATGCCACCAAATTCAAATGCGATATTGTTAAGAGAAAAATTTACTAAACTAGAAATGTTCTGTTTTCCATCTCCATCATCAATGAACCAGCTCCAGTTAATAATCGAAGAAAAAATGGTTTCCTACTATTTTTTGCTGAATTGATGTATTTAACCGATGACACCATACCATCTACACTAGTATCTTTATCTTTAAAAACTTACACTGCCATGATTCCCTCAAACATGATACAACTTCCAGTAACTTCAAGAACTAAAGTTCCCTTAAGAAAAGATCGCTGATGTGAAGTTGCATTTGCTCAAATCCTGTAAAATAAGATATTCTCCTTTACAATAGTAGAATACTCACAGCTTCTGGGAGCTAAGGAAATAAAGTTAATATTTTCCAAATTCAAAAAAATTGGTGGAAAGTGGTCGAGCGCCTAACAGCAACATTTCCCAGTCTATTAAGGATTTGCACACAGTTCCACACTACGCTTGAACTGGTGCTATGCCCCTCTAGGGCATTTAACGCTGCACGGCTCTCCATTCATATGTAAATTGAGCGCCGAGGCGTCATGTTGATTTGGAAATTTGCGGATTCTCGAATGGCCCACTTCAGTCCTAAAGATAGAAGCATGTTCTCTCATTGGAATACTTTTTCTGCAATTATTGCTTGGTCTATAGATCACAGCTCCTTATCTTCCGCCGAGATCGGATCCATCTGTAAACCAGACGTTATTTCCTTGGCCTACCACGGTTTCTGGTTTTTCCCAATCTTTTCCGTTCAGGATCAGAATTTTGTAATTTCGTCCCAACTAGAGTTTCCTGAGAAGGCGGTCTTATCTTAAGGTAAAAGGTCTGTTGTTGAGGTCTCCAAGTGTAATATGACCTACCCTTGTCTCCCTCCAGTCCCCTAAACACTTAAGTCTGTAGGGCATTAATTTAGTCCGTGTCCTGAATTCATCTAGAGGAGGCATATTTAACACTACCTCTAGAGCTTCCATTGGAGTGGTGCACATAGCCCCTGTAGCAGCCTAGAAGTAGGTGCCCTGTCGGCTCTTTACCTGTGCTATTTCTATCCTACGTCACCATATCACAGCATCATAGGTTAAACGTGGTAACAATACCGTTTTATAGAGCCATAGCGCTACGCCTGATTTTAAGCCGCAGGTTTTGCCCATGGCTTTCTTACACGCACACAAATTGGCGTGTAGTTTATTCCTTTGGGTTTCCAGATGTAAATTCCATTTCAGTTTGACATCTAGGTACACTTCAAGATACTTCACCGAGGAGGAGTACGTTATCGCCTGCCCCGTAGATACACTGATCCTGTGGGAGTTAGTTTATATCTCCTAGTGAATATTAAGGCTGCAGTCTTTGACGGGTTTACCGTCAGTCCCATTTTCTTTTACCAGGATCCAACAATTCTCACACTAGAATCCAACAATTCTGCCTCTGATCTCTATTGACACGTTATCGGCGTAGCAGTAGACTCGGCAGCCTACTTCTTTAAGTTTGAGCAAAAGATCGTCTACGACTAGGTTCCATAGGAGAGGCGAAATAACCCACGCTGAGGGCATCCCCTAACAGGGCGACCTTGAATAGTTTTATTTTTATGCCTAACTGAAATTTCTCTCGATGTTATCTTGTTTTGTGTCCATCTTATCAGGGTTGGTGGTATTTCCCGAGTGGTTATAGCTCTATTTAAAGCTTTATACGCAGTGCTATCGAAAGCCCCTGCGATGTCCAAAAAGATGCCTATTGCATAATTTTTTACCAGTAACTACTGCTCCACATCGCTTACCAGGCGGTGTTAGGCCGTTTCCGTGGACTTTCCCACCTGGTAGGCATATTGGGAGGTTGCCAATTAACGTAGCTGCAGTTGTACAGTTTTGATGTATCTGTCTATTAGCCTTTCCAGTACCTTTAATATAAAAGACGTTAGGTTAATTGGACGGAAGTCTTTGGCCTGATTGTGACTGTTTCTTGCCGGCTTTGGAATAAAGACCACTTCAGTCTTATTTTAGGCGTTTGATATGTGCCCTTAAGCAATGCTAGCTCCAAGAATTCGTGTAAGAGGGTTTAGTACAATAACTAGTCCCTTTTGTAATAGGACGGGGAAAATTTCGTCTGGTCCTGGTACTTTATAGAGTTCAAAGGTCTTTATTGCTCATTCAGCCCCTATGGAAGTAACACTTTCCGAGGCTAGCTTCCAGTCCTTAAGTCGATATTCTTCCCTAGGGCTGGACTCCTCGGTTTGATCTGATGGAGGCGCCTCCTTGAAGCCCGGGAAGTGTGTTTCCAGTAAAAGCTTTAATGTATCATCCACCATTTCAGTATATTGTCCCGTGGGGGTTTTTAAATAGCTTCGTTGAGCTGGTTTATTTGTGGATAGCATCCCGGCCAGTCTAGAAGCCTCATTGAGGTTTTCCACTCCCTCTTTCCAACTTTTATTCTTAGTGGCTTGCTACATTCTTTCTGCAGGTTTCTGAAGGTGACCCATTCATTTTCCATCCTGCTGTTTCTTACCTTATTGACGCAAAATTTAATGCTTTGCAACTTTTATTCTATAAGTTTTTTAAGTTAGAATAGCGTGAATAGTTAATTAGTACAAATTTCATACAAGGGAAATAAAGTGTCCTTTTTGACTGTCAATTGTTGCTATAACACTGCACCGAATTTCAACCAAAATTTAATGCTCTACGATTCTTGTAATAACAATTTTTTCCATAAGAAACACTATTTAGGACTTATCATTGGAAAATGGAAAAAAATGCAAACATTTTGCGATTCCCAATAAGCAAATTACGATCAAGGAAGACAATTTGTCAATACAAAATCTGCGAATGCGTTTCCAAAGCTGTTGTACCTTGAAGGCCTAGCAGCAGAAAAAGAGCGGCCTTGCCACGTTTGTTGACAAACTTCAGAAAACTACAACCAGCAACTCATTACAAGAGCACAGCAGAAGAAGATTTTGCCTTTGACCGAAGCAGCCAGAAGAGTCGGTGGAAACTGATACAAACGGGCAAGATTTCGACAGAGCTAAGCTGTTCTTATTGTTAGTTAAACACGTAAAAGGTTCGAGTTTCGATCATATTTAGAGCATAACAATTCAATGTTTACTTGTTTACTACTTTAAATGGATCTCTTTTACTCTCTTTAGATAGAAGCCATTCGTAAACATATTTCCATTTTCAGATCTCTCAGATGTGCCAGAATCACTGTACACATGAATTTGTTTGCCTCCTTCGCCATAAATAATTTTCTATGGGTTCTCTGGTACACTTTCGTGGTCAATAGCGTGGAAACCCTGGAGGGAAACCCGGTAAGTTAAAATTTCTTTTGTAAACACTCTATAAAATTACGCCCTATTCGGAAACTTTGGCCGCAAGAGTAAATTGATTTTTCAATTAGAAGAATAGATTAGTATCCAGTCGGACGAATTCCCATTTGTAAATTTCAAACAAAGTCGTTTTCTGTGCCACTTTTAATTTAATTCCAAATAACAATTAATATTCGCCTTCGGGGTGTTTTAAAATGATATCACACTGGAATTTAATAATGTGTATATAATAAATAACATCACATTGTGTCTCTTGGACGCGCCATTTCAGCAACACAAACACAACAAGCTAAAAATAAACGGAAAATTCGCAATAAAATTCGGTGGAAATCGATATCAGAGACCACTCAGGGCGTTTATCTCTTCTTTACGACGGCCAAAGAACAAAAAGGTCCCCGATGGAACCTAGGTATGTGTGATATATCGGATTACTCGTCTCTAATTGAATTAGTGCCGTAGCTGCGGGCAATATTGGCATTTTCCGGAGTCTGACAGGGACACCTAGGGATGTTATTGTGCATTTTGGAGCACCATGTCAATTTATTGCAGTATTTTTACGAGATTCAATTTTTAACCAAGCCCCGCTTACTGGTATATTCCCTATGGTAGATGTACCGAATAATGCTATATTTGATCCTTTACAAATTATGTCAATCTATTTATAGTTATTAGGTGGAAGTTACAGGAAGTTAAGTGGACCATTAGAACCTTTTCAACTTCTAATAACGCTAGAGATCTGAAAATTTTGGCACGTGGACACCTTTTTCCAAAATTTTAGACATAAAAAGGATACAGATTGTTGACGTCAATGGTATTATCCTATGGGGATATTACAAATTCCCCCTCCCCCCTCCTTTGTTGTTCTCTCTCTCTCTCTCTCTCTCTCTCTCTCTCTCTCTCTCTCTCTCTCTCTCTCTCTCTCTCTCTCTTTCTCTCTGTGCCTATTCGCAGTATCGTTGGTAACAAATATAATATTGTAAAACTAAATGTGTTTAGAAGGTAACGAAAAAAGGTTGCGGTCATTGGTGCCTTTTATGTATTCAAAAAGTGCGGTAACAACATAATGCGAAAATAGCAAAAACGTAGAATCGAAATGAAATTACTTTGACTTTATTACGACGTTTAAAGATTATCTACATGATGGAACTTCGTGTTTCACAGTAATCTGATCCGGATGAAGTTTAAATGGAAATTTTCGGCAAACTTTCCACCTTCAGGGAATAAAGTAATCTTGTATCTTAATATTTACTTTGTCCGTCAAAGTAAATGGTTTCAGACGCGAAATCTCAAATATACGACAAAAAAAGATGCGTTCAATAAAACTTTTGTTGTTTGAGAAAATAAGAAAAGTTAATATGGCGTAACGTTCTTCCAATTTCTTACCCTGTGACTTAATAACCTAGCGTTAATTTTTTTTTCACTTTTTCCGTCTCAACCTGATGGAAAATTTCCGGGTCATAACATGCGTTTTCGACATCTATTGTTGAATTCTTTCGTCAGATTGGAAACCGCCGGCCTTTTGGTCCAGACATGTTTTGTCTCCGAACTCGTAACAAATAATCCCATACCTGTGGAATTCGGGAAAGGCGAATCAAATATAAAAGTCGATAGAGATCCCTATTTCTACCAGGGACGCAGGCGAAATTTATTTGGCATAGAAATATTGGGTGAATAATTCATGATGTTACAAGTAACTTCAAAGCACGCTAGAAAAATTTTGCGTATAAATTTGAGAAATTCGAAGGGACAAACCTTGCAGTCAGGTCGCTTATTTATTTATTGCAAAAACGCGGACTCAATTGAAATTTAAATGCTAACAAAATTGGAAATCTGAGAATCTATTGAATTTACATAATATATAAGAAAGGTCGATTCAGATTCTAACAAATGAACTCGATGCTGTCCATACTAAGCAGTTGAAAATGCTAATTCGGCTGGCGAATTAATTCTGTAATCTTTGCAAATTATTGATGTAATAGGTGATAACATTTTCTTCTGGATATACAATGCGTTTTAGTTGCAGACATTCAAATTGATGTAACGTTTAAATCATTCTCTAGGTTGTGCTTCTTTAGCATCGCAACAACTTGATTCGTTTAATTTATTTATGAAATCCGCATGTGCCTCATTTGGTATTCTTTCGACATCTTTCTACGTTCGATCGGCTATTTTTTACTCCCTTTTTTCACTTATTTCATTTTCATTGCCTTCGAATTTCCTTGCCATTGAAATGTATACTTTTACCTCGTGTACGTTTAAAGCAAGTAAATTAGTGCTATATATTGGAAGAATTTTCCGTGCTTTTCATCGTACATTTAAGCTTTAGTTTCCACCGTAAGAATTCCTAAGTTTAGAAATTTAATTGGTAGTGAATTGGCAATTAAACTTTGCTTGTTACAGTGTTTCCTTGGACGTTATTCTTGTTTCTGCTGAATTACGATGTTTCTATTAATTTTCTAGAAACATATTTTTAATTTTTTCCTTTGAAATTAGGCTTTAACAATATTTCAACTTATGCTGCCTTATTACAACTCTAAATTTTGAAGATTGTAACATTTAAAAATCACTGGAATTTAAAGTTGAAATTTCAAACAAATTTTATATTTTGGTGTGTTTTTCCTAGAGCTATGTTTTTTTTTTCATAATTTACACTTTAAAGTTGAATTATTTTCCTAAAATTCGAAATTCTTCATAATTGTTACTTTGCTCTAAATTGCGAGTTAAATTATTTAATAATGTTTGCTTTTTTTCTTGAAATTCCAATGACAAATTCTAGACTTTTTTAAAGAATATAATTTTGATAGCAAAATTCTGGAATTTTAACTTAGAAAGAACTTTTTGTTTATTAAAATATCTGTTTGAAAACTAGGCACTTCAAAAATAAAATGACTTTCATCGTAACATTTTTGATTGTTATTTAAAGCAATCTAAAGTTTCGAGTTTAAACTGGAAATTTCGAAACGTAGACATTTTTTTCGAAACTCAGTAATATAGTAGTTTCCCAAGGAAAAGGCTGACCTACTAGCCTTAATGTTTGCTAAAAATTCCAACCTTGATTCTCGAAACACGGAACCTCCTATTCCTTCTAAGGTTGGCACTTCGATTTCGAAGTTGTTTTCAGACAACGCACTATCAGAAAGGTTCTCCTCAAGCTCGACACGTCGAAAGCTTCTGCCCTTGATGGTATCCCCGCTATTGTTCTTAAGAAGTGCGCTCCAGAGTTGACTCATGTTCTAAGCAAATTGTTCACACTCTCATACAACAAAGGGGTGTTCCCTAACATCTGGAAATTTGCTAGGGTGCAGCCTGTCCCAAAAAAGGGAAAAAGGAATCTGGCTAAAAAATATCGCCCTATATCTTTGTTGCTCGTTTTATCTGAAGTGGTGGAAAAGGTTATCAACATCGAAATTCTCAAATATCTGTAGGAGAATAGAATCATCTCGGACAGGCAATACAATTACAGAAAACAACGCTCAACTGGCGATCCACTGGCATATGTTTCTCATATCGGTAACTCAACTATGAAAAAATATGGTTAGGCTAGGATTGTGGCATTGGATATGCCAAAGGTCTTCGACAGAGTCTGGCACCGATCTCTTCTATTTAAATTACCATCTTATGGTCTTCCTCCTGGACTTTGTCATTTGATATCCAATTTTCTCGCTGACAGATCTTTTCAGGTCGTCGTCGATTGCATCTCATCCGAGACATTTGCGATTAATGCAGGGGTACCTCAAGAGCGTGTCATGTCTCCTCCTTTGTTTCTGTTGCACGTAAACGATCCCTTAGCTTCAACTTCCAATCCGATATAAAGCTACGTATATGTTAGTTGCCTGGTATCATCTTTTTTCTTTGACAAACCAACAACAGATGCAGATGGTTAATTGGGATCTCGAAATTATTCTGGAATGGAGTAAGAAAAATCTGGTAGACTTCAATGCTTCAAAAACTCAGGCAGCAATTTTCTTTAAGAAAACATCAAGGGGTAATGCAACAGACATACTAATGAACGGTAAAATCCTCCCGATGGGATCTGATCTGTCTATCCTAGGAGTGAATGTGAGCACTAACTTCTCTTGGGACGATCATGTGGGCGCCATTGCCAAGTCCGCCTCTCAAAAGCTGGGCTTTCTTTTTAGAGCTAAAAAGTACCTCACATCTCATCAGCTACTCACGCTATACAAAGCTTAACTTAGGCCAACACTAGAATACTATTCCCATGTCCAAACATGTGTACTTTGAGGCTGTACTCCAAAGTACAGCCTCAAAGTACACTTTAGCTCTTTTGGATTCAATTCAAAGAAAACCGATTCGCTTAATTGATGACGAGAGTTTGACTGATTCTCTCGAAGCTCTAGAGCAGAGGCGGATGGTTGGTGACTTATCTATTTTCTACAAGGGGAGATGCTCACAGGAACTAATAGGATTGACAACCCCAAGGGCAAGATTTTTGAGGCATACAAGACAGTCGGACACTGTCGGAGACCTGTGCGGTCCAGCTTGGACTTCTGTCTGCGAAGATTTTTTTTTCTATAGAATTTCCAACCTATGGAACTCGTTACCGAAAGGAATTTTCCCCAAAAATTACAACCTATCCTTGTTTAAGGAAGTGATTCATCGCCATCTTTCCTTGTTTTCGCATGCTACTTGCAGTGCTTTGAAGGCATAATAGGGTTGCCCTTTGCGAGTGGATTGAGCTTAAAAAAATACAATCTCTGTATTTTTTAAGTGATTGTCTTGTTTTTATTCATATGCTAAAAATAAAAAAGGAAACTAAAAGTTGAGTTTCTTTATATAGTTTTCTTTTCCTGTGAATTTGGATTTATACAAACCCCAAATTAAAATTCTTTAGGGGTTAGACTCAAATTTTCAATTTCAAATGCAAAAGTTTGGAAAAAAGTCTAGAGTATAAGTCGACAGTTTAAGAGCAAGGACAAACTTTTAAAATTAAATTATACTTTCGTCTTCAAATTTCAAATTTTTAGAATAAAGCAAAAAAAGATTAAAAAAATTTGATGTCAGTATTTTGAAATTAAATTTAACTGAAAATTTTAGTTTTAAGCTCAAAATTTAGAGAAAAAAGTATAAATTTCTAGTTCAAATTTCAAGTTTTTACCAGAAATATTGAGATAAAGATAGAGATTAAAGTTGATATTTATTGAGAAAACAAAATAAGCCTGTACCTGAAATTTTAATTAAAATTTCGATGTTTTGAAAAAGAAGTAGAAATTTAGATTCGGGAATTGAGGTTTTGGGGTTTTATTCGAAATTTCGATGCTAAATTTAAGAATTCGAGAAATTTCCACACCGCATATGTAGAAATTATGAATTTAAAGCCTGACTTTCTTCCTTTTCTCTAAAATTTGAAACTTAAGGTTAAGTTTCGAATCTTTCGAATATTTGAACTGGTTCTTTTTTTAGGAAAGTCGATACAAAGTTGATATTTTTGTCCTGATTTTTGCTGTTGTAAGAAACCTAATTGCCTCCCTTCTGACATAATTCGTAATGTTGGAAATGCGGCAATCGTAAATGTAAATATTTAAAACATTTAAAATGTAGCCAGAATTTGTTGCGATATTTTCTTCTAAAGCAATATTGACGTTGCGATGGTTTCTGCTACAAATGTCCCCAATTTGTCGCACCCCAGAAAAAAACGTTCAAATAAAGGGCGAAATACACATTTTGTACAAATAAAGAGCCTGTCAGGCCGGCGGAATCGAGAACGACGGTGTCAAATTCCCTTACTTTCACGCAAACTGTTGTAAAAGTCCCATTAGCCCGAAGGCGAATATAGTCGTATCCGAAGTGGGGAAGAAAAAATACGCCTTCAAAATTAATTTAGATATCCAATTTCCTAAAATGACACCACGACATTGGTCTTTGAAAAATGCCCCGCGATATTTTAAGTGTAAATTGCAGCGTTTAAAGTTCGTCGATATTTTCGCAGATCTGGTGCAAGTTGCTACACATCGCCGTCTACTGTTTTCTGATTTCCACATATTCGTGGATGTTGTGCGAAGGGCTGTATTTACACACGGTGTTGGTCTCCGCTTTCGTCTCGGAGAGCCGCCTGTTGAATTATATGCTTCTGTTGGGATGGGGAACACCGATTTTGGTCACTTGTATATACGTCCCAGTGAGGTTGTTTCACAGCGATGAGAAAACGAACCTAGAACAGTAAGTAAAATGTATGTTTTTTTTTCTTTTTTTCGTAATAAATAATAGGCACCTTATGTTTCTGGTAATTGCTGTCAAACTGACAAAAACCGGGCGTTCTTATGTGCGAAGTAAGGTACCATAGTGAGAAGTGCTGCCAAGTTAAGAACCTATTTAAATAATAACATTTATTATAATACACGATACCTTATTGATTTGGAAGTTAACGTTCGCGACAATACCAGGTTGGTGACACGAAGCCATAAGATTTTTTCCCTATCAATAATCGTTCAAGGCATCAAAAGAAGTTTTTATTTCAAACAGGCACATATTAAATCATTTAAATACTGTTAAATAAAATTGAGTGACCTTCTTGATAGTTGAGCGTAGGTATGATTTATTTACGTTGAGAGGCGGAAGCGACACTCTTTTTTGAAAATTTGATGGCAAATAAGGGCGCAGACAGCTTCCTCAAAAATTAACAACGATAAAGCACGACTAATATATCCGCTGTAACTTGTTATCGCCGAAGCTTCTTATTTTTGAAATTGTCTATAAAAGGCTTAATCAAGGATAAAAATGTTGCTGAATATGTTTTAAAACAAAATGAGAATGATACATAATATAGAACGCCCTGCATACTTTCAATATTCTTTGAGAGGTTCTACGACAAATTGAAAACAAAATTGATTCCCGGACATTTTGTTGAAATTCATTAATTTGATTTAGTCCCTCGCTAGTTTTCCTTAGGCTAAGAGACACTTCAAGATGCCCTTCAAAGTATCTCGTAGAACAAAATAAGTGAAAATAGATTTTTCTGATTAAAAACTAAATAATGAGAACCTGAACAACATCAATTTGCTCAGGTAATCAAATTTCAGTACATGCATGCTAAATTGAACGAATAATGAGTTTAAAAATAGCAAAAAACGAAACAGTTGGTTAACTAGTTATAACAAAATTACTTCAAAATTATTATTAGCACAGGCAGAAGTTAAAATTGACAAGATACATTCTTTTTCTCCTTTATCTGATCATTACTATATGAAAAAAATATGCTTTCTATCGTACAAAAAGAGATAAAGGTAATGGGAAAAGATATAAAATTGAAAGCAGTGAGAATGAAGTTGATTGTGAGAATTGGCCATTTCCACGTGAATGCTTTACTCTGACATAAACTTCATTCTTGAATTGACATTTTAAAGTATTCCGATGCAAAATACTTGTTGAAATATGTATCAGATTCAGAGCAGGTGCGTAAGTTACTGGTAGCGGGTGTGGGTTATGGGGGCTTTAACTTCCCCCGAAACGTACTTTTAGTTTGATTATGAAATTCTAAATTTTGTTTTAGTTTTTTTTAATTTTGGCTTTAAACTGAAAACTTGAACATTTTCTAGAAATTTGCATTTTTATTTTTCAGAATTTTGACTATAATTTTTCTAGTTTGAAAAAAAGATAGCGAGAATATGACAATTTTCTTCCTTTTTATTTAGATTAATGTTGCTCTAACGCGTTTCAGCAACCTTTGTTGTGTTTTTTAATCTTTCTCGGTTTCAGGGAACAAGCTTTATATTTCGATTTTTGAAGATAACCAAAGACAAGTAGCGTTCCACCATCATTTCATTTCTAATTTTGTAAAAAACCGAATAGGGGAAAGAATGACAGCCTACATCACTGATTAAGTTCGTCCATTTTTGTATTAATTTAAATCAAAGATTTTCTTAATATTTAAAAAAAATTCAGTGAGATTCTAATTAAAATCACTTTGTAATAATCCGTATACATATATTGGCGCAAATTTACGAACACAATAGACGAATTTTCGCGCATTCACGCACATGTACTTCGGCGTTAATTAAAAACAAATTCGCTTCATTTAAAAGGTCGAAGGGTTTTGTCTTTCGACAGGGGTCGAGGCTGAATTTAAATATTCCATAATTTGCATTCCGCAGCACACCTCCGGTGTGGGTTTACTTTAATTATTTTTTACATTGCCGGGCGGACGTAGACACAGTTTCATAATTAAGCCCTTTCTGCTGAGTAAACTTTGAGCTGAAGAGGCGGAAAATATAATGACGTTAATTAATCAAAAATTAATGCAAATACCCCATAGCAATTGAGTAATCTATTTAATAAAACTCTCTAAACACTCACTGTCAGATAACACACAATCATTAGATCTAGATATATGAAATTTTGCATATGAGTTCTCCATAGGTGTAACTTAGGTGAACGCTTAGAAATGATTTTTTGAGATTCGCCTCCTAAGGGGTGAAAATGTGTACCAAATTTTCATATGATATATCAGCTCTCAACAAATAAAACAAGTCATTGTATTGAAAGTTGTCTTAGACGTCAGTTCTTGTAAAATATATTGTTCTGTTTAACATTAGTTCACTATACTCGTATCTACTTTCTTTATTTATAAGTCTCCAGCAAGTTATCAACAAACTATCTTAAAATAAATGAGGTTACCCCGATAAAACAACTCGTAAAGCACATCATTGTTATCATTAATATCTTGGAAAGAAAAAGATCTTATGATAAGTGTTTACAAAATTGGAGACGTGCCAATGTATGAAACTAATTTTTTTTCGAAACTGAAGCGAGGCACTAAAAGTCAGCCAAGAGCTCGCACAATCACGGCTCTTTCACACGGAGAGCCGTAAGGCTCGCACTCGTGATCGCGAGCTTTTTCCGTTCCTACCTTCCAGTCAGTCTAAAGGCCCGTGCGTCCCATGTGAAAGCTCCATTGAACTCTTTGCATTTCAATCTTGGGAGCCGCCCGCTCGCTCGCGAGTCCGAGCCTTACGGCTTTCCGTGTGAAAGAGCCGTTAGGGTTCCATAACAATTACAACAGGGAACAGTCAATACACCAAATCAAATCTTTTTTATTTATGTATAAATTTGAATTTTTATCCATATTTTCTTATATTTTAATTGAAAAATTGGAAAAACTTGCATTTTCTGATGATCTATGACCCAATATCTACTAACCCTATTAAAATCTAAATTTTATTTTTAGAAACCTAAGAGAAGAGGGGGGGGGATGGTTGAAATACAAATCTCGTCCCTGAAACAAAGAAAGGTTAAAAACACAACAAAGGTGGCTCTAACGCGTTTTGATAGCCAAGCTATCATCTCCAGATCTTCAGATCTTTCTTGGTTTCAGGAAACAAGATTTGTATTTTAATTTTGAAGATAACCAAGGACCAATCCATTCCACAAAAAAAGGGACCGAAAATTATAAAAAATTATAAAAAATGCCTGACACGATATATTAACTTAAACCTAATTTTTTGGTGACCAAATTACCTCCCTATTTTATTATAAAATATTTTTCTTTTATAATCGTTTGCTGATGGTATTTGCGTGGCTCTGTACAAAATTTATAATTCCTACTTACATAGTTTTCGAGGAAAACCTCTTTGTGATGGAGAGACATGAGAGCGAGATTATAATGGTTCCGTTTTTTCCTTTTACGGTATGGAACCCAAAAAAGTCAAAAGATACAAATGTAGGTACTATTTTTGTGGGGTTTTAGTGGGTTAACCTGAATATTACGTAAAACCCCAAAACAACTGCAAGGTGACATCCATTTCTCCAGAAAAAAAAACAAATGATTTTCACTCTTGAAAATTCTGAATCAAATCTAATTAATCCAGTAGATGTATTATTTTAATCAACCGTAAAAAAAATCAATTAAATCGGCGAAAGGGCTTTTTTAAAAGTCAATTTAAAAAAAAAACTCAACACCTTGAATCTCGGAAACGAAGCACTTATGGATCCATGTTGATATGAACTCTTTTTATATATGTTGCTGATCAGAATCCTCCTTTCTTTACTTTAAGTCTAAAACACCCTGTATAAACATTTCACCGTGTGTTGCCTATTTGCGAAAATTCGTTTTCCAAGCTGAAATTTCGAGACGGGCTATAAATCGTCTTAAGTAAAACTATTAACTTGGAAGCAATTACGTCCTAAATTAAAATTTTAACCACAATTTTAATAACCCGGCGGTTCATTAGCTCAAGTCTGGATAACGAAAAGTGTCTGGGGCAATTTTACTATTAGCTTAACAATGAGTATCAATGTTTACGGGCTTCTGAAGCCTTTCCAATAAAACCTTAATGCTATTATGCCATTCAAAGCGGCTCAGTGAAACAAAAATCGAAACCTCCAATTCCACCACACAATTTCCAATTTTCCCGGGCCGCCTAGCGACTTTTGTTCGCTTAATATCATTAGCGAGAAATAATAAGGTAATTGTTCAAATATACATCGTGAATTCTAAGCTTTTATTTAGCTACAACGAGAATTTGCCCACAATGGTGCCCTGATTCGCTGGAAAAATTAATAGAACAATTTGGCGACATTGTTTCAGTTTGGATGAAAACATCGATTACCCATCAAGTCGACAATTATCTAATGCGTCCATTTATATACACAAAACCGTAACTCGATGATTGCAATTCGACTAAATAGAATTGAAAACCCCTCCTAGATTATTGCCTGCAAACGCGCTCAGTCAATGGATGATTAATTGTTTGTAATGCCTGATGCGGTTTTCTAGTTGTGTATCTGACTGAAGTGCGATCTTGTTAATGTTGAGATTCTTGCAGATGAAATGCGAATCCGGGTTTATTTTTAAACAAGTATTTGAATGTATGAATGAATGTACACATTTTTCCTCTTTGCTCTTTCCCCCTTTATCCATTGTCGTTTATGTTCTCATCTCCTCTTTCTTCTTTATCTCAATCTCTTTCACTCTAGTCCCTTCCTCTCCTTTCTATTTTTTTTCTATTCTTCTCTCTCTTTCCCTCTCTATCACCAGACTACTATCTTCTTCTTCTTCTTTTCTTCTTCTTCTTTCTTCTTCTTCTTCTTGTTTCTCTTTTTCCTTGCCTTTCAAATTTTTCTCCATTTTCAGAGATAATGAAGTAATGAAAATATTGATTTCTACAATTTAATTAAGTGGAATTATTAAAAGTATCAATTATTAGATCTATTCTGTTTTAGGGCAGCCATTAAAACCCAAAATATGGTTAAAACTATTTTTCTTCTAGGTGTTGGATCAACGATACTTCAGCCAATGTTATTTTGCAAGTTCCAGTGGTGACTGCCATCGTACTTAACGTTATTTTTCTCTGCAACATACTAAGGGTGCTTCTGGTCAAACTAAGAAGGGGACCGGCTAACGGATCCGGTACTGGAGCTTCGAGAGCTTCCATTCAGGCTTTGAGGTAAATAACATGGTTATTTTTTTCTCTCTCAGCAATTTATAGGCTTCAACAAACATTAGTATTAGAGCCGTAGCACGGCAACTGCAACAGGTGCAAGTATAAAAGGCTCAGAAATGACGATGATGCTTTTTTTTTCTTTAGTCGACAAAAATACTTTATTTGTCGTTTTTAGGCACAAATTTAATTTCTTGCATAGCGCTGCTGAAATCTATCTATGGCGCTAAGCACAATATACGTTCAAATATTATTTCTACGAGCCCTTTCCCATTTCAGTTGGTTCACCCAATAAAATCTTAGGTTTTTGGTTATTAATAAAATACAATAAATACTAGAAGCGTATATTTAATAATTTGCAGTAGAAAACACCAACCTTATTTTTCCCTATTCAGATTTGTAACAAACAAGCGAAAATGTTGCAAAAATACGCCGTTACAAGGTAAGCCTATATTCCGAAGATAAGTGTGGACAACATATGTCAAAACGATTGCTATTACTCACAGATGTCAGAATGCATTTGATGCAGATTCAAGATAATTGCATTTATTAAAATGGGTAGAGGAACGGTGATCAATGACAAAATTCGTTCTCTTATACTCTTATCATTACATTTTTTTAAATGTGGAAAATCAAACTTTAAAATTGTAAATTTATTAGAGTTACCGTGGTATAGTGTATAAAATATAGTTGGAAGGTATAAAATGACGGGTTCAGTCACTACAAAACCCCGCTATGTGAAAAAAGCAAAATTACCAGTACCAGTTAAGTGCTTTGTGGAGTGATAGTGTAGAAAGGTGTATTTCTATATCAACAACTCGCAGAGAAGCTCATAAATTGGGATTTGGGACTTATAAGGTGTGTTTTTCGATAAAAACCCCACACTTCTTGAATTAAGAATGACAATTTTGCATTAGGCTAAAGCAAAAATCACTTTTAACACCACAGGAAAAGAAAAATAGGTTAAGATGAGCAAAAGAATATAAGGATTGGGTATTTCAGCAATGGCATGCGATACAATGGAGCGATGAGGCACGATTCGAAGTTTGTAATTAATACAGTCGGAGCAGAGTTATTCGAAAAAATAAATGAGGCATTCTATCCCGACTGCCCCAGAAGAAAAATAAAATTTCCTGCATCTGTTATGGTGTGGGGTAGCATGTCGTCAAGAAGAGTAGGAAAACTTCATACAAACAAATACTTTTAGAAGAAGCACTTTTACAGGTCATGAAAGAATTTTTGACATTCGGCTAAGAGTTCGTGTTTCAACAAGACGGCGCAGCATGCCACACCTCTAAAAGAAGCTTAAAATGGATGAAAGACCATACTATACCACCTTCGAAATGGATTTTCAGTATTCCGGATTAATCACCCATAGAAACTTTATGGCACAAGATGAAAAAGGTGCTACGAAAACATCATGCACGAACAATCCCTGAACTGAAGCAAATGCTTCAAGAAATATGGGATTCTTTTACACCAAAAATTTGCCAAGATTTGGCTAATACCATGCCCCAAACGAATTTTAGCTGTTATAAAAAATAAAGGAGATTTTACCGAGTGGTAAATAATAAAATTGTTGTTTTCTCAATTTAACGTATTTGTTCACATTTTTTCTATTTGTTTACATTTTGTATTAATTATCAGCTTTATTAATCTAATATGCATTGTATCTGGTTACAATGCATTAAAAATACTGTTAAAAGAATAAACAATTTGGAGTTCAATTAATTCATTCTATTTTTTTCACCCCAAAGAGAAATTTATGATAAATCTTAGGGTTGGCCAACTGAAATGGGAAGGGGCTCGTATGTAAGAATATAATAGATGAGTATAATAGAAAACGAAATAATCCTAAATGTAAAACAAAGATTTAACGAGCCCATCATCAATGAAAATGGTAAATTTTTAATTGATTTCTGCGGCAGAAACGAAATGGGAATAACACTTATTTCCGACACAAAGATCAACATAAGTACACATTCAATAACACAAAAGAACACCAATCTTGAACAGATTTCATACTTACGAGCAGGACAATCACACCACACACAGATACTTGATGTCAGAGCTCTAATACCAACCAATCTAGGAACAGACCACAAACTTGTCCTCTACAAAATGCTGATGAAACGCCCCCACGCAATCGAGAAACTCCCAAACTACATAGAAAAGTACAACATAAAGTCACTAGTAACAGAAAGTACACGGAAACTATATGAAAATAGACTGACCAACAAACTGAAAAAATATGACTCAATAGCCGAAGGGAAAGTCGAGAGCTGCTGGCAGACAAATCAAGGAATGTATACAACAGGCCGCAGAGGAAAGTATTTGAAAACGGAAAGGCAACACTTACGCAAGGAACAACACTGAACCATGGTTCTGCCTGTCAGGAAGTCAAGGAACTAGCATAACAAAAAAGAAAAAGAAGAAAAAGTTTTCTATCTTACAAAAGCAAACCAACAGAAGAACAACATGAAGCATACATACAAATAAGAAATGCAGCAAACTCAAGAATAAAAGCAATTAAAAGGGAACACTGGGCTAAATTTACCAGCGACATGGAACACGACATGTACGGGGCACAGAGAAAAGTATGGATAATGCTTAAAAGTAGAAAAAAGCCAGTAAATGATCATGTACAGTTATATCTGGGCGTATCCCATAGACACATAGAAAACATTAGAAAACTATATAATGCCGATGAAGCACCAGATTCGACTACGAAACAGCAGCAAGCGCAGTAATCAGCAGAAGACGAGGTAAAAGCGAAACTGAAAAACTTGAAAAACAGAAAAGCACTTAGAACAGACGATATACCAAATGAATTTTTGAAATACGGTGGACAAGATGTTTGTTTGAAATACAACAAATACTATTTAATAACATTCTTTGCTCATCAGAATATACCTATAGACTGGCATGAGAGCATCACAATCCCCATTTCAAAAAGGGGCAAAGGACTCTCCCAGAGGAATAACGCTATTAAACACCACGACAAAATTATTCACTGGAATACGGCAAAGACAAACTGAAAAAACAAATAGAGAACAGAGAAGATCAACAAGGGCTTAGAAGAGGAAGGTCGGCAACATATACCATATTTATTAGTAAACAGATAAAAGAGAAGTCAACTAGAATTTAACACCTTCAGCATACATCGCCTTAGTGGATCTTACCAAGGCATTTGACAAAGTACGCTTGGAAGATATCATGGAAATATTGAAAGACAAGCAGACACCATCAGAAACCGTTAAAGTCATTTGCAATCTCAAGATTCACAACACAACGAAGATAAGAGCAGAGGAACAAACATCAGAAACCATTCCGATTCTAGAAGGAATTAGACAAGGAGATAGTCTCAGTCCATTTTTGTTTAATATTCTAATGGATAAAATAATTGAAGAAGTAATCTCATTAAAACAGGGTACAGAATGAATAAAAATAGAATCAGCATGATATGTTATGCAGATGACGTAGCAATTGTCGCAGAAACAGAAGACAACCTACAGCGACAGCTTTCTAAATTCTATAAAATAAACAAACAACTTAATATGGAAATATCTACTGATAAAACTAAAAGTATGACCATCGCAAAAGACCCCATCAGATGTAAACTCATCATTGAAAATCAATCCTATAGAGCAAGTTACCCAATTTAAGTCCTCGGTGTTAATCTCTCGAGTGAACATGACCCTGTAAACGACTTAAGAAGCCAAATCAACAAAGCAGCCGCAATATCAGTCTACCTACGAGAGACCATTTGCCACAATGAATATATGCACCCAGACAGTAAGAGCAAAATATACAAAACATGTATAAGACCAGTCGTGACATACTGAATAGAGGCACGAGACCTAAAGAGCAAGAGTATGCTGAGAGTAGCGGAGATGAAAACTTTAAGAATTATAGCAAGAAAGACCAGACAAGATAGAGTAAGAAACACACAGATTAGAGAGCACTACAGTATACAGCATATCGTGCGATGGAGTAGGCAAAGAAGAAGACAATGGTACGCTCACGTAAACAGAATGAGACAAGATCGATTACCACGCATCGCACTGGAAGAAAACCAACAAGCACCCGTCCCTCCGGAAAACCAGCTAAAAAATGGAAGGATAGTGGGCAGTCAACATCCCAGGAACTACAACAGAGGCATAACCAGAATTAACAGATCGCAAAATATCTAAAAAGAAGAAGAAGAAGCTTAATAGAATCACTGGTTTAGAGATCAGCCACTAAATAGAATCAGATGCTTTGGAAAGCAAACGAAACGTAATTTATAGTGATAGTGAATTCAAGAACTTAGGGGTTAACTGATTAACGAACATTTATTAACGTCCTTCGATGCTTGAATTATCTTTTAATCTTCGTTAAACTTTTAATATTGATCAAATTTATTGCACTTTTAATGAAAATTAAGTTAAAACTGTCAAACTGGGCATAGCTATCAAGCTAGAGACAATTCCAGAAAGCCTTTATTCAGTCAGACCACATGTGTCTTGCAGGAAAATTTCTATCCGACAAAAACAAACAACAAAAACAAAACTGTCTATGTGATTAAATTAATGCATAGTGTTTGCTCAATTTCGTCCTTCACATTCTTAATTATTAAGCGTAAATTATGAATAAATGTCCAACTTTCAATGCGATGTACAGCTACGCAGATGATACAAGCCTGGTATCATTTGTTTTTCTCCGAAAAACCACTATTCGTCACTGTTTCAGATCGGCTAAAAGATGACGCCCGGCTGCGGAGCTGGATATCGGGTTGAAAGTTGGACATTTATTCACAATTTAAGGGATCTCGAAATCATTCTGGAATGGGGTAAAAAAACCTGGTTTACTTTAATGTCTCAAAAACTCAGGCCGTGGTTTTCTTTACTCGTGGACGGTAAAATCCTTCCGATGCAAAGCACTAACTTCTCTTGAAACGACCATTTGCACACCTTTGCTAAGTCCGCCTCTCAGAAGTTAGGTGTCCTTTTTATAACTAAAAAGTACTTCACAGCTCATCAGCTGCTCACTCTATACAAAGTTTAAGTTAGGCCAACACTTAGAATACTGTTCTCATGTTTGGAACTCAGCCCCCAAGTACACTTTGGCTCTTTTGAATTCAATTTAAAGAGCGATTCGCCTAATGACGAGAGTTTGACCGATTCTCTCGAAAAACTGCAGCACAAGCGGATGGTTGGTGACTTCATTCATTGGAGATGGTCGTAGGAACCAATAGGATTGATCCCCCAAGGGCAAGATGCTCTGAAGGCATAATAGGGTTGCCCTTTGCGAGTCGACTGAAATTAAATAAAAAGTGGTTAAATTTTAAATAAGTTTTATAGAATCGTCGCCTATTAGAATCAAAATTATCTGGACCGACCCCATTTTATTAATCTGCACCTACTAGTACCAAGATATAATCTACTATATAAATTTATACTTTCTTACTCATTTCTTTTAAAGTCAGCAGTAAACAATTCAGTTCGATACAAATCAAACTCGATGTTCTTTGAAAAAGAAATTTAGTTATAAGAAAACGAGATCGGCAAATCGAATCAAGCCATACGACCGGTAATTTTATGAATGATAAAAATGATAATAAAACTAGAAACGAGATTTTTGTGCGCTCGGAAGTAAATATTGATTGTGGGACGAGGGCCCGGAACGTATTTATTTGTTCGACAAATTAACTTTATACTTTTCGATGTTCTTCGATAAATAACTATATTTCTGAGAATTTCTTTATAACTTTAGATACAATTGATTTTGAACGTGTCAATAGTTTATAAACCAGTAACGCAGCTAGCTATTTGCCATGGAGATGGATAGGGCTCCAGCATAGTGAGCACCTGTCCGTGTGCAAACTTTAACATCCTCTTTCAAAGTCAATAAAATCTGATTACTTATATGAGGATTTTAGGTATCGATTGATTAGAAAAAATTTAAAAAAGAAGCACTAATAAATTTAATTTCTTTAACAAGCTAAAATTTTTCCACCATGATTTATTGAATGAATGATTGGATGAATGGATTTCTCAAAATTTCAAATTTTAACTTTGATTAATCTAATTTATAAAATCATAAAGACAAATCCAAGTCTTAACGGGAAATTTCAAGAAAGAGTGGAAAATTATAAAAGAAATCCCACAAATTTATTTTCCTGTTTAAAAATTTTGTGTTTGAAATTGAAATTTAAAAAAAATTCAAAAATTCAAATATTCAATTTTTTATTCGAAACATAAATTTTTGAAAAGTCGAAACTATGTTAATGTCGAAATTTCGACATTTTTTTTAATAACTTTAAATTCTACCATTTAGACTTTTTCTAAGAATATGAAAGATTTCTCTCGTAATTCTGGAGATTTTAATTTAAAAAAGGTGATTACAAATTTCGAAATTAAAATTACAATGAGACAGAATGCACAATCTCAAAAATACCAGTCAATCAATAAAGTTCGTGCGATTTTTCTTTATTGTATACTTTTATGAATTATATTCAGTAAACAGGATGTAGTGGTGGGGTAATTTTAAATATAGGTTAAAACTTATGTCAAGGAGTATCATTCAGTGTATTTGATAAGTTAAATTACTTTGAATTAAAGTGCAAAATCTTTACTAGAGTATGGCTATGTCAAATGCAATAATTCGTGTTTGTTTACTTTATGAATTCAAACTTGGTACCAAGGCTGCAGAAGTTTGTCGTAAGATATGCGCTGCTTAAGGGGAAGGTACTTTAGCTGAACGGACGGGTCAGAAGTGGTTTAAGAAATTTGCCTCTGGAGATGAAAATCTGGAAGATGAACCTCGCTCCGGAAGACCATCAACGATCAACATATCAAGCTGTGATCGAGCAAGATTCAAGTCAGACATGTCAAGCTCTTGCGTTAAGATTCAATGTGAGTAATGAAACTTTTAGCATACATTTGCACCAGCTTGGGAAAGGATGGAAGTTAAGCAAGCAAATGGGTACGACATGAATTGAGCGAAACGAACAAGTTATAGCGCTTAACAATCTGTTCATTGTTGCCTTTCCGCCACAATTTAATGTTGTTTTTTGGCCGGATGTTAATGTGTGATGAAAAATGGATTATGTACTGCAACAATGAGCTCTCATATCATTGGCTATCCAGTAAAGATCCGTTGACGTTGACTGCTAAACCAAACATTCACCAACACAAGATTCTGTTATGTGTATGGTAGACTACAGCACGTATAGTTCACTATGAGTTTCTACCAAGTGGACAAACCATTACTGCAGAAATCTATTCAGCATAGCTTAACAGAGTTGCCGTCGCTCGAAGTCAAAAACAGCCAGCTTTGAAAAAAGGTGTTGTTTTCCATCAGGACAACAAGAAAACTGCAAAATATTTTAAAGTACAAAACACAAAGTAATAAACCTTCTCCTTCGAAAAACACTAACATAGTAGTAGTAAATCACTCTAAACAAGTTTTTAATGCTAAAGAATTAGAACTTTTAAATAAAGGACTTAAATTCAATACACCTTTTGTAAAAGCACCCATCGAACAAATTTGCGTCGGAATCGAATCGGGAATTTCAAAATTAAATGAACCAAGTAAGAATATAATTAGAGAACAAAGTAAAAAGATTATTGAAACTAACAAAGAACATCGAATTAATAGTAATCAGAACCACATAATTAAAAACTTAAAAAAGAAAGATTGCTACTATCTAAAAGCAGACAAAGGCAATAAGATTGTTGTATTGGATAAACCTGATTATAACAATAGAGTAAACAATTTAATTGAAAGTGGACCATATGAGAGAATAGCAAAGAATCCATTACCAAAAATGATTAAAGAATTCAAAGATGCTATAAAGAAATGCAACAATCTTATTACCAACCCAATAAAATACAAAATTAACTCGAGATATCCATCGATCCCCAGGTTGTATTGTTTACCAAAAATTCATAAGCCGGGAAATTCAATGAGACCAATTGTTTCAGGTGTAACCGCACCCACTTACCAATTAGCAAAATGGCTTAACAATGAATTCGTAAAACTTCAGAACAATAATGCATCATTTTCAATTAAAAACACTACTGAATTTATAAATAAAATTAAAGATTTGACCTTGTCACCCACAGAAATTCTGGTATCTTTTGATGTAACTTCACTTTTTCCCAGCGTACCAATAGCCGAAACTTTAAATTATTTAGAAGAACCCTTGACATTTAATCAAATAGACAAAGAAGTAATTTCAGAATATTTAACTCTAACTTCATTGTGCATGAAACAGAACGTCTTCCAGTTTGACAATAAATTTTATAAACAAACAAATGGTACCGCCATGGGAAATCCATTAAGTCCATTTCTAGCTAATCTTTTCATGGACAATTTTGAACAAGAAATCAAAAATGAATTAATAAACTTTCCTCGAATTTGGATACGATACGTAGACGACATTTTTGCAGTTTTTGACACCAGTAAATATGAAGTTCAAGATTTCGTTGATAAGTTAAACTCAAAATACAATTCAATTAACTTTACATTTGAAAAAGAAACCAATGGATTACTCCCGTTTTTAGATATCTTGGTTATCAGAAATAAAAATAATTTAGAGTTCGATATATACAGAAAAGAAACCAATACAAATCGCTTTATCACAGCTGATTCTAATCATTGTCCACAACAGAAATTAGCGAGTATACGTTTTTTAATCAACAGGCTTTTAAATGTTCCTCTAAGTAAATCCAGATATACAAAAGAATTAGCTTACATTAAAGATGTTGCGATTTTTAATGGTTTCCCCGTAGAAACAGTAAACAGCATGTTAAGAAAATGTAGATTTAAGAAAATAATTCAGGATTGCTCTAAGCTTGACCAATCTAAAGATAACACTCCTACAACCGTTGTGAAATTACCATTTTACCCAAATATCACTAATAAAATTAATAAAGTTTTAAAAGAAAACAACGTAAAAGTAGTGTACACAGCCAATAACAGTCTCCGCAATAATTTGGGTAATGCTAAAGATAAATTGGACAAGCTTGAGAATTCCGGAATTTACGAAATAAGCTGTAACAATTGTAATTTATCATATGTTGGACAGACCAAGAGATCCATTAAAACCAGATTTAAAGAACATATCGCTCATTTTAGATACAATAGAGAAGAAAAATCAAGTGTCGCCCTACATATGATAAATACAGGACACAAAATTAACATTGAAAATTTAAAATTGTTAAGATCGGTCACAAATAGCAGAGAACTTGATGCATATGAAACAATTTGTATCAATCAGAGGCCAGTTACCCTTAACGGAGATAAAGGACCATTGGCGGCCTCCAGTTTATTGAAGGCTATTTGTGGCAGGTCAAAATTGCATGCACCAGATGTGTTAAACAATTAGAAATAGGAAAGAAAGCAAAAGACCACCAGTATCGATTTGAATCTCAATGCAGATGACGTCGATGCATCTTTTGCTAATCGTTTAAGATTAGTGCGCTTGAAAATGCCAGTTCTGCTGGCGAAATACGTATCGCGTAATTATTTATTTAATTGCCGATGTGGTAAAGGGGTGAAACCTTCTTTGGACTTAGGACAATAGAAGACCACTCACTACAAGAATCACGAAGGAAACTATATCACGACTACAATGAGAAGTTCTACTTCACCCTCCGTACTCCCAGACCTTGCCCCAAGTGATTACCACTTGTTTTGGCCTTGGACAACCACATGCGGAATCGGCGATTTGAAAATAGGGAGGTTTTGGAAAACGAGCTGATACACTTTTTCAATTCCCAAAGGCAAGATTTTTACAAAAATAGGATATATGATCTTGTGGCTAAATGGGAAAACATAATACTGGCTGTGATTATTTTTCAGAATAAATCTAAGTGTAACACATTTTTTGTGTTACTATTTCTTAACTTTCAAAACCGCACGAAATTTTTTGGTTGCCTAGTAGATTCGAAATTTATGAAAAAAATAATCTTCAAACTATTCTTTCGAAATGTTGACTTTAAATTTAAATATTCTTTTTTTTTCACAAATTTTGTGAGTTAATGAACTTCATTCTGCTTTTTGAACTTGACTTTTTGAAAAACCTCAAAATTATGTAAAATCAAAGCAAAGTTTTAACACGTTTGTAGTAAAACTGAAAATTATGAAAGAAATTGTTTAATATTCAGAATAGTCAAAAAACTTGAATCTTCTTGTCAGTCAACAGTACTTCGGGCAATATTCTGGGATTATTGGTTGCTTTGCAGTATTTGTTGTAGGTACTGACATATTGGCAATGTCTGTCATTTCTGCCACAGTGAAAGCCTTTTTCCAAATCCAGAACGATGTGTTTAAATCAATTGAATTATCAACTGCTACTAAATTTTTTATCTCTGTACATGTCCGTTACGGTTGATCTTTGATTACGTTTTGATCTTTCAAGAAAGCCCCGCGTTACCAAAAATCAAAGTGTCAACCGAAGCTGGTGATTATATCCTGAGAAGAATCTCTAATAGACGAGCAAAATTCAGTGGCAAAATTCAGAAAAGTTTAAGAGTTTTTGACAAAAACCCCAATCATTTTTCATGTTAGTAAGTTACCGGTAAACCAGTATCCAATATTCTCTTGGTAAAGGAAATGGAAAAGTCAGTAGATTTATAAACCCAGTCATGGGGAAACCCTATATTTCTACCTATGCCACTGTTATAAACTATTAGAAGCAACAAAAGTACAATTTAATCAGAAGCCTTTCAAAAACGCTTATTCGAAAATGCTTCCCTTTAACTTAAGACTACGATCAGTCGATAATAACTGAAAAACCTTCTGCGATAAAGCAGTGACAATTTTTGATATTACTTTGGTAATTGAAGTTTTATTAAGAGCTAACTCTCCTATTTGTGCTCTTGAGTGTTTTTAGATGAATAATTTCTCATTCTTGTCGAAACTTTCAAGTTGAACTCGTGCTCATTATTTGCATTAATAATGAGTGAATATCGGACGAGTTTTTTATTTGAACTTCTTCCGCAAGTTTTTACCAAGTTTTACCAATTCTATTATCGAAAGGTTCGATTTGCATTTCACAATCGCGCCCGAGTTTTTGTCTCATTTATTCTGATTAATATATCGATTCACTCGTTAAAATGTGCCGAAGAGAAACTAAAGAGACCGAAAAGCGGGTGATTTAATGAGGCTTTCCTCCAAGAATAAGGGGTCTCGTTAGCTATATTACTGAGCTACAGTTGTAATGAATAATAGATGGAAGTACGTGGAAAAATAACAAATTTGAAGAATGGCGCCACTTTAGTTCACCGCCGAGTGAATTACATTTTAATTAAATCGTGCGAGGTTACCACCATATGAGATTGAATTTTTTTCAGAAACGCTGTTCAAACCGCATACTTTCGGCGGTTTAATTTTTTTTATTATAACGTTTAAAGCGACACGAGTTGTTGAGGTTATAAGTTTTTTAGGGCCACGATGCTCCTGGTGCCGCTGCTGGGGCTAAATTTTTTGCTAACGCCATTTAAACCTGAACCGGATCACCCCTGGGAGTACGCTTACGAGGTTATGTCAGCTGTGATAATATCATTGCAGGTAAGTCTAGAATTTCACCCCCTTTGTATATGTGAGACATTTCCCGCAGCCCCACAATGCGAATGTTACCAATGTTTTAGATTTTTAATAACAATTTACAAAAGGGAACACTAATAGTGAAAACTGTAGTTGACACAAAAAATTTTATCATTTTGGAAAAAAGTTTAAATTTCTAGGTAACAAGTTTACCAGATTCAATTTGCAAAAGAGAATTTTTGAATTTTCAAAATCTCTAGATAACGTCAGTTTATAAATAAAATATTTTTGAAATCTTGAGTTTCAAGAATAGCTTTCGACACTAAAGAATTTTAAGAGCATTCGAGTTGAAGTGGACATTTCTAGAAAAAAAAACCGTGAGTTCGAGATTAAAATTGATATTTTTAGAAAAAAAAAACCTCAACGACTTCAAGGTCCAGATTTCAAGTTGAACGTTAAAATTGCGAGAAAAAATGCTTCAATTTTATTAATATTACTAATCCTCGAATTTAAACTCTTCAAACTTAAATACGAAACATTGGAGAAAATGATTGAAATTTCGAAAAAAACTGTAAATTTTGATGAAATAACTAAATCTAGAATTGAAAGTCAAAATTTTGGCAAAGCAAGACTATATTTTTAGGAAAATCTATATACCCTATTCTCAAGTTGAAACTTTGAGAAAAATAAATAACTATTTAAATTCGGAATTTTTAAAAGACTCCTAAAAAACAGAAATTTATATAAAAAAAATTCCTAAAATTTCAAGTCGGCCTGCGAATATATTAAACTTTCTCTTGAATTTTACTTTCCAAATTTTTTAAGGCCAAAATTTAGAAGATAAATTGATTGAAATTTTATAAAACCGTAATGATTTTCAAGTTGATTTATTTTAATACAGTATCATATAAATTTATTCCAAATGTAACTACATATTATTTACTTGAAATCTTGAATCCATTCTCAAAGATTATTTAAATCATTGTAAAATTAGCAACTCTAAAATCATCAAGTTTATATTTGTTGTTTTTGAGGAAAAACTTCAAGTTTTGAGCATATAACCTTCACAACTGAAGAAAAATAAGAGGTGCACCTTGAGTCTCATTGTAACCTATTATGTATATTTATACAGCAGCGGTCTTTAAAATAGCTAAGACAAATTTTATCATGTGGTTACTTTTATCTTTGATGTCCATTTGTCAAAATATTATGTCGTAATGCCTTGACAAAATGAAAGGACGGAGTTTCACAACTGCCGTTTCAAAGTTGTGAATACGGCCGTACTAGATGGTGGCCACATCCTTCTGCCAGACGGTCATAAATGGGGGCTTTTCAATTACATTCAAATTGTAACTAACGCTGTCCCCACGGGGGCCAGTATATCGTCGCTACGTTGTCCATTTTCCCATGGCGTTTACCCTTACGAACTTTTACTTTCGGGGTCATACACATCAAGCTGAGTTGTTATGATGTTATATTTAAAGCTCGAGATGAAAGTGCGAAAATTCTTTTGGCATTGTAGTAATTAAAATCGAGCATAAAGCACCTGCAAAAGTTTTTAATATCACCAAGTGGATTCATAATAGCCTTTACAATTCTTTCTCTCACTTGAAAAGTTTGGATCTCTATTTACCGAAGCGCCCCTCGTTCATTACGATGACGACTTTAGGAAGTTGTAAGAGGTCGAAAAGTCACCGTGAGATGCAAAGCTTTTCGCGTGACGGTTGAAAAGAGGCTTGAAAAATGCTCGGCTCATTTTCTCCGAGGGTAATTATGAAAGAATTTGAAGGGAAACTTTAGCAACTTTCAGGCTATGCTAGTAGACTATAATTTTCCGATAAAACCCTGTATAACATATTAAGAAGCCAAGAAGGTGTTGCACAGTTGATGATTATGAGTAATCCGGCCTTAGTCTGTTATTTATGGTGTTAAATAAGACGTGTAAGCTTCGACTAAAGGTAATCATTATAAAAGCATTAGGGCCATTATTCAAAAGGTTGATGATCGCGAAAATTGCATTTCTGCAACCTACTGTGAGAGTTATTAACAAGTTTACTCACTTAATAGCAAACTTAAACCAAGTTATGATAAGTAAAAAGGAGAACTTTTAACTAATTCTGTAAGAAAAATTATAAACTTGGGAAGTAAACATATTCATTGAGATTAGTGGAATTCCATTATAAGTTTGATATTGTTTTTAAAACATTTTTTTTAGTCTTTCTTTCTATCCCCTTTCTCTCATGACTCTCACGCTATCTCTATCTCCCCCCTCTGCCATCTTATTCCTTGCCCCCCTTCTCCAAAAACTGCTTGTTTCCGTCATTATGTCATTAATTTTAACAATCTATTTAAAAGATTTAGGAAAGACAGTCAGCAAATCGAAAATAAATATATACATTATTCAATCCTTTAAAAGTGGGGCCTATAATTTTCCCCAACAGGGCGCTCTTAATTTGCAATAAGAGGTCGAGATAAACATTGTTTATGACTTCATAGGTCAACATTCATTTATCACATATTACCTAATGAGCAACAAAATTTTGCTCTGCACAATAATTATTTGTATTTGCATACCCTTGAAACTAATAATAATAATAATAATAATAATAATAATAATAATAATAATAATAATAATAAGCACAAACTAAGATACAGACCTACCCCTGTAGTATTTAAGTATACTTGGGATGGTTAAATGAATACCAGCAAAAGCCTGAGAAACAAGACATAGTAATAATAATAATAATAATAATAACAATAATAATAAAAATAAAAATAGTAGTAATAGTTTATTATGTTTCAACAGGGTTTAAGCCCCAATTACAGAACAAAATTAAAAATAACAATTGATGCGAGTAGATGCACTAAATGATAAGAAAAAATAAATAATTATCAATGATACAAAATAATTACCCGAAGAGAACAAAGGAGGAAACACTAATTATTAGATAAATGCAAGTAAACTGATTATAAGGAAATATGGCTAAATGTCTCTTCAACTTAGCCGGACTGTCTGAATGGAAATCAAAACTGTCCGCAATACCATTAGCATATTTAGTAAGAATCAGTAGCGGAGACCTGCCCATAGCATTAGTACGACTATTCTCACAATAAAACATTTGTTTGGTTCTTGCACTCTGTCTTGGCACCAAATCTTGGAAAGTAAGTTTAGACAATCCATATAATTATTGAGGAGTTCGTTTGTAGACTGTGGAAATTGAAGCGATTTAAAAGAATGTTGTGGTTACAGCCTTTAGCTGGGTAGACACCATCTTGAATGAAACACAAGAATTTAAGGTAAATGCCTTTGAATTGACTCCAACGATGTGATATGAGTATTATATATTGGAAACCAGATGAGGGAGCCATATGCAAGACGTGTTAGTACTAGCAACTGTTAAAGCTTTCTTGTTTTTAAAATCCTTACAATTTCTACACAGAAAGCCATATGTTTTATATGCTAGGTGAAAGTGCCTCAGTAATGTGCAAAGCAAAGTTTAAACTACTATCCATAATAACTCCTAGATCCCTTATGGATTCACATCTGTCTAAAATGACAATTGATGCTTGATTATATTGATTATATTATATTGATTTTTCTTGAAACAACATTAGATTTAGATACATTTAAAGAAAGCCGATTATCATTGCACCACTTAACAACAGCATCAATGTCTCTTTGAATTAATAAACAGTCCCCATTAGAAGATATGGAACTAAAGAATTTTAAGTCATCTGCAAAAAGTACTTTGAATGATTTTATAACAGAAACAATATGATTGATGAATAAGATAAAAATCAAAGACCGAGATTCGAGCCTTGTGGAACTCCCGATGTTGGGCTAAACGTGTTAGATTTAAAATTTCGATATTTGATAAATTGCTCCCTTTTTGTTAGGTATGACATAAAAAAGTGTATTAGCTGGTCTAAAAATTCATAAAGTTGCAATTTTTGCAAGAGATTAAAAGCGCTTGTATAAAATCGACTCAAATATCTTTGCAAAGTTACAAAGTAGCGAAATTTGGTCTGTAGTTGCTTACTTGCATTGTATCACCCTTCTTAAACACTGGAGTAGTACATGCCTGTTTCCACAGCGACGGAAATTCAGATGTTTTTAGAGACTAATGAAATGGAATAGTGAGTAGTTAAGAAAACACGTTAGCACAATCTTTCAGCAGAAACCTGGGAATATCATCTGGTCCAGAAGTAAACTTGTCCTTTGACCGTTTTAGTGCCTCTTATATTTTAGCTTCAGTTATATTCAGAATAGAAACTGTATTCTGAACATAACTGAAGTATTTGGTAGCCGTATTATCTGAATTATGAGTGTTTCTGGGGTGTTATGTATTCACTTTTAAAAAAGTTGCAAACCCATCCACAATTTCTTGAGGAGTGGACAATTGTGCAGTACCATAAGACATTACACCAGGAATTCTTGTTCTCCCTTTCTTTATTTGAATAAAAGACCAAAACTTTTTGGGATTATTGGAAATGCTATTCTGGACGTTCCACAGATATTCTGCGTAAGATTGGTCAGCTATTTTTTTGCACAATGCTCTATAGTATTTAAAGTTCTCATATGCATTGGAATTGCGAGTATGCGTATAATTTTTGTGTAAGCTGCCTTTAAATTTTATTAAATGGGAATCAAACCATGGTGGGAAACATGTACGACAATTTGATTTCGGTGTATATTTCGAAATAGCAAATTCAAATGTATTCGTCAGGATTTCGTAGAAAGTAGAGCAGGCAATGTTCACGTCATTAAATGTTTCCAGTGTACTCCAGTCAATATTAGATAATAAATCATATAGCAGTTGGTAGTTCGCCTTTTTAAAATTAAATGATTGGGCTTGATGATTAACATCAAAATTAATAAAACGTTGACAAGAAAGAATAACATTAATGTCAAGCGCAGGATGATATGCATCTTCAGGAACTAAACGAAATGTGGATTTCACGACATGACAATTAAAATTTTATAATAATAAGTCCAATAGCCTGTCGGAGGAATTTAATACATTATTGCAGTTATGAAGGTCCTGAATTTGCATGAAATTCCTGATTGGCATAAAATAGTTGTCATTTGGGGTATTAAAGTTTCTAATATTCAAGTCACCAATAATCATCAGTGTGATAATAACTGCATATATTTTACATTTTTGATTTCTTTAATTAACCGGACTGACGAAAAATAAAAAAAGGAACTCTTAGAAAGATACGAAAATTATTAACCCGTTTGTCATAAACTAAAACTGGAATTCTAAAAAATGAACTAACGGCGCCTCCGCAAATGTAATGCTTAATGCTCAGACAGTCAGATTATTTAGTTTAGAGGCATATTAAACATTTGTCGGTAGTTGAGTTGTTTATGAGAAATGTGCCAACAAAGAATATCCTAGCATAGCCCAACCAAAATATCTAATTTTGTGCAGCTCACGCCTCTCCTCATCAAGATTGAAAACTTTTATTTTTCATTTGAGTCACCACTTAAATAACATATTTCAAAATCATTTCTTTGATACCTTTTTTAGGGCGAAGCTCCCTTATTGACTGATTGGGCCATAAAGAAGTAAGAAACTTTTATAAATAAACTTGAAATTGATTTAATTAGTAATTCAGTGCTGCTCTTAGTGGAATTGTAATCAAAACTCGTGTAAAGAATAGAGATTCGCTCTACTACAATTTGTCCAGCATTGTTCAAAAAACAAACTTGAATAATTTGTTAAGAGTAAATTATTCAAGTGCACGAGATTCCCTGGGGTAGCCACAATGTTAATGCAAACTTTTTAATTGCGTTATTACATCGAACGATAAGTGAACTCCCTACAAACAAACTTGGAAACATTCGATTCAGGGATAGTTTGCGGAAGACGTTCGCTTCCAACGGGCGTTATTAATGGCACTACCTAATCACACTCGAGAAGAAAACGTTTGCAATTTGTACATTTGTTTTCCAGGGCCTTTGTGTAGCCATCCTCTATTGTTTCTGCAACGGCGAGGTGAGTATTTATTTTAAGGCTTTAGTTATAATGTAGGTCGACCGCTGAAAACAAATTTCTATCTTTCGTTTTAATTTACACGCTCGGTCGCATCCTTTCTTTCAATTATTGCCTGGTTCTATTCAACCTGATTGGTACGTCTTCTTGAAAACATTGCAGGAGTCCTCGAAAAAAAATGGAGTTTTTGATATAATAAAAAAGTAAGATTTACCTGAAAAACCAAATTGAATGTTCAACTTTGATCCTTTTCCGTTTTTATTCCTGAGGAAACTGACTGTAATACCAAATAATTTAAGTAGTTGCTGCTAGGGATCCAATCTTCCTTCTTCCATATCTGCATTTAGCAACAATTCTGTAATACATTTCGCCAAATGTTAATCCTCATGCCATGTATGAGTGACCAATTAAAAACGGACGCCAACCATATCTCAACAACAAACCATTGCATGGTATTGGAAAAATGAAAGTGGTCCTCAAAAATAGCTGGAAAATATTTTATAGTCTATAAAATAGCTGCTCGATGGCATATAAACTACAGTCAAACCTCCCTATAGCGAATTCCTAAATCCTACAAAATATTTGGTTATAGAAAGGTTTTTGTTATAGGGAGGTAACATTAAAAATACACAAATTATATGTTAAAGTTCATATGCTTCCAGAGATTCAAAAGTTGTCGGCCATGTCCCTTTTTTTTAAACCCTTATTATTGATCAATTTAACTTTTTCGCTGAGCATTAAAGCTTTTTTTTTCGACATTTTTTTTGCACTTTTACTCTTTTTACTCTTCTGGCTCAAAAAATCAGCTTTTTGTGCAAACGAGCAAACAAAGCCATTAGCATGAGATATCCAAAAATTAATAACTTTTTCTTAACCAAATGCAATTGAAAGCTAATTAAACCTTGGAAAGTCATTAGTATAGGTATCTCAAAAATTAGGAGATTTTTTTGACTAGTAAGCATTTAAAAACTAATTAAACCTTGGAAAATCTTCTTTCGCTGTATGAAGGTATTGCATTTGTTAAATGGAGGTATTTTATGTCTAAATTTACTTAAAATACTGCCTTCCCCGAAAAAGTTCGTTATATAGAGGAATTCGGTATATAGAGGTTCGTTGTAGGGAAGTTTGACTCTATATGTGTTGTTTGATACTAGACTTATTCATCTTCTCATTTGTCCTGTGTATGTTTAATAGTTAAACAGCCTGTTATTATACAATTTTGATTTGTAGGTGATAGCCCAACTGAAGAGGAAATGGAGGACGGTGATGTTTAGGCCGAGGACGAATTCGTGCACCGTCACGACAGTGTCGGTACGTAAGGTACTAGAATATTAACATTTTACTAAGTTTGTGGGCTTGGGCGCTTTAAAACTTCTTATTTCTTATCTACGCGACGCTGATTAACCTGCGCTTAACGTGTTCCATTAAATTACGCGATAATCCTCGGACAAGTTTAATGTTATTGATTAATCATTTAACTTCTTTATTAAGCGCTTAGTGCCCCATTTAAACTCATAATTATTTTACGGCGTGTGTTGTCTTCTATATTAAGCTCTTCGAGCTTGCAACGAGCAAAATGGGTACTTTATCCATAATTTAATGGAGCTAATATGAAGCCAGAGAGGATTTCGTTTTGGCAGAAACGTGATTTGTCCATTAACTGAATCAATATATCTTATAATGAAATTTAAAAGTAGACAATTATGTAATGGCGTGAAAGAATTTTACTTATCACTAAAACCTATTGTAAACTTTCGAAACGTGAAGTTGCATGCATCTAAACTTGATAATTGTGCTGAAGTTGTTAGATTGTTACATTATCAATTGTTGATTTGATGGCATCCAACTTCACATTAGATGGAGCAGCCAATAGGGTGAACCAGACCTTGACATAACAAACCAAACGTTTGATGAATTAAAGATCAATACGCCATATCACACCGTTCGTATGTTATTATTTTATATTAGCATACATCTCCTGATTTGAATAATTGATGGATTGATCTATTTGGGCTTATCACTGTTTCGCACGCTTGTCACTTTGTCGATGAGGGTCGAAATGTTTTATTTAAGCCTTCGCAGCTAAGCTTATTGGATAATTCAGAGAAATTAGACACTGCACTTTAAAAAAATTCCCGAAAAGCTGAATAAGGTAAAAAACCTTGATATTATGATTCTAAATAAGAGGTCAAAAGGCTCATCAATCCGAGTGCCGCTAAAAAATGTATACTAATTAAAATGTCCCCAAAAAATGTTTTCCGCGGATATCTCGTTACCAGAAATATTTATAGAAAAATATTCAGTATAAAATTTTATACAAAAAAGAAAGATATTGTAACGAATTGTTTAATGTTAAATTAGTTATTGAGTGTATGGATCGCTTTAGACGACGTAATTTGCTATAAATTCAAGAATGCTCTAAATTTTTATATCTACTAGTACTCTTTTTTGTAAATAAGGCAAATAGTTTGAATAATGTATCACTTGTGTACTTATCTTCGTTATATGAATCATTCTCCAGCAAAAGATTCTCTGGAAGGGGACATAGTGTTATCTTCCGGAATGTTACTTTGGAGTTCTGAATTGTTGCAAATTGGTCATGCATTTTTACCATTAAAAATGAATCAGATCTATGCCACCATCCGTAGTTGGTTCTAAAATTACTTGAAAGAAATTAGCAATATGATATATCGGTTGTTTGAAAGTATGATGGCAGCTTGGCTCCAAGAAGCATCCTTGGCTTTATGGAAAATCTAGGAGACATTGAAATAATTTAGATTAAGGTTATCCACAAAAGAACTAATTTGGTGGAAGTGAAGAAAAACCATCAAGAAAGCAAACGACCCATAAAAATTTACAATCTTCAAGATACTAAATACCGAGTTTTGTCGATGTTGAACACCAAGCATCCTAAATTATTTTGAACTCGCGACACGAACGAATATCCGGTTCGGAGGACCAATAATTTGCAAAAAGATCGCATATCGCCTGATAAGTCATTTTTAAATTAAAATAAAATGACGATAAAAGATAGAATGCATAGTGTTCCTCTAAATTAAGTTATCTCCAAAACTGTGGGAAATGACTCAATCTTCAAATCTGACGTCGACGAGATATTCATAAAAAATGTTTTCGGTAAGCTCGGCTAGTTAGGGCTTGATATTTTATTCATAGTCGAAATCGACCGAAAAAAATAAATAAATAAATAGGGAAAAGGAAATTTTTCCCACGTTGGGCCCTTATTTTTCTAATTTCTCTGAACTATCGATAGAAAGCTAAGAAATATTTTTTTGCTGAATAATTGTTGGTGCTTACGCCCTCAGTTTATCTTTCGATATTAATTTTGATGTGGCCTTTCGTTGCAGTTCGTACGATCATCATATCCCGCGAACGGCGAGGATAAAGTATGACTGGGGTCGATGGGGAGGCGAGCATCTCAATGGTTCACTAGCAGGCGCGCCTCCTCAATCATTGTTAGAGATATTAATAATGAAACCAGAGCTCAATGTGTATAAGAGGACTACTATACCATTTGCTTTTCAAATGGACTGATATTGTACTTTGTTTATTAATATATAAAATTGACTGTTTTTTCTTTTTAATTCTACCAAGACAAGATTTTAAGGTAAGTCAAGAAGATGCAGATCGAGCCAACAAAGTTAAGCAATATAACCATTTTTCATTTAAACTGAGCAGCCATTGCTATCGAATCGGTACAAGGACTAGTTAGAAATGTTTGTAGATATGAATACCAACGATGTGTATATTTACATCAATAATTTGATTGTCATATGTTCTAATGCTGATTTTAGGTAACCTTTTTTGATAAAAAGCAATTATTTTATTGTGGAGTCAAACTCCGTTTTCCTTAGAATCCCTATTTAGAAAATTAAAAACGTGCGAAAATTCAATAATAAAACACGTAGATAGAAAGGATGGTAAAGAGGAGCTTCAAAAAGCTACAAATTTTGTAATCTTGTAAATAAGATCAACAATGGGTGATAGCTTCGTCTCGTTGCTTACGTCATCAAATGTACAAGAATTGGAATTCAAGGAACATAGTTATAATTTTCGATATGTTGCACCTATAATAAAAAATAGCGTTAATACACATGTATGAATGACTTTAAAGGACTTGTAACATTAAGTGCACTTTACCTCACGTCGTGAACTTACTCATTGTGCGTGCTTTAAAGGGTATTTTATATACTAGGATCATATTTTATTTATGTAGTGTAAATAATAAAAAAGTTATAAGCACGAAAGGTTACCGCATCAATACGTGGTAACTCTTTTATTGTTAATGCTATAAGAAAAAGTGATTATGAAATAGAAAATTTAACAAGGAAACCAAAAAATCGGAAAACTACCAAAAAGTTTATTCGAAGTTTTCAAGATCCAACAAACTCCTCTAAAGCACTAAGTTTTAAAGAAAACTCATCTAAGTTTCCAAATTATTTATAAATTTTGACCCTGAATGCCTAACAGCGTACTCTAATGCGTGCATGCAGTACTTACTAGTTGGACAATTCGGCCTGGCTTACAAATAACAATAGCGAAACAAGCCCTGGTGTAAAGCAAGAGCGAGCGAAAAACAAGGTAAGCATAAATGCCAGACTGTAGGGGAAGCAGAGGTAACCACCGGGTAACGCCGCTCACTCCAATTACTTGATAAAAACGGTACATAGAAAAGCGTCATGGGGGTTGAAACTCGGGAAGTTTGATGCATGAGGAGGCAGCAATAACTTCAATCAACTCGAAACCTGACAGAGTAAAGTGCATGTGTTGGTTTGTGGCTTTTCTCTCTAATTTTTGCCAGTTAGTTTTTGGCGAGAAGTCCATTATTTTAGTACATAATTATTTATTATTGCTACTAATATTTTAAGTACAAAAACATTCTATTTAGCTATAACGTAAGCACTTTTGAATAATTTTAACTATATGTTTTTACAGTTCAACTTTAACAAAAAAACGATCGTTTGGGGTAGTACCACTCAGATGACCCTTAAGCCCATGTCTTACATTTTCTTAAAAAATATATCTAGAAATGGTCTAAGGACCACCCTTAAAGTGGTTTGAAACGAAAAAGGTCTGCGAGAAAGGTGTTTTGGAAGGAAAAGAAAATTAAAGGAAAGCAAAAAGTAATAAGACTAGAAAAACTACGAAAATTATATCAATAACAAAAATGCTGTAAATTATAAAAATATGAAAGGAAAATCTTACAAACGTGAAATTTTGCAAGGAAGTTTTTCGTAAACCGAACATGAAGAAAATCAAGATCTTTGCAGCAGTAAAATGGGCCTGAACGATGAAAACTAGTAGAATAGGACCATAATCATATGCTCTGGATACTGTACAGTATCCTTTTATTAAGAGTACATCTACAATTTGTATGATTAAGGCCTAAACCTATTACTTTTAGTAAGAATAATTTATGTGTAATTGTGATTGTAGACTTTAATTTGGTGGTTTAAAGTCGATCTCTCTAATATTTTACTAATCTCTCTACTACATTTAAACAATTCGCCTTGAACGTCATTACTCCTTTACCTGAGCAGTATTACCTAGAGTCTGGGGTAGTGCCGCTCAAAATTGTCTTTTTTTATAAGTTTTAATACTAATTTTTGGTACAAGATAAATACGTTTTGGGCTGAAACGTTGATTACTGAATAGTTAAAATTTTGTTATTTTGCCAGAATTTTGGTACAAAACAAAAAATAACCATCCGATTATTTTTTGAAAAAAGCTCCAAAAAAGCAACAGAAGAACAATTGGGGAAAAAAGTAAACAGAAATAAACGGGAATACAAAACATCATCGGCGACGGAAGGGTGAAAATACTAGCACAACAAAAAAACTAACATTCTTGACATATAAAGGAAAACAAAACAGGAGAAAATAAAGAGGAATATGTAGGAACAAGAAATAGAATAAACCAAGAAATAGATAAAATCAAGAAAGAACACTGGAAAAAATTTACAAAAGACATGAAACACGACTTATTTGGATCAGAAAAGAAAATATGGAAAATGATAAGAAGACAAAGAAAGGATATGAATGAATTTACACGAATAAATGGTTTCGCAGAAGAACAGTGGACCAAACACTTTGCAAAACTGTATAGAGAAACAGAAGAAGATGATAATGAAGATGGTAATGAAAATAACGAGACCAGCAATGATAGATTTCAAATATCAGTCAATCAATAATCAATATCAATAAACACGCCAATAAAACGTTTAAAGAACAGAAAAGCACCAGGCCCAGATGGAATATGCAACGAAGTCGTGAAGTATGGAGGGAAAACATTGTGCACGTGGATTCAGAAACTATTCAACAACATAATCAATAGCGGAAATGTACCAACAGAATGGAAGGAAAGCATTTTGGTACCAGTACTAAAGAAAGAAGACAGGAGAGAACCAGAAAACTATCGAGGAATCAGCTTATTAAATACCATGTTAAAGCTGTTAACTGCAATAATAAAAAATAAGATGGAAGAAAGATTAGACAGAGCCGAGGAACATCAAGGTATCACTATAGATGCGACTTCCATCATAAGACAAATATTTCAAAAGTCAATTGAATATAGCAAGTCCGCATATATGTATTTCGTAGACCTAAAATGTGCCTTCGATGGAGTAAAACAAACTGACATTATAAAACTATTACAAGCAAAACAAACAGAGGATAAGATTATAAAACTAATTAAAGAAATAAATGTGGATAACAAAACAAAGGTCAGAATGCCAAGAGGAGAAACGATAAACATAACATAAAGGGAGGAATACAAAAAAGGGACTCGCTTAGCCCGATATTGTTTAATATGATAATGGACCAAATAATCCACGAAGTAAAAAAGAGAGAAGGCTACAGAATGGGACCACACACAATTAATATAGTATGCTAAGCGGACGATGCGATATTGGTAGCCAATAATGAAGATGATCTGCTAAGACAACTTTATTCATTTAATATTGTTGCGCGGTATCGGTTCGAAATGATTATTAACACTTGATGGATTAAACCCACTTTATTTCCAAACTAAACTCGGAACACTACAACTGAATAATTAATTCACTTATTTACTACTAACTCACTAACAGCACCGACTCTAATTGACTCTAACTGAGGGAAAGCCAGCCAGACCCCCTTTATATGTATACATCTCTGGTTTGGGTTCTAGAAGTTTTCGGCAGATAAGGCTTATCGTTTGCCGAAATTTCTGGAACGCTTATCTGCCGTTTACTTTATTCTCGCGGCCGCTTTCCCTTATCAGATATTTCTAGAAAAGTTTCTTACGTACTAAATTCTTCAATTTACATTTCGTTACAATATGAAGGCACAAAATACAACATGTAAATTTTAGCGGATAAAACCAAGTACATGGTAACTAGCAAAGAACCACGCAGATGTAAACTGGAATTGGAAAGTACAAGCATAGAACAGGTGATGACTTTTACCTACCTGGGAGTTGAAATCATCAGTGAGAGAAACCAGAAGGCAGAAGTAATAAAGCAAACGATCAAAGCGATAAAAGTAAGTAGCTGTTTAAAACAACCCATATGGAGAAACAAATTCATGAACACAGAAAGCAAAATGAAAGTATATAAAATAATAGTGAGACCTTTATTAACATATGCGGCAGAAACAAAGGGGACAAAACAGAAAATAAACAGTGTGGAAATGAAAATATTAAGATCAATAAAAGGCATAACATTAAGAGGTAGACAAAAACATAGTAACGTACGAGAGGAATGTAACACACAAGACGTCAACAAATGAGTAAAAACAAGAAAGAAAAAGTGGAACGAACATCTAGATAGAATAAGACCACATCAACAATCAAATATCGCTAAAAAAAATAAACCATAAAGATCAGTGGGAAGACCATAAAAGCGATGGCAGGACAATATACAGTCAACAATAACAGCAACTGAATGAGGCAGACAAACAGAAGAAATCCTAGTCGTATGAAGAAAAAGAACAAAAATAAAGAAAATAATGTGTATTTTCCTTAAGTTAGCGGCATTTCCCCTGTTTCCCATAATACTATTATTTAAATAGTCTTATCAACATGCAAGATAACAAAAGTCACAGCTAGAGCTGAAATGTTTACTTTTTACATTTTTGCATTCATTGCCACACCGATAAGGAAAGTGAATACAGCAGCGAATTAATATGAAACCGCGAACAGTGGAAAATATTTTGGAATGAAATGGATAGAGTAACTGATACTCAAGAGATATTTTCCAATCGACCATTAACAACATCTTGAATTTTGTGAATTTATAGGGAAAACAGGTGATGCAAATGAAAATGTGTCAACCATGTGTTTGTTGTTTGTCAACGTATCATCTCTTTTCATAGATGCCACAACACTTAATTATTTTGGTATTACCCCAGGAAAAAATATGCAGCTGAGTGTTTCTATAAGTATCCAGTTAAATGTGTTTTAGGAAATTCCGCCGTCAAGATATATTTCGTAAATGAAAACCTAACTTCCGACAAATGTTTAATTTGTTAATAATTATGCTTCGAAGCCAAATAATTCTGAATATATGACCATTAAACATTAATACTGTGGATGCGTTGTCTTTTATTTTTTTTAATTTCTGTTTTAGCTTTCCTAAGTACGGTTAATTATTTTCGTACACTTTTTACGTTTATTTTTTTAGAATTCGTGTTATATCTGGACTTACATGACAGGGCGGTGTTTCAGTGTGAGAAGAAAAGTATGAATCTTGAAAAAATATCTATTATAATCATTTTTGTTTGCCTTACGGAATTATAATAATTAAATATTTCGATCTTTATACATTAATCATATTGAACTGCCCAAAACTGTAGGTAGGTAAGTATGAAATTATCATAGATTTTATAAGCGGAAAAACGAAAATATAGTTTAACAGTTTTTCACATATTCACTATTCTCTTTTTTCATTGACAAAATATGTTATATATTTATATATTATTACTTTAAAAAAGTGCGAACTTTTGTGGTCAATAAAAAATTTAACTGATTACTTTCGAGTTTTATTTTCCCAATTATTTCAAAGCGAAAGTGAACCTTCTTTTCCCAATTTACAAAAATATTCAAAAAATCGAGCCTATCGCATCAGACGAAAATTAAACTAGAAATTTTAATAAAAAATAAGCAAATATCAGAAATCTATATACAGAATTTTGAAAAAAAATTCTAAATTAAATAATATATAAATAAATACATAATTAGTCAAAATGTTAAGGAAATGTTTAGCTTAGACTACATACAGCGTGTCCAAAGATAGAGTACTGAGGAGGACTTGCTTTTTTATTTATGAGTGTAATATAAAATTCTTTCTTTGTTTTGTATACAGGGAGTTTAATTATTTGGAAATTGTAGAAAATGATCAGGAGTAAACTGCAGTTATTTTTGGTGACATCGCAAAATGATATTTAAAAATTGCAAAAAAAATTTTTTTACCCATTATTAGATTTATTCTCTTTGCATGACATGTATTAGAGCTATTTCTTGGCTTCTTCTACAGACACGGTAGGTAGCGTTATACCTAGAAATTACATTTGAGAACATTTGCAATTTTATAGTGTATACCTTCGACCTGAGCATTTGTTGGGTTTGACTTGGGTATCAAGGGTAACGAAATCTATTTGTATTTAGATCTCAAAATCTGGGAAAGGCTCAAACTGAAACCTATCAGTGTGTGCATTAGAATTCCGGAAATTATATGCTTACAATCACGATAACCTTACAATATAACTTACAATATAAGAGAATTATAATAAAGAGTGTAAGTATTTTGCACAGAAGTTGGTGGTAAAACGTTAAAATCACTGTTGACAATCCAACAGTTTTTTTAGAAATGTTATAAAACAGAAGTCTGCAGCTTTTTTTGTTATCCCTGTTGCGTCCCAATTTGTTCACTTATTTTGTAATAAGGAACCTTCTCTCTTAGTCCTAGGTCAGACAGAAAAAAATCTGCCAATTTGTTTATAATCATCTAATTGAAGATCTTTTTAGTTACTATCAATTTTATGTTATTGAGAAACTATCAATTATTGAAATGAAACAAGCAAAAACAGTAGCCAGTAACTTTTTTTGTTACTCCATCGGTGAAGGTATTGGAAAAAAAATGACTTGTTACATTATTAATTAAACATATTCTTGACAGGATTTCATTAGGCAACCCCTCACGGTTATTTTAGTTAGCATATTTTCTTTCGTGAAAAACACATTTCGTCCGATTATTCCATCGGTGAAGATTGTTGAATCCTGTACTATTAGCGCAAGGAATCAACCTTAAATCTGGCTTCTCCGGTTCTCCCCGGTTGCCCTTTCTCTAGAGCCGGTACTGCATGAGCCACTGCTTTTGACATAACTGTCGATATAATCCTATTTAGCAGTTCCATCAAAACTTGGTTAATTTCCTGGGGTTGGTTGACATTCTAAATAATTTCCATAATCTTTAAGGAATTATGTGATAGAAATTGGACGAAACTTTGTTTTCAGTGGGGTAATTGCATTGTCATTACGAATTAATTTTACCCCAAGAGATGTTAAACCTCAAAATATCTTAGTTGTTTTTTTTGCAGATTACAGGCGACATAGTATCAAAAGTCATCGAAGTTACCTAAACTTTGAAATTTAATTTATCCACTCTTTCTGAAAAGTTTTTAATGGTTCTTTTATGTTCGAAATATGTGTTTAAACCCAAACTTTTCAAATGTAAAAAGATTATTACTAAGGCGATATCAGCTCCTTTTGAAAACGTGCGCAAGGGGGATGTAAAATTCTATCTAATTATTTTGCCAAAAGGGAGAGTATACTTAGGTTTATGTGTAGACAGACGTTATCTTGGAAATTAAATTGTAAGTTTACGTTTCTCACAAGGCCTTTTAAATTCGACCAATAAAACATTTTATTGGGTTTTCGACTGACGTTTGAATATTTCTCTAACAAACGAAAAAGCGGAAATATCAGTTTTAAACCGTTCGTTCATATTGAGAAAGAAAATGTTTGATTCATTAAATTTTACATTTTTAAGGTATACATATAATTTAATAAGATAAAACATATGGTTTAGCTTAAACTAATTGTCAAAACGATAGATAAATAAATGAAAGAGTAAAAATTTAATTGCATTTGTTGTAATGCCAACTAGTTGTAATGCACTCTTCTTAGGTGCTTAATCCTCCGTAGTTCCTAACTATCATGTTAAAATAAAAAATATTATCTGCATTATCAATTGAGGGCCTTGTTTTACCGGGACCTTATAAGATTCAAAATTTGCATTTTTAGTGTTCCTTTTAAATTTCCCGACAACTATAAATTTTATACCTTTATTACTATTTATTAATGAGATGTTGAAATGTGCAAAATAAATTAAATTTCCAACTAATTCTCAGTAGTAGGGTGTAAATTGAATGTATTGTCCGAATGTTATCTAGTCTGTGTTTCTATTTATATAAATTACACAGGTCCACAAAAAAAGTGGTGTGTGCTGAGGGCCAGGCTATGATTTTCCAGCTGAACACGAATCTGAAGTCAATGAGAGTCAATAATCCAGAAAAACCCAAAAAAATCGCCAAAAATATCGTGAGTTTTATCGGTTTTTTGGGTTTTTCTCTATTATTTGCTAGTTCTCGTTCGCAGTCGTGCAAAAGGGTTTTTAAAAAACTACTACACACTTCACAAACGCCTGAAGACTTTATTTGGATTGGTTATTATTGTAACGCAATGTAAATAGATGGAATAGAATTTAGAATAGAATTGTAGAATTTAGTTACATAAGAAAAGTTTAGAATGATCTGATAAGGGGAAAGCGACCGCGATAACGAAGCAAACGGTATATAAGCGTTCCCGAAATTTCAGCAAACGATAAGCCTTATCTGCCGGATTGTTCTAGAACCTGGATGCCAAAACTATATAAGGCGGTCAGCTTTCCCTCGAGTCAGTTAGTTAGAGTCAGTGTAATTAGTGGGTTAGTAGAAGTCAATAATAAGTGAGTTAATTAGTTCAATTGTGGTGATTCAAGTTTAGTTTAGTAATAAAGCGGGTATTATTTTCAATTCACGTGTGAATCAATTCGAACCGATAAAACCCGTAACATTATTGTCTATTTACATTGGTTTCTTAACACTACTGTTGGTCATAACACAACCTCCGAAACAATGGAGATTGTCTCCTTTTATAGGATTAGGTGCTGACGTTAAGTGCAAGGTGGGGATCATTAAGGTCAGCGTTATTGCCTAATTAATGGGTGGAAACAGGGATGTAACTTGCTCATTGACCAACAATTTTGATTTTAGATTCGTGTTCAGCGGGAAAAAATACCCTAGAAAATGATAGTCCGGCCCCCAGCACATACCACTTTTTTTTAGACCTGTGTTATTATTTCTTTTGATAATTTGTGTTTATAAATGGTTTGAAATATTGATAAAATCAGAGCTGCATTTACACTTTTTTGGAATTGTGGAATGTGAGTGTTTTTTTAATCAAACAAGTGAAACTTTTTGTCATTTGATCCTTACAATTAAAAAAAAAATTATAAATGTTCTTCGGTATCAAAATGTTTCACTAAATTTTGAAATTCTGATTTTAAAATCAAAATTTCAAAAACAAAATTTTAGATAAATAGCTAATTTCGTAATTAATCAAAATTTTCAAATTAAGTCGACATTTCGAGAAAGGATCACAATGTTCGATTTAAATTCAGGATTTCAATTGCAGGCAAAAATTCTAGAATAAAATCGAAACTTCAGTCATAAACTTAAAACTTTACTAAAAAGAATAAACGTTCGAGCTAAAACCATAAATTTGAATTTTTGGAAATAAATAATCAAAAAGGAGTACCAAACACCAATTTTAAAATCAAACTTTTATTTAAAAAAGGTTTGAAATTGGCGACAGGTTAAAGTGGTAACCTTAAAATCAATGAAATTCTTTTCGATGTTCAGATAAAAAATTCACAGATTTCGCAATCCTTGCAACCAACGGAGACATTGGAAATGATAACACCAAATAGAAACATAATTAACACTTTATTTAACATACAAGGTTATACAGGGTATTTACAAATTTCAAAGACAATGTTGGAAGTTGATTCGGAATGATAAATAAATACGAATTACGAAAAAAAATTAATAAAAAATGTTTACTTTTCGAATTGCAGACTTTCAAAGTTGTTATAAAAAATAATTTAATTAATCATTTCATAACCTCTTTACCGATCGTGTTGAAATATGAAACCTTTATTTATTTAGATTATTAAGGCTAGAATCTTAGTGACGAAGACCCTTGTTTTATCCGACATCCCTTGTAATTCACCACGACAATTATCTATGTATCTTCGAAGTAGTAAATAATAATAATTATATAAAATATGTATTGATTTACAACAATACGTATTACGTTAATTCTGTAATAAACCTTGTGTTATTTATTATTATTATTTTGTTGTTGCTTAATTCGTGAAGTTTAATATTGTATAATCTTAAGTATAGATTTTATCTCATTATTTTTATATGTAATTATTCAAATTACAAGATGCTCTTTTTCAAAAAGTTTCGGACTATAAGGGAGAAGTACTCTATAGTTCGCCAAAATTGATTTTCCGATAACACCTTCCAAACATTTTTAGACGGGTCTACTGCATTCCGAATATTGGGCTAGAAATCTGAACTGCCGATGTCGATCACTATTCGGGTATTTAAATTGATTGTTGTTAAATATTCGAAGGAACAGTACACTATGAGGCGCCGTTCACAACATAATTATTTTTCATGAATATTTAACAAATCAAACAATATATGTAAAATTTTAAATTATATATAGTTTCGTTCTTGAAATATACTTCATTTCTGTAAAAATGAATATTTATATTCTCCTGATAGAAATTTTACATAAATCTATTTAAATATTTTATATGAAAGTTTTATGTGGTTTTAAAAATATTTATATAAACTGCGATACATGAAACGACCGTGAGAGGCGATAGTAGCCGCACGAATCGGGCATGGAGTATGGTATTATTTATATATCAATTTTATTTTTCGTTGTCGCCACCTGAATCTTGATTATATTTACATATTTATCAATAGCACTAAAATCTGACATAAAAAGTGACAGCATGCTGCTAATAATAATAATAATAATAACAAAATAATAATAAATAAATAAATAATAAAATAAAAAAAGTTTCAAACCTTAATTTAAGTTCCAGCGCTTTTAGCACCCGCTACGGTGGTTTGATATATCACACTTTATATAAATATTTTTGAAATCACATAAAATCTTTATAAGAGATATTTAAGAATATTTATATAAAATTTTTAACAGAAGATTAAAATATCCATATTCATTAAAATTAAATATACTGCAAGAAAGAAATAATATATAATTTCAAATTTAATATAAATTGTTTGATTTATTAAATATTCATAAAAAATTATTATGTCCTGAACGGCACCTCATACTACACACTTGTTTCAGTTAATAAATATATTTAGATTATTTCGCATTGAAATCAGGATCATCGAAAAAAAACATTAGAGGGCAGTGAATGGCAAATTTATCAATCTTAAAAATTGAGGTTGGTTCTGTGATTTTGTTTATCTTACTCCAGATCACACGTGAATTCGTTTAGATGTGATTTGATTCATATGGTACATTACTTCAAACTCTTTTAAAGAAAATTACAATTTTTTAACTAATGCTGAAGTAATGATGTTAGCTCGACACCCTGGATTTAACAACGCTGGACATTGTTTAAAGTTACTGCACCTATTTCTAATTAAAACTAGAGCTGTACTGGTTGTACTGATTGCCATTTTCGCTTTGCATGATCGTTTAATTTTTCGGCTATTATGGGAATAAATAAAATTAATTCCCTTTTTTTGCCGAAAGCTCTAAAACCTTTAATACAGTTAATTAGTTGTCTTAGACCGGGTTGTGTGGTTTTTGTGAATTAAAAAATGTTTAGGATAGTTGGACCTGTTCTTTTATTTTAAAGCGATCTTGCATAATTAATTAATAATAATAATTAGCTGATACTGACAATGATTCAATAACGTCACTTGAATCTCCCTCCACAGAATCGCAAAGATAATGAAATTTCTTAATATCAAAAATACGCTTGTCGTAATGAACTGAACACTTAGATGAATCTAAAAACGAAAATGGGAAGCGATAAGGGCTTTAATTTAGCAACATATATGGTATTTAATTATACTCGCGCCGTTTAATAATAATACATTTCAATTTATGTCAGTTACAGTTTTATCGGATGTTCAAATGTATCAAATGTGCTCTACTTTTTTTTTAGAAGAGAACGTAGCGAACCCGGCACTCGATTACTTATTGATTATTTTGGTTGATCCCTCAAGGGTAATTTTGACGTCTTATTTATCCAGCGAGGTTAAAATTTTCTAATCCAAAGAAAATCCTCCAGAAATCTATTTTCTTTCACGTTTTTACGATGATTTGAATTACTAAGATACACAAATTTATAAAACAGTCTAGAGCAGTAACAATTTCCATTCTACATCCAAAAAATGAGAATTTTCCATCAGAAAGTTTGTTATGATAGCAATTCAAATGTATTAAAACCTTGCAGTTGTCAATCACTGATAATTTCTTTGGGATTTACGTTCATAAAAAATTTTCATTGTCAACTTATTGACTTTTTCATTTGAACGAAACTCAAAATGTCGAAAATTTGTCAAAAATAGATTTGCAGTACTCTCTCCAAATTTTTACTCTTCTTTACAAAATTATGCGTTTATGCTTTCAAAATAATTATAAACACAAATTTTGGACTTTTCCGAAATTTAATAAATTTTTCCACAATTTCGACTTTTTTAAATTTTTACATCAAACTTGCAATTTTTGTGTTTTTTCTTAAAACTTCGGATTTCAAACGGATTCAAAATTTGAACATCAGTCTTGCGAGTCTAACCCAAGTTGTTGCATTAAAAAAATAAATATAGCGTATTTTCTTGAAATTATGACTTTTTTACAAAATTCCTCAACCTTTCAAAATGTCATTTATTTTAATTGAACTGTCAATAAATATTTATGTTTTGTTTAAAATTTTTATGTTAAATAATAAATTCTAAATATTTCTAAAGATTTTGACTTATTTTCGAAATTTTGACCTCAGCCTAAAAAATTCTTTAAATTACAAATATATAAAATCGAAAACTCAAGATTTTTTATCGAAATTTTGAAACGTCAACTTTTTCTTCGAAATTTAAAACCCCCTTTTTTATTAAATCATGAGTGGTGGGTTGCCTCAAATTTTAAAATCCCAAAATTTAAACTTTACTTTCTACTCTTACAATAAAGGTTTCAACCAGTGTTAAAGTTTTAATTTTATATTTTTAAGGTTTTAAATTTAATCAAGACTCTTTTTTTTAAGAACACAAGTCATTTATTTAAAATCTTGACTTTAAATGAAATATTTTAATTTTTTTCAAATGATTTTGATTTAGTTGCAAAGTTTTATCTTTAACCTCAAAATGTTGACCTATGTTTTGAAATTTTAGAACATTATGAATTTTTTGAAATCCTGGAATATTTTCCTAAAATTGTCTATTTTTTTTACTATTTTTCTCGCAACTTTTCTGAATTCAAAATTTTGGCCTTATTTAACTATTTTTTTTTATTTTCGACCTTAATATCGAAGTATTCGACTTGAGATTTCGAGTGAAAACTTGAATATTCAAATATTTTTCTTTCGATTTTTTTCTATTTTTAAGGTTATTTCTGCAATGTTTATCTTTTCTAAATTTACAATTTCCATTAGCCAAGTTTCTTCTGAAAGATTATTTTTAAAATTGAAATATACTCGTATAACCAAATAGACTACAAAATAATTTAAATCAAAATAATATTAAGGCATCTATGCTCATGGCTCTTGAAAGAAATATTTTAATACAAAGCGAAAACAATGAAATATTAAAATATATTTAATCTACAAGCAAAAATTTGTCAACTTTATTGTAAAAGTAATTTACATTTATTTGAGCCGTAAAAATTATAAGTGCAGAGATTTTACCACATTCGTTTACTGAGTACTTCAAGACAGTACGTGAATTGGATTTAGGGTAAGAGTTTACAGCATAATAATGGAATTATAACCCCTCACTAAAGGGCCGCTGACTTGGGTAACCCGTGTAAACTTCAGAACTTTTAAGTTTGCGCATCTTTACATGCTCACAATACCGCCTACTGTGTTCAGTTTTTGTTAGTGGTGTTTTCGTACTTAACTCACTAGATTCTCTATTTTCAATCTCTCGTAAACGTTTTTTACGCTCTCAATATGTCTTACACTTTTCGCTATTTTTCATACTCTTAATATCCATAGCTGATAGCCTTATCCAATGAAACGTCACTGGGTTAAACGAATATGGTGCACTGCGGTGAACTGTAAACATAACATTCTCTCATAGTTTTTATGCCAGTCGACGCCGAGAGCGCTCGACTGGCGATCCGAGTATGTCCGACCGACCGACACCTTGTTCTTCAAGCTTGAACGAAAACCCGAAACTTCACCCCATATCTCAACATAAACATTTCCAATGTTAAAATTGGAAATTAAAAGTATAATCGAAATTTTTAATTTGTGTCGTCGAAAAAAGTCGATAAAAATTGGAAAGTTCATATAATTTTGGACTAATAGCCAACATTTTGGGACAATTGAAATTTTTAGTGCAGTTTTGAAGTTTGAGTATAAAATTAGATTTTTGGATTGGCTCTTGAAAACAAATTGAAAAAAGGGCCAAATCTCAATTTGTAAACAAAATTTCAAAAAAAAAAAGTTGCAACGAAAGTCGACGTTTTAATATTTCATTCAAAGTTAAAGATGAAAATAAGTTTTAATATTATGATCAAAATATCACGCTAAATTTTGAAACTTTTTAAAGTTGAGAAAATTATGAGACATCGATTTAAAAAAAATCAAAATGATATCGAGAAAAGAGACGGAACTTCGGTTTTGAATGCAGAATTTTAAAAAATCCGAAATTTTCAGTTAAGTTAAATCCTCAACCTTTTCTGAAAACTCTAGAATGAAAAATTCCAAAAAAAAACCATCATAATTTCAAGGGTTAACGAACTATACAATTGTCTCTGACAAATACTTCCTTTCAATGTATACTCACTGAAAATAAAATCCAATCAAATTACAAATGTCATATGCAATGGTCAGAAAAATTCGTTTTTACGTTTTAATGTGCCTTTATTTGCCAAATCTTAATGTAATTGCTCTTGAGTACGATATTTTGGATCAACCAATACTTTTTCAAGAGTTCAATAGATTTCAAGCAAAAAGAGCAATCAAAAGACAACCCAAAAAGCCCCCCTGTGATGAAGAAAGATTGATACAATTATTAGTGGAAGCCCAGGCGATCAATCCAGAGAGTATTATTAAGTCTGTGACGTTGGAAGAATTGGAAACGTTTTGCAAGTACAAAATAATATTTGCAAAGAAGAAAATAAATATTTTATAGAGAATGTTATTGCAGGCAGGAAATAACTAATTTTGGAAATATTCAGGAGTTCTTGCACAGTTGTGAACCTCCCCAACTGCCTGATTTATACATGAGACTGATCAAGGGAATTGAAAGCTTATCTGCGAAATTGTGCTGTCCTTCGTCGAAATTTAAAACTGGTAATATCCTTGTCAGCAGCTTACATGAAAATCAGGCCCGCCGGGTTGGAAGGGAACAAAAAGCAAATGTCTTGGGGCCCTGGTTTGACGGAAGTCTGAGGTTGTTCGACATGGCGAGAGCTTTTTTTGTCGTGACAAGTGAAAATTGACAAGTTAAGATCTCTTTTTTTGATCATCAAAAGTAAAATGAGCTGTACCGGGGCCCGCGAGAAAATAATGTTAGAGATTCGCGCTTCATAAATGTCTCTGTGCTAGGAAATTCCCTCGATGGGCCTGATGAAAATGAATATTACAGAATTCTGCACTTATTTTAAATGTATAAGTGATCTGAGAAATGACTACGAAGACTGCGCCGGTTTTCCTGACTGGATAGAAAGCGAAGACACTAAAAAAGTTTGCCAGTAATATCGCGACTTTATTATTAAAATTGATGATTTTGAAAACAGTTTTTATTTTAGGGAATACAAAAATATAGCGGATTGTTACTACAAGAAGACGGCCAAAGTGTGCGGCTTAGAAGCCGCCAGGGCTATGAAAGACATCGTTGTTACTGTAATAGACAGTATTCTTACCGTGCATTGTAAAAATATAAAATCTAACCCATCGGTTCCAGACGCAATGCCAGCAAAATTGCTTAGGAGCCAACGTAATAAGGTTTCATAAATGTATATCAAAATCTTATGTATATTAGGGGAAAGGCGTGAAAGTAATGCTAGTTTTACGAGTAATAACGGTAAAAGAGCTCTTGAGCCTTCTTTCATCTAATCCTTTTTGAATAAAAAAACAAAGGGGTAAGAACCACTGCCTAGCCTTTAAAAAATCCTGTGCTAGATATTAAACTTGGAAGCTCATATTTTTTAAAATAAAGTAGCCAACGCGGGGAGACTTATTGGACACTTTTATGATCCATCATGTGGTCTTTAGGTTCACCAGCCTAAGTGATAAATTTGGCATTTAAATTCGAAACTTTTATTTGGGTTTTCGGATTTACAGTTGAAATTTTAGGATTAATGTCAGAATATCGACAAAACAATCACAAAATATATGAAAAACAGTTTACATTTTGAAATTATGGAGAAAAACCAAGAACAATTACATTATTAATGTAGAAATTAGGAAAAAAAATTTAAATTTACAAAAAACTAGGTATTTTATATTTAACCTTAAGACATTTAAAAATGAAAACTGAAGAAATAAGTCGAACTTCTAATTAAATATGCTTTATGCATTGATAAGGTTAAAATTTTGAATTTTATGGGAAAATAAAAATTGTAAGTTTAAAATTCAAAATTTCTGAAGTAAACACAATAACAGTACTAAATACAATAAAAATTGCAACTTCCAACTCCTAATTTAAAAACCTGAATGGTTTGCATTGGTTGAACTTCAAGAAATCTTTTTGGTTTCAGGGTTAAAACCCCATTAGGTTAGGCAGGTTTGTTAACGTTACCTCACTCACTCAACACAAAGTGACAACATGTATGCAAATTCAGCCTAGAATCTTGGGAGATTTTGTAAATTATATTTTAAAATTTAATTTCAAAAAATAAAACTAACAACAGAAAAATAAATGAAAATGATAAGGATGCTGTAGAGAGAAATGCAATAAAAAATATCAACATTATTAAATGAATGTAAAAGTAAATTGAAAAAAAACGAAAATAAAAAGCTAAATGATTTTGTGAAAAATATAAATCTTTATTTTCAGGTTACAAAAATTGAACCACACAAGCATATCTTCAATTTAATCTTGATACATTTTGTGTATGTGCTCGTAATTGAATAAATATTAAATTGAACACGTAAACTGATTCTGTAATATATATTTTTACAGGTACCAGAGTATTTTTTCAATACAAAATTAAGAAACACCTATTTTTGATTTGACTAAAATTTAAAATAATCTATTTTTTCTTTGAAGAACCAAAACCACTGAAACCCATAATACTAGCTAGTTCACTGGGCTGTTCAGATTCTTCGAGCATTTCTTCAGCTTTTCTCTTTTCTTTGCGTTTTTCCCTTCGATATTCCCTCAATTTCTCTTCCTCTTCAGCTATTTCTTGCATTCTAGCAGCCATATCATAATCCTTCTTTTTCTCCTCCATTTTCTTTTTATTAAGTTCAAATCTCTGCTTTACTGCATCTAACGAGCTCCTTTCTATTCGCATGGACATACCCAAATTTCTCTGATGTTTCTTTCCGTTGATGTGATCAAGAAAATTGATGGAATCTTTAACAACACAGTCGCACACATTGCAATAATAGCCGCCGGATTGCGAAGTTGGTGTATTCTTATTTATAACTATGCTTTTCCCCAATTTGGAGTCTAAATCTACCTTATATTCTCTAGTTTTAAGTAATTCTCGCTTAACTGGGGGTCCCTTCTTCCTGTTGCTTTCATCTTCGACGGCTTCGAGTTCCTCCCTTTTACGTTCCTCCGCTAATCGTTCGTATTCTTCTCGGTCCCATTTTCGCCTGTGGTCATCCGGCCTCATTGACATTTTAGCCTATTAATAAGAAATTAAAGGAAAACGAAATTTTAATCTCAGAGAGATTCACAGGGCTGTTTTGGTTATATTTCCTGATGACAGTTCTGACACTGACAGCTCGTAAACGTCAATATTTGGTATGTTTGAACTATTCGTAGGCGAAAACGCCCCGAACCACAGAAGTTTGTAGCGTAGTTGTCACTTTGACACAACTTTGAGAAGGCGATTTTAGGCTGGTAAATTGTTTATTATTAAAATAATGGCCAGTACGACCGACGAATTAAGTAAGTAGCTAACTTTTTAAGTGAGACTTTGAAGCGAAATCCGTTGTATTAGAAAGAAGCAGAATAATTCAGTAACCTTGTAACATTTTTAGTGCTCTTGGAACGGGTGTTTTTGCGATTGGGATCGGCCGATACCGACGAACAGTTACAGAGTGTTTTATGCAAATTCTTACCACCAGTGTTGCTCAAGTTGTCTTCGTCGCAGGAGACAGTCAGAAAAAAGGTTAGAGATGTATCCAATTAGTTAGGTTGTAAAGGGCTAAGGTGTGAGATGTGGCAACGCCGCCAATGGCGTGAAGGCGGAAAATAATTAAAATTTAAAAAAAACAAGTTAAACACCAATAATTATGGCAGAATTTTTGTTGACTAAAAAGGAGTTTCTCAGATTATGTTGGTCTAATCATTTATTATTCCAAATGGCGCCCTTTGGGGATCACCTAGTCAACCTATGTGAACCTGAACTTACTTGCATGCTTTTTGTGTGTTCTAAATATATATTAATGTATTTTAGGTGATGGAACTTCTTATACATGTAAATAAGAGAGTAAAAAATCGTCCTGAAGTACAATTACCAGTTGAGGCTTTATTATTACAGTACCAGGATCCCTCGGCTACATCATTTGTCACTGTAAATCGAAGTTAAACTTTTATAATGCTTGATTATACCAAGATCATTTCAGAACTTCACCATAATATACATCAAGCTTGGTTTTCCAAGATTACCGGTGGAAAAACAAACTGAATTGGTCCCTGCTATTTTGAATGCCCTAGAGAATAAGCCTCAGTTGCAAGTTGAAAGTTTACTATTGCTAGTGATCCCTCTATTGGGTAAAGTCAAAGTACCAACAGATCCCCAAAAAATACCTGCAGTATTTGGATTAAATGAGAAAAAGGCTGTTGCCAAACAACTCTTGGGTATTATGCTGGATCTACTTTTGTTACCATATGGGTAAGTCGTAGAAAATGCTTCCCATGTAAGAACATATGGCAGGCAGTAGACTTAAAAAAACTAGGTACACACATTTAAAATCTTCTAATCCAGAAAACTCGTGAATTTAATGAATTTTATAATTTTTAACTCTAAATCACACAGATTTTGCAAGTGAACTGCCAATCGAGAAAACAGATGCAGCAGCACAAAACTTCCCAGAAATAAATGTAGGATTTACATCTTTATTAAAAATATTGTGCAAATACAAAATTTGTTATCAAGTGGTAATTATCTATTTAATTCAGGAAACACGGATAGAATGCGGCAAATGTTTTCTTATATGCTCCAGTTCTTTCCTGGAATTGTACCAACTAGGCTTCATTTTTTAGGGCATTAATTTCTCCGAGCGCCGAAAACGATTCAAATACCGCCGTCGTTACGCTACCTGTGCCCCCGGGTATGAGCGAAGTTTCTTTTAAGCGCGTAACGCAAAATAACCCTATGAAACCTGAAGAATTAGAAGAGGTACGTAACGTTGCTCCATAGAACTAATAAATTAACCTGTTAACATTTTAGAACAAATTAGGAATAATCAAATTCTTAGGTCACGGAATTTTCAACTCTGAAGATATCCTACAACATCTAATCGTGGGAGCTGCAGATACGCGATTTAGCGTGGCGAATTTAGCGGATATGGAACTGAAAAAAATCGTAGGGTGCGAATTCTGATTGTTTTTCTTGACAAATACGACGTTTTATGCAATTTTTTATATAGATCACTCGACTGGGGCTCTGTTAATGTAACTCTTCCGCTGTACGTTCTCTTCCTTGGTACGCAAGGTAAAAATGTTAAATTGGAGCAGAAGAAATCGCCAGCTTGTACAAGAATTCGTCTAAAAATCCTAACTTATCTGATTAGAACTACTGGAGAAGGTTTCGCATTTCCTGCATCAATACAAATTGTATTTGATTCTCTCTATGGGACAAATACAAATACAAGATTAAAGACTTTGGCTTTAAACTTCACAAATAGCATCATACGATTGTAAGTCCTCCAAAACACTTTTTTTTTTGCAAGGTCTTAAGAGTGATTTTGTTAATTTATATCAGTGTCAATGTTTTGGATGAAGGAATAATTACACCAAGGATCTGATTTTTATGTAGTAAAATAAAATCTGTAGTTTTTTTGCAGCAGATTTTGTGTGTGTACAAAAACGTGCAGTTAAAAATGAATAACATGCAAATTTCTTTATTATGAAAAAATTCAAATGCAAACTAATCTTCATTGAATCAGGTTTTTTAGTTTACTATCCAAGAATTTTTTTCAGAATTTCCACGTTAAATCTAAAATCCTGATATCTATCTTGATGTTTTAGGAAATATGTTAAAAAATTAGAAATATTGAGATTTTTTTATAATAGTTATGGGTTAATTACACTCCCAAAATGTCTTAAAATTGTGAGTTACTTATTTCAAGTTTTAGTTTTTTTCCCTCAAATTTCTATTTTACACTCAATATTACAATTATTTTTATTGATGTTTTTTCTACAAAATGTTGACGGGTATTTTGAATAGTTTTTTGAAAATACTCGATTCTTTCACAGAGTGATTTTTTTCAAAATTTCGACTATTTTCTTATAATTGAAATTTTTTAGTTTTTCCCAAAATTTTGATTTTAAACGAAATTTCGATACTACTAAGCGATTTTGACTTTTATCAATATTTTGGTTTAATATCAAAATTTCTACTCATTTCTAAAGATTTCGAGTGTAAACTTGAAAAGTCACGTTCCCTCAGAATTTTAATTTTAGACGAAATTTCCATACTGTCTAACTAAAGTCCACAAAACCCTTTGCAATTACTTTATAAAAAGTTTTGTATTTTGAACCAAAACTATATAACCTAAATATATCAAGTCAAAATCTCGATTCTCATTAATTGATTCAAATTTTAGCGGAAACGAAGCTGCATTAAGCAAAGTGGCCCCTTTACTTCTCACAGGTCTCCAAAAGCTTCTAACTGAAGGCGAAGAGGCCCACAAAGGCCAAGCTTACGTCCTTATCGGCCACTTGGCCCAACGCTTTCCCAACATCGTCTACCACAATGTAGCCATTCTGGAAACCTACTTTAAAGATTTAGAAACCGCCGCTCAAGACTTAAAATTGCAAATCAGAGAGGGTGCTCTGAACTTAATTCTTGCCTATAAACACGACATATTTCCTGAAGAAGCCAATAAAGACGGTAGACTTGATATTTTGCTGGCGCTAGTGAAATTCAGAATAACCTCCCAAGAGCCGATGCTGAGATTTGTTGTAGTTCGTACTCTTGCCACCATTTTCCCGCCTGATCACGTGCCGTCTAAATTTCTGCTTTTACAAGCTGCTGGCGATACGTAAGTCACATTATAGACTGTTGAATCACATTAATAGACATAATTGTCTTATAGAAAAGACGATGTATCCGCGGAAGCATTCAAATCTCTCTACGGAACAGCTCGAAAGTCGGACATTAACTTGGCTCAAAACGGCGAGGATTCCAAAAGAGTGGCACTGCCATCTTTCCAGGAAGTAACGAAGTATGTTTACATCGAAGCTGAAACTAACAAAAAGGATTCATCCAAAAAATTCACGGTTGGAAATCATGTTCTCTCATTTCCAGTTAAAACATTTGTTGAGGTGAGGTATTTCAGTATACATAATATTTTTGTCGCTATGTTTAGAACTCAATTAATTACCAACTTTTCGGTTTTGGTTACAGACTTTAGTCTATTTACGCCTCTGCCTAGTTCAGCATCTTGAGGTACCTTTAACTAGAGAAATTCCAAAGCATCCTTGCGAACACACCCCCATAATTCGAAGGCACCTTCAAACTTTATACAAAGCAACAGATGATCCAAGTGACAACTCCCTCTTACAGTACGCTTTGTTGGTCAAGCAGCTTCTGCTGACCAATACAGCGATTGAACCGTTCAGTTGCACGGTTGAATTAGTGGGCTGCGTTCCGGACTTACATGGTATCTTCAGTCAGGACTTGCCTTGGGTTAGAGAGCAGCTGAACTCGACCAAAGAAGAAACCAGGGAGCAAGCTTCCACCCTTTACGGCATATTATTGGGCAACGCTGCTTCAAAAAGAGAATTCGAAAACGCTATCAATAATCTACTAACGCAAGCTAAAACAGGAAAAACTCTAGAATCCAAACATGGAGCTCTGTTGGCATTAGGGTCCGCCCTAGAGTACAAAATCATCAACAAAACGATCGATGTCAAAGAAATTCGTCACTTGGTTTTATCATCCATTCAAGTCCTAGATTCGTATTTGGATAATCAAAATGCTCTACTAGCCAGTGGCTCGTGCGTTAGCCTGGGTCTTCTAGGACGCTGCATTGCGCTTCCCCTCGAAGCCGGCAACCCCAGGAAAGACGGTAGCCCAAGCGCCAAACGCCCGGCCAACGAGAATATATCTAAGATCGATTTGGTGTATCACTTGCTAGACCTGATGAAGAGTTCCAAGATGACTGTTAAAGTTAGAGAGAGAGCGGCAAAATCGTTGGGTCTTTTATGCGTCGGGGAAGACTTCCCTCATACTAGGGAAATTCTCCAGGGTTTCCTGGATGTTGCCAAAGAAACCAAAGATGTAGAAGTTCACTTCACAATCGGAGAATCCCTGGTTATGTGCTGTCAGAGCGTTTGGTCATCGGAAGCGAGAAATCCTTGGACTACTTCACCATCGGAATACATACCGGAGTTAAAAGTGGAATTACCTGATAATAATCTGGAGTGGATTCTGCTGGAGTTACTCAAGCTGGTTAGGCAGCCGCATCCGAACGCCAGACAAGCCTCTTCTATTTGGCTGCTGGCTATATTGAAAGACTGTGGTAGTAGAAAACCTATAGAAGAAAATGTCCAAGTGCTACAGAAGGCTTTTATGGATCTTTTGTGCGAAAACAACGGTATGTTGGAGGTTGGTAAACGATTTCGCTTAATGCCAAATTTTCGTTAGATATCGTCCAAGATGTCGCCTCCAAAGGACTCTGCGTTATCTATGATACGTACAAGTCCGAAGATCTGCTGCAAATGCTAGTGAAGCAGCTAACATCGGGAACAAGACACGCCACACAGGTCTCCAGCGATACTAAATTGTTCGAGGAAGGACAGCTTGGAACAACACCTACGGGGTAAGATTGGATATTTTGATTGACTGTTTTAAAACCTCACATTTCCATTGAATTCGATATTCCCGTTGAAAAGAATGTGACAGTCTTTTAGAGAACGTAAAAGCAAATTATACTACGTTGGTTGAAATGAGTGTAAAACTTAATCCAATTTATTTAGGTCTAAGTTGAAAATTTTTAATTTCACTTTTTTTTTAATCTAGTTCAAATCAAGTTATATAACTTACAATTTTCTATTTGATCTTTTGTTGCCAGAATTTATACTTTAAATTGAAATTTCGATTTTTTTTTTTCTCTTCGGCGGTTCTCTCGCATACATTTTGTATAAATAGAAGGGCGCGACTCTGGTAGTTTATACAAAAGATCTATTTTCTAATTCGTTCAACAACTGCACATATTTATGAAACAATAGTTTTCTTGTGAAGTAAACACCAGTTGAATTTATCTTCAGCTCAGATTGAGGAAGATTGCGCAATTAACGGTTAAATTTTAGCGGAAACTTAACTACCTACAAAGAGTTGTGCTCCCTGGCCTCGGACCTGAACAAACCCGACTTGATTTATCAATTTCTCCATTTGGCAAATCACAACGCTATGTGGAATTCCAAGAAGGGCGCTGCCTTTGGATTCTCCAGCATCGCAGAGCGTTGCAGCGAAGATCTGAAACCTTTCCTTTCAGAAATTTTGCCTAAAATGTACCGATACCAGTACGATCCGAACCCTAATATACAAAACTCGATGCATAACATATGGAGGGTGCTGGCGCCCGAACCTCAGAAGGTCCTGGATCAGTACTACGATGAGATTCTTAGGGATATTTTGGACAATTTGAATTCGGCTCAATATAGAACCAGACAGTCCTGTTGTTTGGCCCTGAGGGATTTCCTAAAAGGTTCCCCTAATAGATCAATTCATGATTGTACCGAACACATGGATGAGTTGTGGAGCAAGATTTTTAGAGTGATGGACGACCATCACGAAGCTACTAGAACCGTCGCTAACGGCACGGTCAGAATCCTCAGCAAAGTTAGTTACTTCAGAATTCGTTTGCTTTTAACCAAATAACTGACGTTTTTAGTTGTGCATCAGAGGTTGTGATGACAGTCAAGGTAAAGCTGGAGTGAAATTAATTGATGCTATTCTACCTCCACTTCTGAACAATGGAATCACGAATCCCGTCGCGGAAGTGCGGTTGATCAGGTTGGATTTTAGAAGTAAATTTGATTGTATCTAAGTCGAAATAGTTTGCAGACCATATCGGAATTGGTGTTGACTGCACGCAAACAGCTTAAGCCGTTTTTAGCACAACTGATACCAGCGCTACTGCAAGCCACCGGTGAACTGGAATCCACAAAACTCTCCTACCTAAGCACTATGCTCGGCGGTCAGTCCCAAGTGCAAGAAGCCGTAGATAGCGCCAGAGCTTCGTTCGCCAAATCGCATTTCACCACAGAGACTGTATCAAAGGTAATTTTCTGATGAATTTGACTTGTATACTTTGTAAAATTTGGAAATCAGTGTCTAGAATATGCCGACGCCTCGATTTTGGAAGAATTGGTGCCCAAAGTCGTGGAACTGATGAAAGGATCAAGTAGTCTAGGAACTAGGATCGCTTGCGCTCATTTCATTACGTTACTCGTGGTTGAAATGGGCCAAGAGGTGCAGCCATACACAGGTAAATTGATTAACTAATCTTTTTGTCCTGCCATCTGAGTTGTTGCATTGACTGTCGGTATATTTGTTTAATTCTCTCTATACTAGCTCCTCACTCACTGACTTTGCTTTTTAGATATTTATATATTTTTTTCAAATGTTGTACCAAAAAGAAGTGACACGATCCAGGGTGATATCATGTAGGATACAAACGCTTTTTGTTTGGGCATTTTATAACCGAAAAAGTGATATATGATAATAAAGCTAGTAATATTTTAGGAAAATTATTGGGGACTTTAGTTAACGGTTTAACCGATCGGAATGCCGCCATCAGAAAACATTACGCTTCGACCATAGGCAGTCTGGTATCCACCGCGAAAGACTCAAGTTTAGAAAAATTATTCGCCAAAATCCAACATTGGTACTTCGAACGCGAAGGTAACAATCTTTTAGAGTCCAAAATCTGGACTAATTCTCTCATTTTCTTTCCGTAGACGACACGATAAGATCGGCTTGCGCCCAAACCATCCAGTCGATCGGCAACAAGAATCAGGAGATTCTAAAAAATTATTCGTCGACTGTTTTGCCTCTGGTGTTCTTCGCGATGCATGCAGAGAAAACGCCAGAAACGGAGAAAACGCTGGAAGTGTGGACGGAGATTTGGTCAGAACACAGTCCTGGCACGGAGACTGGCATAAGACAAAACATCGAAAAAATTTGTGATATTTTGAAGACTGCCCTGGAGTCATCTTCCTGGACTATGAAAGCGCAGGTTAGTCTATCTTGAAACTAGAAATTGAGTACATACGTGTAAGTAATGTCGGAGCTCCGTAAGGACAAACAAAATTGATTTAATCCAAAGTTTCCCAATTACATATCTTAACTGGGACGTTTATCAGCTTATTACCTTATGACTACACCCGCTCATAGTTAGATAAGGCATTGTCGTAAAATAGGTAATTCTGGAAATTAGAATACTTTACTTTTCTCTTACTTGTTTTAAAAAGTTAGGCAGCAAATTAAAAAATTCAAATTTAATATGCACCCTTTAATGGTTTTAGTTAATAAAGGCTTTAAGTCTTTAAATAAATACTTTTGTCTTGTCATGCGAATAATCACCGACCATACTAGCGTCACCGCTGCGCCGGCAATATCGAACATCCCTACTTTTAATAGTCTGTTTAAGTTAGCAAGTTTTGGTTATTTGTGTTACTTTGGAGCAGTGTTTATAGTGGTTATAAATTTTGCAGGCTGCTAACTCCGTTTCGACGGTTGCCAGCAAACTCGGTACTAATTTAGATAGTCAACACTGCGGCATCCTAGTCGATGTTCTTTTGAGCGGATTATCTGGTAGAACGTGGAATGGTAAAGACAAACTACTGAAAGCTCTGGCCAGTTTATGCTCCAATTGCAGGTAAGTTGTGATTTTTATACTTAATATCTTTATACATGGAAATTGACACGCAGGGATACCCTCCAAAAGAATCATCAGGATAAAATCGCCCAAATCGTCGATGCTGTTCTTAAAGAATGCAAAAAAGAAGAAATAGTGTACAAGAATAGCGCGCTGGAATCACTAGGGGACATCATTCAGTCACTGGAGGTCGATAAATTCGAGGAAGTTTACAGTATTATACAGGGGGTTATCTTGAATCAAAATAATACTAGTAAAGAAGACGAGGATATGTCGTCGGAAGATATTTCTACTAATCGTGAGAGTAATCTTAAGCTGAAGCAAACCGCTTACGAAACCTTAGGGAAGGTTTGGCCTAACACGAAGGAAACACAGGAAAAATACAGAGAGGCATTCGTGGAACATTGCGTGACGTATTTACCGACAATTACGAGGTCCGTTCAAGTTAGCGTGTTGACTGCACTGTACAATTACGTCGATAAGTTGCTTCTGCTCAATCAAGAGTCACTAGAAATTACTGAGAGGCGAAGTCTTGAGAAAATCGTTGCTGATATAATTAAAGCTCTTCAGTATTCCTTAGGTATGAAAAATTCCTAAATTGTGGTTTGGTTACAGAGAAATGTCAGTTTTTCCTCCATTTTTCGTTTGAATATATATTTAGAAAATGTTGCTTTTGAATTAGTTCTTCTGGTTTAAAATAAAGAAAATTAAAAAAAAAATATTTTCTCCAAATTTCGTGTTTAAATAAAAGTAAAAATGTTGAATTTGAAATTGAATTATTTTTTAATATTTGTAGTTTAACGTCCTTATTTAAATTAAAAATCAAATTCGAAATTGTTAAAATTTTAAAAAATAAATTACACCTTTATCGAGATTTTAATTTTTTTACCCGAAATGTCAACTTGAAATGTAAAATTTATAAAAAAGTTCTTTTAGAATGTCTAAATTTCGAACTGACATTTCGAATTTAAAATAAAAATTCAAGATTCAAGAAAACTCGAAATTTATGAAAAAAAATATTATTTTTAACACGAAATTTCAAAGAATAGGCCAACATTTCGAGAACTTTCTCAAATTTTTTAGTTTAGCATGCAAAGCATTTTTGACATTATGCAGTTGGAATATTTTGTTATTAAATAACATCATATATGAGTTCAGTAGAAGCAAAACTCTGTATTTGACTTCTATAAATAATTTTGTGTTCTCATCAAAAAACCTGCATCTCTTGATTAAATAGCTATATTTTTACGAAATAAGTTTATGTTACTGCGGTTAAAACAACAAATTTGTTAATTTTCGTAAAAAATTATTGCAAATGTAAAGTTCTGCAAATAAATGGCGGAAATAAAGATTTTTGCGATGTATTTTTCTCAGCAAATGTTGCTTTTTGCTTCTGAATTTTTGTAGAGATAGTAATGGGAATTTTACAAATACAGAGTTTTTTTTGCTTCTAATGTACACGTATACTCTATCTGACATTAAATATTTAGTCAGTTCACTTTTATTTTTGCAGTGATACCAAAACACATGAAATTAAGAAAAGAATCTCTCAATATCGTCTACTGTTTGGCGAAGAAGTTGAAAGAGAGGAAGCGCACGGAAGAATTCAATAAATTGCATTCCGCTTTTGAAGAATTATTAGTGGAAGTATTAAAGGATACACAACCGGAAATAAAATCTAGAGTCACCGATATAAAAAATCTATTTAAAGACTAATATGAGGTTATCATCTAATTTGTAATTTACTTTTAAATAAAGTGTACTGTTTAATTGTAATAACTTGAGTATTTTATAGTTTTATTTTTAGTGTAATACCTATTTTTTTCCTTTTTAAATACCGTTATTAGTATGTCAAGTCAGTTAAAATATAAAATGAAAACAGTGAATATATTGCAGGAACATAATATTTAAAAAAGTTTTTTCCCAAAAGAAATTTGAATATGGAATCTTCAGTTATCCCTTTGACACTATGAGAAATAAATGATTCAAATATAATAATTTATGGAAGAAAAGGCAGGAAGTTATCAAATTCTATTCAAAATCACACCAGGTCGTATTACTATTTTAAAACTGAATTTTTTTAACTGCAAATAGTTTATCACAACACTACCTGCCATGATGGTTTTAAGTGTGATCTTTGTTCAGCAAACAAAAACCTACGTTTGCGTTTTCGCTGCTGCTTAATGAACCTTTGGGTCGATTTCGTTGCTTCAACTTTATAATAAGCAGACAATCATAGATGACGATATTTTCAAAGCGGAAAGTACAAGTTGATTGTAGGCATACATTTTATGGAAATTGTTGCATCCAGAGACTAGTAGTTTCTCTACGATTGCATCGCTTGAGTGGAGAAGCCTGCTACAGGCACACGTACATCACTTGAGATCTGTGCCACGTACACACCTTTTAGTATGTAGTCAATATCTGCCTAAAATATCTGTGGAAAATAATAGTAGTCATTTATTGCATATTCTCGATATAAAGAGAATACAAAACACAAAAACTACAGAAATTAAATACTAAACAATTATTCTATATACTAATCATTGGTTAAAATTAAAATATGCAAAAGGAACTGAAAACACAATATGTGATCTAGTTCAGTCCCCAAAAGAGAGAAAAGAAAAAAAAAAGAAAAAAGATAACAACCATAATTACCAATAATACTGTATTCTGTCGTCGTATTCTTAGATTAATTATTTAATTATAAATAAAATTAAAAAATTAAGGACAGGAAGAAATGAAATACAGATATTTACAACGCCAGGATTTTAAACATTTTCAGCTAAAAACATTTTTCCTACTGCTATTTTAGATAATTCAAGATTTAAGTTTTTTAAACACAACATTGTATAGAATATAAATATTATAAGTAAACGACCTATGAAACCGAGAAGTTTTGTGAGAAGGTGGTGAAATTTGACCCTTAAATCTTAAATTCAATGCATGCACATCCGTTTTGTATTTGATTTTAGCAGTTAGGTAACTGGGTGTGTCATTAATTTGCAAATTGTGATATAAAACCAGAGAGTGTAACATGCGTCTTTGCTTCATATTTAGCCAATTTGTATCTTTTAATTTAAATGAAACAGGTAGATATTTTCTAATGCCATATATAAATCTTAGGCAGGGTTTTTGTACTTTTTGTATTTTATTAACATATTCTTTATCAAGACATGGACCATACACCACATCGCTGAAATTAAAATAACTTAAAACCAAACTATCAACAAGTAACTTTAAAAAAATAGTTCACTTGCGTGTCACCGGCATGAAGGTGCACTTTGCAATGTTTTAAACCTAATAAACGGTTTGTATACATGCTAAATAACAGGGGCCCTAAAATTGAGCCCTGAGGAACACCACAATGTACACTTTCAGCTGTGGACGTACCTTTATTAGTCTGAACATATTGTACTCTATTTTGCAGATAACTTTTCATAAGATTAACGGCGTTATAAGAGAATCCCAGATAGTGTAAAATAGCCGCTAATAGTTCATGGCTTATGGTGTCGAATGCTTTAGAATAGTCGAGGAGTATTAGAACTGTTGTTTTACCAGAGTCTGTTGCTCTAATTATATCATCTGTAACATCTAACAGAGTTGTCGCGCAACTATGCATAAATCTAAATCCTGATTGTCGAGAGGATAGCAATTGATATTTATCTACATGTCTTCTGATTTGATTATACAGGATTTTTTCGAGTACCATTGACAAACAAGGCATATAGGTCTTAGATCCCAAAACCAATAGCTGCAGAGAAAATTTATAATTTTTTTAATATATTGAGTGGAAAACAGTAAAGATGTAAAATGTAATACGATTCATAATAAATGCTGGAAATGACCACCTCTGCAGCTATTGGTTTTGGGAAAAAAATTTAAGAATAAAAAAAACTTTTAAATAAAACAAGGATTTTAAGTTAAATTTTATTTCATAAAACTTCATCTCGAAATAAAGTTTTGATAGGAATATTGAAAAAATACCCGTGGTTAGTCCTTTGCGAGTGCATGAAAATTACAGAATTTCAATTTTAGAAAAAAAATAAAAACTCAATTTTAGTCACTATCTTTTAAGGGTGATATCTCGGAAAGGAGTGGGGTGAGGAAATTTTGTTATAGGAAAGACCCATCTTAATTTCATACGAGCAAGCACCTCCTGAATTTTGTCGCATGAATTTAGAAACATCCTGTATGTATTCGAGCGCTGCCTGAATTTTTGTACCCGCTAAAATAGACATTCGTTTATATCTCAACGCGTAAAGGCAAAAAACATTTACGAATATGAGATATTTTCATTGTCAAAGATGACAGCTTGGCTGTCGAAACACATTAGAGCAACGTTTGTTGTGTTTTTTTAATCTTTCTTGGTTTCAGGGGACAAGTTCTGTATTTCAATTTTTGAAGATAACAAAGGACCAGTCCGTTCCACCATAAAAATGTTCATTGTCGTTTTGTCATTTCGTTTTCTTACTCTACATTTAACAATACTATGGCTGACAGCAGAAATTATTCAAAAGAGTTTTTAACAGAGGTTCTCGAACTTTATTAATCGAACCTTTGTGGCTACCGTCTTTTAATTAATCGATTTTTTTTTTCTCTTTTAGTGCACGTATAAAAACTTGCTACTGCAAACAAATTTTATTTACTGTCACTCATCATCGTTATGTTGAATTACAAATTTACCTAAAAATAATCTTTCCGTGTGTAGGTAAAATTGATGTATCCTAAATTACACACTTATAACCAGGTTATGAACGATATCGCTAAAATCATAAAGGTCACTAGTAGTAAAATAAGTCTATTGTATTATAGGTTGCATAACAACATTCATTAAATACAAACATTCTCGGTGTTTCATGCGTTTAGGTACGTTAAAGTTAGTTAGCAGTGCTGGATTTACGTATAAGCTGTAACTTAGAGCCGCCACCATGCATATTGGGGGGGGGGGGGGCAACAAATCATATTTGAACATGCAATGCATTTGAGAACATTTTTTTTTAGTCGTCAATGCTTTATTTGAAGAAGCTTTTTTTATCACCAAAATTTCGACTATATCTTACGAGGAACATTTATGCTATATGTTAACTAATGCAATTATTGCTGAGAATTACAACAAGATTATTTAAGATGTAACTAAAGTTATAAAGGCCACTTGGCCACTAGCAATGAGACAAATGTCTTGAATTACAAAACCATTCGTAAAAATGACTATTAAAAACGTTATTTAGGTTGTAGTTTTCATTGAAACACATGCACTGTACAATCAACTTAAAAGTTATCATCTCCATAAATATCATGTCAGCAAAATTTGAATAAAGCGAAGAATTTGAATTTTAAAAATTTTGTTTTAGGAAATTAAACTCGTTTAAATTTCACGATTAATTGAGCCAATATGTAGTTACGCAATGATGTAACCGTGGCGACTGCTTTCTCATATTTTCACTCTCGATCTGTCATGTCATTAGAAATAACGATTTATAATTTGGGAACATCATCGGTCAATAGCCTAAATCACGCCATCGCACAATAATAAATAAACGCTACCGTTCCGGATTTTGATTTTTCCGCAACGTCAATTCCTATGTTCGTACGCCATCTCGAATTTTTTTCCTTCCGTTATGCGTCAATGTTGAATACAAAGCGATTTGATTTAAACATTCGCATCATTCGATTACATTCAGCATGTTATAACGTTTTCCCTACGTGATTTAAAATCTAATCAGCGTGTAATTATTTCCGGGAGATCGTTCGCCTTAGGTCGTCGAGGAAGCAAAAACTTTGATCCCTCGTGCCTCCTTAACGGTCAGGACTGGGGAGAACTGGGATGTCCTAGACGTTACCGTTAGACCCGGATCCCATTTTATTATAAAAACCTTGTTGGACCGGTGTTTTGAATTTTCATATAACTTAGCAAGTAATTTCGTTTTGAAATTGACTAACTTTGTTACTCAGGAAATTTTAGTTGGCTGATTTGCCCTCAGTGTATCCAAAATAGTCATAAAAACTAATCACTTTATGATCTAGCTTCCTTAAATTTGCATAAAAAAATCTCGAACAGCCCTGCTCTTTCTCTAGACATGTTGTTGACTATATGAGAGTATGTACCGGGTGATCAACTAAGAAAGGACGCCGGCTATATCTTAACAACGAACCATCCCACAGTTTTGAGAAAAAAATTTCAATAAGAAAAGTGGCCCTGAAAAATCGCTGGAAAATATTTTTGAGGTTCTAAAATGACCGCTAGGTGGCGTAATACGTGAAGCTAAATAAAAATTAGGATTTTCTCGAAATTTTGCTTAATTAAGGTATATTGAAAATGCATGCATTGTAATCCTAGACTAGTTTGAATATGTTTTTGTTCTGCACTCTTTCTTCTATCTCTTAAAATAAAGTAGTGGGGAGACATCGAAAAAAAAAAAATTTTAAATACCATTTGCTTCAGATAGCCTCAATAAAATTTAACAAATTTTCATATGTTTTTATTTTAAAATTATTGTCGTTGCTACAGCGCGTTATATAAAATGGTAACAAATTTTGCCGTTTTTCTAAAAAAAATTAAATAGGAAGATTTGTCAATTTTGATATCTTAAAATAAAGAATTGGAAAGCCCTAGATATTAGTGAAAACCGCAATTCGATATCTTTTATCTAACCAGAGATATTGGCAAATAAAATTTCAGTAACGTAAAAGCTTGATGACGTTGTTTACTATTTAGAATACGAAATCAGAGGAGATTTAGAATTTGTCTTACATAATATAAAAATAAGTAATTAACATACCTACAAAGATCTAATAGTAATAACAGTGAATAATGTAAAAAAATTAACCGAATAAACAATCTAATATTCAAAAAAGTAAAAAAAAAAGACACTGCATTACATTAAAAATGTTGAATTAATATCCTCTATTGACTGGAGCCATAGATCTTCAAACTGATTGCAGCCCATCATTTTCATGCAGTGAATTCTCTGACGAATGAACAACACTGCAATTTTAACTTTTACCATTGACCATTCTACCCCTCTAAATATTGTTTCTTATTCTTTTGATCATGCCCTTTCTTTTGTAGGCTTGTTGGCAAAAACAAGGTCTTCTATTCGCCTGACAAATAAAAATCAAGGCAAATCAGATCTGGGGACCTGGATGGCCAAGAAAACTGACTTCCACTTTCTATGTACCTGCCACGTGGGCCTGGTTTTGAACGGTGGTTCAGCATATCCCCAAGTCATTTGCTTTAGTTCTAGCACTTAAATGAGGATTAAATTTCACATATTCTAAATCATTTATAATATTTTGCTCGATGCCACCTTTACGTTATCTTCTGAACATAGCAACATGCACATTTCCTGTGGTGCGTATGCGATGTATCAGTCGAAGGAAAACGCTTTCACTTTGATTTCGTCTTTCGGGATACTGCACGTGTAGATTTAGCAGCATCACTTGCATTTTCATGCATTCGAAATAAATGATTAGTTAGCATGTCAAATGCTTCTTCATTTGTTTAAATCTTTTTAATTTTAAAAATTGAAATATAAATCTTGTTCCCTGAAACCACTTTTTTATTTTATAAAGAAATGTAGAAACGGAAATAACAATTCAGTTAGAAGAGCAGGTAATAAATACATTTGCAACCTTAAGGATTTGGCACTTTTTTATTTCATTTTCGCAGTTAACTTTTTTCAAGGGCCACTTTACCAGTTTTGTAGACAAACTATGTGATTATTTATAACTTAAACTTTGTTTGTCAATATCTTCGGTTAGACAAAAGATATCGAGTTGCGATTTTTACTGATATTTAGGGCTTTTAATTCTCTATTTTAAGATATCCAAATTGACATATCATTCTATTTAATTTTTTTTAGAAAAACGGTGAAATTTGTTACCATTTTAAATAACGCTCTGTAGCAGCGACAATAATTTTTAAATAAAAACACGTGAAACTGCCGTCGATAGACTAAATAGTACTCTTTCTATAAAGACTGAATTTGTTAAATTTCCTTAGGGCTAACTGAAGTAAATGGTATTTAAAAAAACTTTTTTTCGACGTCTCCCCACCACTTTATTTTTAAAGACAGAATTAAAAGTGTAAAGCAAAACAAATCAAAAATATTCTAGGATTACAATGCATGTATTTTCCATATATCTTAATTGGGCAAAATTTCGAGAAAATCCTAATTTTTTATTTAGTCTTACCTATTACGCCACCTAGCGGTCATTTTAGAACTTCAAAAATATTTTCCAGCGATTTTTCAGGGCCACTTTCCTTATTGAAATTTTTTTCCCAAAGCTATGAAGTGATTCGTTGCTGAGATATGACCGGCGTCCTTTCTTAGTTGTCCACCCGGTACATGTACTAACAATATTTTGCTGTATAATGAAATAAACTTCTTGTGTTCAAGTTGAATATAGTTCACGAAAAGTTCAGTTTCGTGATGAGGGGGCGACGTAGATGCTGAAAAAATACGTGACGGTCGGATTAAAAGCGTGAAATGACACACGAGGAATTCGGAAGAATCATTTTAAACATGAATTATTTTTATGTAACGGCAGCGGAACAGCTTTCTTTTTTTTAAGTGCTACAATTTTCGTACTGTCGCTTTGTTTACGGAGTTGAGCATTTACTTGGTTCTGTCATAAAATAAACAATTACAAGTACGTTGTTGTTACATAACTGGATATGTAGAATCAGGTACTTAATGAATCTAGGTGGCTTTGATTTCACCCCTACATTTTTTATGTTACTTGAACGCTGTTTTCTTACCGGCCGATGTGTTTACAAGGTTAACAAAGAAACGGAAAATGGGACGACATTCTCGCACAGAAAGATCGCGTTACTGAAATAACTTCACATACAGTGGTTTTCAATCATTTACCTGCAATCGGTGTTGATTGACAAACAGCTCTGATATTTCTGCGTCAATTTTATATTGACTTATCCAGAAATAGTAGCGTAGATATGAACTAACAACCCCTTGTGTAGGAACCCCCATCTCTTAAGAAAATGTGCGTTTGCTTTTGCAGAGCCATTGCGAATTTTTTTTTTTTTGGAGCGTTTTAGGTTTCAAAGAATAGAAAATAATATCCACGTTATCCTAAGGGGCCGCCCATAAATGACGTAAAATTGATTTCGGCCATTTTAAACCCTTTCCTTTTTAATTTACCACCTAATATCACGAATCCCATACTTACTCAGAAAAATTTGAAATAAACAAGAAAAAACTTCGAGTTTAAGCAACAAAATATTTCAAGATAAAAAACATAATTTCATAAAGGAAGATTGAAAATTATAACAAACACTTTTCGAATTTTCGAAACAAAAGGAGACTTTTCAAGGTTAAAGTGGAACTACTGAAAAAATTCAAAATGTCTAGGCAATTTACAAATTTAAAGTGGAAACATAAAAAGCTCAAAAAGAGTTTTGAGTTTGAACTTTCAGTTTTGAAAACGTTTTTAAATAAACACCTAAACAAAAAAAGTCTTCTCGAAATGTCTAAAAAAAAGTTGATCAAAATTTCGAAAAAGGTTAATATTTCTAATAAATTCTAGAATTTCGAACTTGAAATACAATTTTTAACAAAAATAGTAACATTTAAAAACTTGAATTTTAAGAAAAAGGAAAGCTTTAAAATAAAAAAAAACATGATTTATAAAAAAATTATTCTCGTAATTTCCGAAAAAAGTGTTCATTCGAAGATTAAACAGCTTTAAAAAAATCAATATTATAAAAACACCCAAATTTAGAATTAAAACTCAAACGCGGGTATTTTACTTTTTAAACTACCAACTTCCAAAAAAAACTCAAACTCCAAGCGCTAAAAATTTTGGAGCCTTAATAAATTATGTCCTAAACTCGAAATTTCGACAATGTGTAGACTCGGAAACGGTCAATATTCTGACTTGTTTACTGATGTGGGTTCGAACTAGAGTACATAGACACTGTTATTTCCTAATTTTAAGTTTTCGCTTCTGTCGGCAGCCTCCAATACTGCCTAATTGTTTTTTTTTATAATTTTTTTTTTAATTCACCATATTTTCTCAAAATTTCAAGTTTATATTTCCAGTTACTCTTCTTTTTGAAAATTTTGACTTCAAATATAGATTTTTTCTTGCTTCAACTTTTGTACGACCTATTTTTTCTCTCTTCTTTTGTAATTTCGCTTTTTTCTCGTAAATTTTGACTTACATTACATTTTTATTTTTTCTAAAATTTCCATAGCAAACTCGAAAATTGGAAACTTCTTTCCATACTTTTTTAGTTTTTTCTTTTTTTATTTTCACATTAACACGAAACTTCAACTGTTTTTCTCGAAATTTGATAACGACATTTCAACAGATTTGGCATTTATTTTCAGGTCGAACTTAATTATGAAATTTCAACATTTTTTTCAGATTCACAGCTTATTATTATTAGTATTTTAAATAAATTAAAAGTTTTTTGAGATTTTAACTTTTTTCTAAAAATTTCGTTTTGATTTTTGTTTTAGTTTCGGGTTTAACGTTGAAATATAGACTTTTGTTATGAAGTAAAAAAGGTTTTTTATTAATATTGAACTTTTTTTTTTTAATTTCAATTTCAGTTATGAAATTATGACACGAAATTTTCTTCGAATCCGGATGCAAAGACGTTTTAAATCCTCGAGGTTATTTGGTATTTCGCGCTTTATGTAGCTTCTTTCAGACTCATCCCAAACATATGATAATCGCATGGCGATAAGTCGGGACTATAAGGAAGGTGTTCTAATGTTGCCCAATGCATTTCCTCTAATTTTTGATGTTTCAGATTGCCTGAGTGGGGGCGGGCATTGTCGTGAAGCAAAAACACATTTCTGACCGAAAATTCGCGCCTCTTCCGCCGATATGCACGTTTTGCTTCATCCAATAATTGGCAGTAGTAGGTAGCATTAACCGTACGAAGTTCATGCAGAAAATCGACGTGCACAACTCCTTTAAAATCCCAAAACACTGTCGCTAGAACCTTTCCAGCTGAGAGGCGAGTTTTTGCCTTGACGGGTGCACCTTTCCCCTTTCTTCTCCTCCCCATGCTTGCTTGTTTAGATTAAGGGGTCTGATGGTGGACCTAAGTCTCACACACGTAACAATAGGTTGGAAAAGACCATCACCTTCACGTTGAAAACGTCCAAGATGGCGTTGACCAATCTTCTCTTCAGTTCTTCAGTCAAAAGGCCCACCAAGTAGCCAAATACCCACCTGGCAGAAATTTTTCGATACCCCAGCTCATCTGTAATGATGGATTGAGCACTCCCAAAGCTTATCCCTATCTGCGCTGCAATTTCACCAACAGTTAAACGCCGATCTCCTTCCAAAAGGCATTGAACAGCTTTAATTATCCCCGATCTGTGCTTCTAGTCTGCGAAGAATTTTGGTGGGCTTTACACCTTCAACGGCAAGAAATTTAATAATAATGCGCTGCGCAACGTGCGGATGAAACTCTTGCTCCCTCATTGTATTACAACTGACGAACGGCGAGAACGAAATTCGCTTGACTGCAGGAAGTCACGTAATATTCCCACCTAACATGTCTAAAAGTATGCCCACACTCCTGACGCCCTCATGGCGACATGTTAGAAATTCCGGTTCATATTTGATTTACCCTCGTATATTAAAAGAAAACTCGAAATTTCAAGAAAAAGTCAACATTTAGAAACTACAATTACAATTTGGAATTTATAATCGAAATTTCGAAATAAAAAATTTGAACTTTAAAGTTTACATCATTGGTTTGGTATACGAATCTTGTTCCCTGAAACCAAGAAAGATTAAAACATTCAACAAAAGTTGCTATAACGCGTTTCGGTAGCTAAGCTATCAACTTTATAGAGATACTATATATAGACGAAAGCTTAACTATCGAAACGCGTTAAAGCAACTTTTTTGTATTTTTTTAATCTTTCCTGGTTTCAAGGGGCAAGATTTGTGTATCAATTTTTTAAGATAACCAAGGACAAGGCCCTTCCATTAAAATCATTGGTTTATTACATTAATTGTAAAGGGAAGCATCCAGGTCGAACGCAAATATTTAAATCCATAGTGATAATATAATCGTAAACATAATTCAAAACTGTATTTGTATTACGTTTTCGATTATTGTTGCCTGGAATATCATTAATTTTTAAGCTATCTGGTTTCAATTGTGCCGATGGCGCATATTTCTCTAATTTGCAAGCAAGATTTCATTCGACTAACAAATTGAATTGCAATTATTCAGGCCTTCAATTCGTAATAAATTCTCCTTAGCCAGGAGGAATTATGAAAGATTTAATTTCATTCCGATTCCATATACGAATGACCTAAATCTTAGGAATTCTTTGAACTTCATGGTGCGTTAATAGTATAATAGTGAATTAATAGAAAAAAATAAACCAGTAAAATCACTAACCTAATTGCCGGCGTTAAACTTTTTCCTCTGAAAGCGAAAGGCGAATTCGATTAAAATCTCTCAAGGTGGATTAAAAACTTTATACCCGTTAAACTAGTTTCACTGTTTCAGCGTGTGGAGGTTTCAGCAAATGCCAATTTTTGCGCCTCGATCTCCTCCAAAGCAAAACCCCGCCGAAGAACTAAGCCAAAGACAATGGGGCCACCTGCCCTATCTAGGAGAGAAAACTCCTTCGTACAAGTGAAATCCCTTTCACTATTCCATGAATGGGTAGCTTTCAAAACTTAAGTGCTTCAGAGATCGTAAATTAATTTGTCGATAGTAATGTCGCGACGAAATCGACGATCGAGGATCACTTTTTAAATTTCTTGAAGTGGAGAATTAGTGAAGACATGATTAACGAATTATGGATGAGACGAATTTACGTAGATGAGGATAAGTGTTGCTGTCTAAGTTATAGTGGAACTTGAAAGCGTTAATTTGAAGAAAAATACTACAATTTAAGAATAGAAAATCGAATATTTTGAAACAAAAGGTTGGACAGTTATGGGGACTGCCGACAGAAGTGACAACTTAAAACTATATTATAACAGTGTTTTTTTTTAATTTTTAAATTGTAATAACAAAAATAAAAATTTTCATAATTTGTAAATTAAAATTATTATTTCTAGTTTTTATATATTTTATCATTGTATACGATCTAGTCTTCGATCTTATCTATTTTAAGTTACCGCTTATTAAAAAAACTTGTCACTCTCTCTAAATTTTATATTTGCGTAACAAATTTCAAGATATTTCAAAAAACTGTTTTCAAGTGTACTAATTTTTCGTGATTATGTATGTACCTGTTGAATTATCTCAATACTACAAATAATGAATTACTACAGTCGATAAGCGAAATGTGTAGAATTAACTTTAAAAATTCAAATATATTAACACAATTTTACCTATTTACTTATTTATCAGCTGCTTATAAATATACTTTACGTATTTATAAGCAACTTTCCATGCCACTTGTATTTATAAAGAAATGATTCCCTTAGCAACATGAAAAGGATGCATTAAACTTAGGTCATACAAAAATAGAAATGTTCAAGGTGTAATTTTATTGATATCCCTTGAAACTCCATGTAATTTTAGGATATTTTCTTCTGGCTTCAATTAAACTGAGTAAGTATTGAAAACATTTTTGGTCCATTTTTTAAAACATTCACAAAGGCCTCATAAATGCCTTCTTAAAGTTCCTAATTCATTAGATTTCAACTGCCTTCTCTATAATCGAGGACTCGCTCACTAACGTCTATTTTTATATAAATAAACAGCTACTGCTGTACAATTTAAAGCTGCTCGTCGTTTTTTTGTTTTGTAATTGATACCTAATCTCAAGGAAAAATGCATTTCATAACATAAATAACCTCCAAAATTGACAGATAAAAAATTGAAATACAAATCTTGTCCCCTGAAATCAAGAAAGATTAAAAACAGAACAAAGGTTGCTCTAATGCGTTTCGATAGCCAAGCTATCATCTTCAGAGAGATCTCTCTTCAGAGTATCTTTCTGAAGATGATAGCTTAGCTATGGAAACGCGTTAGGGCAACCTTTGTTGTGTTTTTTAAACTTTCTTGGTTTCAGGGGACAAGATTTGAATTTAAATTTTTGAAGATAACCAAGGACCAGTCCGTTCCACCAAAAAAAAGATAAAAAATGTAAACAAAAACATTAATAAGTTAGTAGGTAAAAAGTAATAAGTCACTAAAAGGGAGATGCGTGGAGATGTTAAATTGTAGGTTCGCGCTTCGCGCAAGGCGGGTATTTATTGTCGTTGTCTCGTTTACCTCACACGACGCATTTCGAATTGACCTGCCGGCCTGCCAGAATTTTTCCAGCTTTCTTTTCTTTTCTAATATAAGCAATTTTTGCTTACGGAAAGAACAGGAATAATAATCAGATTAAAACACAATTTAAACAATTATAATATACACATGTTTGCACATTCAATTTAACTTCAGATGTAAGGTTAAATTATCAGGCTAGTTTAGTTCTTAAAAGTGCAAGCTGGAGTGGTGAGTGGTCCTAAATGACTTCTTCGTTTTCGTGTGTGGTGGGGTCCGAGTTCGAACCTCGCTGCTGGTCTCACGTTTTTTAAATTCTATTGCGGGATCTATTCGTAGGTGCACGCGCCTACGAGACTTCAGAGCATGTCGGTAGTTCAAATTAGCGTTATTGGTAACGAGTTTGTCTTTAGTCGTTCAACGCGCTTAAAGAAGTTTTCACTTCAAAAACATGAATTATAGATACGAAAAAGATTCTTGTAATTTCGAGACAAAAGTAAACATTGGAAAATTAAAGTCTCAAAATATTCAATGAAGAGTGATTTAAAGACAAAGCTTGGTGGTGATTTATTAGACTTTGAAATCTGAAATAAGGTTATTTTTTAAATTTAGGCTACTCGTATGACAACCGCGACATAAAAAGTAATACAAACGATGGTGAAAATGCAAAACTGCAAGGGAAAGTGTTTAAATGCAAAACGAGATGCCCATGGGTATCTAGGATCGTAAAACATGGTCCACATCCATGTCGCTTCTGTTATCATCATAATTATTATATTAGAAAGTGTTCAATCGAATAATTAGTCCACTCTCTCTTGTCTTTAAGGCGCGGACAATATTTGTAAATAAATTTATGACTCGTAAAATGACAATGACCAGTTTTACTGTACTTGACGTTTGAACTTGATCGCAATAAGGTAGGAAGCCGATTTCGTGGTACGCAGTGAAAGTCTCTGATCCAAAGCAGGAATCTGCTTTCTCATTATCGTTGCTCGAATAAAACTAATAGGATTATGGTGGAGAGTAATTTTCTGTCATTGTGGGGTCGAGTTCAAGACTTGAGTTGAAGTTTCTAAATTTTATATTATATGTATATTAAAATATTTATATTTTATATTAGTATATTTCTAAAAGTATTTTGGAAAATTGGGATAGGATAGTAAAACGGTGGTGAGTAAGATCAGAAGGAGGGAGAAGGCGCGTTTTCCACGAAAGCAAAAAGCACATTTTCCTCACGGGGACAAAGATGTGCTTCTCTCACAAAATGATATGAATATTAAATTTATTTTAAAACTTTTTTCACGCAGATCCTGCCACTAATATTGATTTAAACTTTGGAAAATACTGTCAACCATCGAAATATGAATACGCAGCGCTGTCGAATACTCTTGGGAAGCTGCCACAACTCAGTCAATTCTTTCATAAAATCATTAGAGTTTGAGTAGTTTACCTTTAACAAAATATTGAATATGAGGTCTAAGGCAGAAAAAGCAATAAAATTATCTAGAAAATCTTCAAATGTTACGTTTAAAATGAAAATGTTTACAAAAAATGTACTAAACTGTACAGGGTGAGCGAAACTCGATGTCTCAGCTCTGTTATAAGAAAAGGAAAAACGATATAAGAAATCTAAAAGAAGCTACTTAAATTGGATTAAATAAGGTCCATTTAAGTCAAATTTGCACATTTTTTCAGATTTGGAAACCAAAGTAATGACGTAATTGGACTTTTTTTCCAAAAACATACCTGTATTTCGGCACGTTTAAAAGGAGCTAGTTTTTCTAAACAAATTTTGCAGAGAAAAAAATTTGGTATCTTTTGTGGCTAAAAAGTTATAAGTAATTTTATTGTAAAAAAAGAATATTATTAAAAATTTGTAATTACCACGTTTTAAACAAATAGCCTTTGGAAATGCAATAAATCAAAAATTAAGATATAGTGGCATCTGTCAATAATTGAACCAATGGTTGACAAACATTTTTTGTTGCCATTTGACTGAAAAATGTTCACGTAAATTGAAATAAAAAAAGAAAAAATAGAGCAATTCATTTTTCTAAAATTTGACTTTTGCCAAATGTTCAAATTTCCAAGAAAAATTTCAAAAAAAGATCGTAGTTACGAGTTTAAGGTTAACATATTTATGATTAAATTGTTTTTGGAACTTTTCTAAAATGCTTACATTTGGAGTTTTTTCTGTAATGTTGACTGTTTTTTAAAGTTTTGAGTGTAATCTCGTTTAATTTTAGGCTTTAATTCGAAATTTTGAGAAAAAGTTCTCATTTCGAAGGAAAAAATGGGAGATTTTAGAAAAAAATAAGAGATTTTCCAAAATTTTGACTTTGATAAAAAAATTTTAATTTTTTCGAGAAATTTTGAGCATTTCAGCAGACACTCAAATAATTCCAGGTTTTATCGAAATTCTCATTTTAAACTTGAATAGTTCGAATTTAAACCAGAATTTGTAGAAAAGGGAGCCATAATTTCTAATTTTTTTTTTATTTCGAATTTGAAGTTAACATTGTAGAAGAAGGTTAAAAGCAAGTTAGGAAAAAATAACATTTCAGCCCAAAGTCAATATAATATAAAATTTTTGAAAATTTCGAATTTTCTCAAAAATTTTGAGAATAATCCAGCAAAGAAATTTCTTCCGAGAGCTACTATTTTCTTAGAATTGTGAGTTTAAACTTGGATATTTTTTATTTATTTCTGTTTAAGAGAAAAATATCTCAATTTCAAATCAAAGTAAAACATTTGCAAGGAAATTTTGACTTCTATCTGTAAATTTAGACCTTTCTAGAAGTTTTGGATTTCTGAACAAGTAATCTGGTCCATACTGGAAATTTTACTAAAGTTCGGAATGTTTAAACTACAAAAATTAATTTTATTACTGTTATTATATTATATATATATATATATATATATATATATATATATATATATATATATATTATTGTTTCTAAAGCTTAAACTTTTTCCTCGTATTTTCGTGTTGAAACTCGAATTCCATTATTATAAATTACAGTTTTCTATGAAATTTGATCCATTTTTTTTTTCAAACATGGTGTTTAAATTGGAAATTATTAACCTCAAAAATTCAAGAACTTTTTTTATGTATTGTCGAAATTTCCAGTCAAAACGTTAAATTTTAGAACACTTGAAATTTACATTTAAACAATAAAGAAAAACATTTTTATTTTCAACTTGAAATTTTCGCATTTTTCTCAATATTAAAACTTTTAATTTTAAAATCTCTTTTTTTTTCAAAATTATAACTTTGACGTTAAATTTTCACCTTTTCGTCCAAAATGTCACGCACCAGCTCAACGATTTGGCCCTTATTAACCTTTTTTTTTTTTAATTTCTGTTATGATTCGAAATTTTTTTTATGTGAATTTGATCATAAGATGAACATGGTAAAGTTTTTTCGAAATTTATAAGGTAAAGAAATTTTAATTTTTCTCCTTACATTTCGAGTTCACAATTGAAATATCGAGAAAAATTGATTGAAAATATAAATCAAACTTTCAGGGATAATGGCTGGTTGAAGGTTAAAGAAACCTTTAAAAGTTAACTTAGATTTTTCAGCATGGGTTAAAGCAAACTTTGGTTATTTGGAATTTTGATTTTAAACTAAAAACTTCAGTTTTTTTTAATGGAGGAAAATAAGGCTAAAAAGTTTTTGTTAAATTCGAAATTTTGAGGTTTAAATCGAAATGTTAATTTTTTTCGCAATATTGCGTTTTTTGAACCTAACAATATTGTCTTTTGTAAAAATGATTTCCTATACCAGAAATTTTGACTTTCATAAATCTCTTTCTCAGAATTATGAACGACCAAATTACAAATTCAATTTTTGTGTCGAATTTTTGTTTCCAACGCAATGTTTAACATTTTTCTTCTATTTTTTTTAAAATAAAATTTACGTTTATAAAACTAAAAATACTTTACAAAAGTATAGTTTAAATTCGAGTCAATTTTTAAAGGCAAAATATCCATGAAAACTTTGATTACATGTATGCATATATTTCGAAAAAAATCCTAATTTTGAGATTATTTCTCTTAATTTCCTAATGCAATTAGTTTCTTGGACATTGGCAATTTTCTGTCGAATTACAATTTTCAGTCTCTATAAAATTTCAACATATTTCTACTTAATATTTAGATTTTTTGCAGAAGTTCTAAATTTTCTTATCGAATTTTTAATCTTTACAAGACATTTTGTTTTCTCATATTTTTTTTATACATAACTTTTTTTTGAAAATTCCGTGTTCCGATTTTGAACTTAATAAATACAAAATAATTTTCTTGTAATTATCGTTTTTTTTTAATTAAAAATTTTGTTAAAATTTCAAGTTAAAATTCAAATTTGTTTTATAGACTTTGAAATTTTTTGACTTTTCTCAAAATTTGAATTTTTTTCTTAAAACTTCGAGTTTAAACCTTCAATACTAATATTTTTTAAATAAATTTCGAGTCATTTTTCTGCCTTTTGAAATTTGGCCCAAACTCTCAGTTTAACCTTAATTTTTAAAAATTATTTTCGTTATTTTGATTTCAAAATGTAAATCTCGACATTTTTCAAGAAATTTTAATTACGATCCCGAAATTTTGATTTTAGAAAAAGAGAGGACAGAGAAAGACGGGAGTCTGTGAGAGAGGAGAGAGGAGAAAGGAGAGAGAGGAAAGAAAGAGAGAGAAAGAGAGAGAGAGAAGAGAAGAGAGAGATGAGAGAGAGAGAAAGAGAGGGGAGAGAGAGAGAAAGAGAGAGAGAAGAGAAGAGAAGAGAGAAGGGGAGAGAGATGAGAGAGAGAGAGAGAGAGAGAGAGAGAAGAGAGGGGGGAGAGTGAGAGAGAAAGAGAGAGGGAGAAAGAGAGATGAAAAAAGAGAGAAATAAAGCTAGAAAGAAAAAGGAATAAAGAGAAAAAAGGAGATATGGAGAAAAAGTGAGAAAGAGAAAAGGGAGCCCTTGACCTCAAGACATGCTTTTTTCTTGAAGATATCGTCTTGTAACATTATACTGTGTTAGAGAGAACTTATTTTGTATGTTAAAATAAATTTACGCATCCAGTTATGTAAGTCTTACGCAAGAAAATTGTGTAAGAAAATTCGTTTTATAAATCTGAAATCTTTCGACTTTGTTGTTGGGAGACTATGGTGCAAAAATCTATCTCTCAGCTAACAATGCATTTTAAGTAAATTGGCAATAAATTTATCTACAATACGGTGAATCTCAATTAAAAATTACACAAACTTCGTTAGCATTCTAGGATAATTAAAAAAAAACGCCAGCTTCAACAAAGCAGTATTTTCATATCTTGCATATCGTGGCATATCTTCTATGCAATTTTTTTTACAATGCACAATACGTTATTACGCCATTAGACTCACTTTTAATTAAAAAAGCTCTATTGCATATTCCGCGCGATGTATGATTCCATTTTATTTCCCAGCGGTATTACAAGCCTTATCTCCATGCATATACAAGTCGTACTCCTTTCACAAACGCCACCAGACGAATTTATAGCAGTCAGATAAGATGCAAAATATGTACGATTTCGTCTTCCATTTTTCCGTAAATATTAGGATGTCAATTTACAAACGTAAATACTCGCCGGGATCGTTTCAAAGTTCAAAGTAAAAGCAAAATTGTCAATTTGAAAACTGTAAATCGCGATTAAGCCCCCAAGGTTATACCGATCACTGTTTAGGTATATCTGCTGGAAGTAATTTTTTTGGATAGCAATTTACGATAAAGTGTTGGCGTAAACAGGAAGATTGCTAACATTAAAGGGGACAATTACAGCGATTATCAAGTCGATAATTGGATTTAAAAAAAAATATTCAGACCCTTCACGAAATCGAACGATTTAGGTTTAGCTCCCCGCCTTCGAGGTAAGTCGATTTTTTTTGAACGTGAATAAGAATTAGTTCTTATTTATTTTAGATTTATATCTTATCTTTTTTCTCTTACGTTCAACTTTTTTTTCTTGTAAGTAAATGAAAAATTTGAAAAAAAATTACGTATGAATCCATGTAACATGCCAAAATTATTGGTTATTAACTCTACAAACACGTTCAAAAACGGTGCCTATTAGATTGAACACAGTGTACATAAAAGACATGAAATATTCAACAAATGTTTTAATTTATTTATTGTTATTAACATATGTGAAGCTAAAAAGTTGTTAAATTAATAAGTAACTATAAAATCCTGATATAAAATTTAAATAGTTAAATATGGTTAGGTATTTTGTTCTAATTTAATTTAGGATTAGAAAGTTCGTACGATTATTTTTGGGAACATGTCATTAAGAAATCTATTTATTACAATCAACATTTTTATGTATTTTTTGCTCTGTTTATTTCTGCATAACGTAATAATATTTATTATAACAAATATTTTGTAACAGTACACGTTTTAATTAATCTTTTAAATTAATTTAATTTCTGCCACTACATGAAATACGTACGTTTTTGTGGTTGGTTTGATTTACTACAATTAAAACGAAAAATTGTTCTTTACCTTGAAACGCAGAATGCAGCATTCAGGTTACGGATAGCGGAATATATTTTTCTGGGAAAATATCAGTGTCCTGTAGGAAAATTCAGGTAGTTGTCGTATCAGAGGCCCCTTCGACAGAATTTTATAAATTTTTGCACAATTATAAAGAGTTCATTATTTAACTATACTGAAAATTTGAAGTTAAATTGGAATTTTCGGGATTAACTTTGAAAATAAATCATAGAGTTAAAAATCACAATTACAAAGTTAAAGTTTTAAACGGTCCAGTTTAAAGTGAAAATGAAATTAAAGTCAAAGTTTCGAGATTAAAGTTCAAAATTTGAAAAAAAAACTCGAAATAAATAAAGAAGCCTATATTTAGAATTTATAGTCACGAGTTTTAAAAAATGTTAAAATTATGAATAAAATGTTCAAATTCCGAAAAAAAGTCGAAATCTTAGAATGAAGATTAAAATTTCGAGATTTAAATTATAAATTTTAAAAGAATCAAAAATTTTTCGATAAAATATAATTTTGGGAAAAAAGATTTTGTTTTAAGTTTCTAAATAAAGTAATTTTGAGTAAAACTTTTTTTTTAATTTTAAAGTTGTCTTACTTGAAATTTTACTAGACAATTCAAGACGTTTTAATTTAAAATTGTTAAAGAACATCGATACAAAAAATCAAAATTTTAAAAAGATATTTCACAGCGTTATTCTAGTGTGAGCAAATTTGCTTCCAAAGTGGGCACTAGCTTCGAGTAAACAATTTTAGTATACAAGATTTCGATTTTAATTAGAAAATTTCGAAATTTTGCTGGTAAGTTAAAACGATCGAAAAAATATTGATTATACTCGAAAAGATGAAAAAAAAATGACTGCATCAACCAACGCTTTTTGAACTCAATTTGGAAATTTTAACTTTTTCCTTAAATGTCGAGTGTGTTTTTGTTTTTTTTTGTTTAATCCACTCGCAAAGGGCAACCCCTTCAAAGCACTGCGAGTAGGTAAACAAGGATAGATGGCGATGAACGGTCTTTTTAATCAAGGATAGCTTGTTATTTTTGGGCAAAATTCCTTTCAGTAACGAGTTCCATAGCTTGGAAGTTCTTAGAAATAAGAGCCTCCATAGATAGAAGTTCTCACTGTGTTAAGCTGGACTGCACAGAAATTTGGTGTCTCCGACTATCTTGTATGCCTCAAAAATCTTGCCCTTGGGGGGATCAATCCTATTAGTTCCTGCAAGCATCTTTCATGACAGTATCTGTAGAAAAGAGACAAGTCACCAACCGTCCGCCTGTGCTCTAATGCTTCGAGAGAATCGGTCAAACTCTCGTCATCAATTAGGCCAATCGCTCTTCTTTGAAATAAACCCAAAAGAGCTAAAGTGTGCTTTTATGGCTGAACTCCAAAATGAGAACAATGTTGGCCTAATTTGGGCTTTGTAGAGTGTGAGTAGCTGATGAGATGTACTTTTTAACTCTAAAAAGAAAGCCCAGCTTCGGAGAGACGGATTTGGCAATGGCGCGCGCATGATGGTGCCAAGAGAAGTTAGTGCTAGCATTCACTCCTAGGATAGGCAGATTAGATTCCATCGGAAGGATTTTACCGTTCATTAGTATGTTTGTTGCATTATCCCTTGATGTTTTCTTAGAGAAAACCATGGCCTGAGTTTTTTAAAGCGTTGAAGTCGACCAGATTTTTGTTACCCCATTCCAGAATAATTTCGAGATCCCAATTAATTATCTGTTGTTTCCTTAGTCGATATTACTATCATCTGAGTAGCTGCATATAGGATTGGAAGGTGAAGCTAAGAGATCGTCTATGTGAAACAGAAACAGAGTAGGAGACAGGACAGACCCCTAAGGCACCCCTCCCTGCATTAATCGCAAATGTCTCGGATGAGATGCCATCGACGACGACCTGAAAATATCTGTCAGCGAGAAAATTGGATATCAAATGACAGAGTCCAGGAGGAAGACCATAAGATGTCAATTTGACGAGAAGAGATCGATGCCATACTCTGTAGAAGGCCTTAGAAGGCATCTCCCATGATAGTACTTGTAGAAAAGAGATGAGTCACCAACCATCCGCCTATGCTCTAGTGTTTCAAGAGAATCCTTCAAACTCTCGTCATCAATTAGGCAAGTCGCTTTATTTTGAATTGAATTTAAAAGAGCTAAAGTGTGCTTTGGAGCTGAACTCCAAACATAAGAACAGTATTCTGATGTTGGCCTAGTTTGAGCTTTGTATAGTGTGAGTAGCTGATGAGATGTGAAGTACTTTTTATCTCTAAAAAGAAAGCATAACTTCTGAGAGGCGGATTTGGCAATGGCAAGCATATGATCGTCCCAAGAGAAGTTAGTGGTTGCATTCACTTCTAGGATAGACAGATTAGATCCCATCGGGAAAATTAATAAGTTTGTTGTATTATCCCTTGATGTTTTCTTAGAGAATACCGCCGCCTGAGTTTTTGAAGCGTTGAAGTCGACCAGATTTTTCTTACCCTATTCCAGATTTCCAGATCACGATTATATCTGATATTTGCTGTTCCCTTAGTCGATTTGAAGCAGCCACGGATAATGGTTTCCATTATTTTTCTTAGTTGAAATTGTTTTCAGAAAATATTAGGTTCGAACCATCTGGGACAAAAATTAGCCCAATTAGGAATATTACATGAACTATGAACGAGTATCAGGGCCGGATTTTGACTTGATAAGGCCGTAAGCTATTTGAGACATGGGGCCCTTTTACAGGTTCACATATTATATGTCAGCGTCAAATATGATTTTATTAGGGCCGGCCAAGACACTGAGGGCCCTAAGCTAGAGATTGTGTAACTCATATGTAATTCCAAAAACACTTTTTGGGGGCTGATAGATAGATCACAGAACAAGCTACAGTCATAATTTTTGACATTATTTACATTGAACCCAAAAAAATTTATTATACAAGATCTAACCAGTTACTAGAAAATGAAACATTTTTGTCACTTTAGGTCAGCATACTGTCATGCAATAAAATCCATTTTTATTCCATCAAAAGAATGGTAAAATTCTTTGAGCTAATTTTATTTATTCCTTCTATCAAATACTGCGTATCTTAATAGATACGCACCATTATTATTAGTGCTTAAAAGGGGTTAAGCCAGAAGTTTCTGTTGTTTTGCAAATCTTTATTCTATCATTAGATTACAAATTACAATGTCGCTTCATTATCATCATCTGCCAAAGATGACGATCCAATGGAGACATTGATCGCCAATGGGGTCATCAGTCGGGATTGGAAACCTGAAATAGTAGGGCACCTTGCGCCACTCTCTCGTGTAGACCAAGCCGTCTACTTCAGCCCGACTCTTTAGTATATTGTCGACTTCTTCGTTCGGTGCACTCTTCGTAGTACCCGGCCAGTACCCCAAGCTCGATACCGTTCCGCGCCGACTTAATTGGCATTCGCGACTCGCACAACGCAACAGATCGCGTTTCTATAACTTTCCTGTTGTGTACATCAGTGTTGGACGACATTTTGGAAGCTCTTGTGCAAGGTTATTTGTTTTCTATTATTGTTTATTCTCCTGGCGAGGCGACGTTGCAAAAATTCAAACGAACGTTTGCGAAACTTTCACCGTCGATTATACAATTTTTCGTTTGATAATAGTGATAGATTTGGCATTACGTATGCATTGTTGATTATTTTTTGAATTCGGAATTTTTCAGATTGCAACTGGCGATACTGTCGTACTAGTTTAAACCATTGTGCATTTGGAGTATGATTGGGATATGTTGCATATGATTGGGGCAAGCTTAATGCAATTTGAATAAATTAGAATTTAAATATTTGAGTGCAATTAAAGTAAGTTAGAATTCAAGTAGACCATTTTGTAAAGAGTTGCAGGAATTTGGACACAAAATATAAATTTAAATCACTTCAAAATTCAATGACAATATTGCAGATTTGGTAGAAATTGAACGCAAAAGAAATAGTTCTTCAAAAAATTTGGAAAAACAAGTATGAGTAAGGTTGCCATCTGTAGCGTTTAGATGACCCGGAGATTCCTATATGAAAAAATGATTTGGTCGTTCAGGAAAAAGTTTTGGCCAAAACAAAGTTACTGATACATTTTATATAAAAGTGTATACTATCGTTACAAATGTAAATTGAAACTCTTCAGCTTCAAGCCAATCAACCAGAAGAAATAATAGTTAAACCTGAAGCTCGGAGGTAACTAACTGAAAACAGGAGAACCCAGGTCAAAACCAAGTAGGTGGCAATCCTGCGACTGATGCAGTTTAAAACACAACCTGAGGCATTTGGAAATAAAATTAGAGACACTTGAGACAATTTGAAAAAAATTTGGGTGACTTGGACTAAAATGAAGATAATCTTAATACAATTGAAAATGTTTCTATCAATATAATTTGAAGACAATTAGGGCGAATACAATTAAAGGAGAATTTTAACATAGAGCAATGCACACATACCTGAGGTAATCCGAACACAATTGGACAATTTAAAATTCAACTGGAACATTTTGAAATTGAAACAATCGGTAATTAGGACGTTTTGAAACACAACTGAAGTAACGGCAACAATCTGAATTCGATGAGACAATTTGGACACAGGTGAAACTATTTGAATGCAAGTAAGGTAATTAGGATGCAGCCAATACGGTACAATTTTGACAGAATTAAACAACCTGAACACGGTTAGGATAATTTAGAGCAATTTGGACACAGCTAAGACCACCGAACATATTATTAATGTAATTGAAAATATAATTAAGACAATCTGTCGGGGAACAGGGAGCGGAATGAAATGGAACAAAATGCCGTTAAATGGGGGCGTTCTTCGCGAAATTCTTCTGTTTTATTGTAGATGTTAACGTAAGGTAATAATCGTCGTTGTTTTGTGCTAAAACTGACGGTTACGAGCGTAATTATATCTAGCTGATTACTCGGATAATTACTACGCTGATGAAAGGTGTGGCGTTTTATTCTAGGCTTTCAATAATATTCTAATAAATGCGTAAATCACATATCGATATATTTAATGCCCAGTTTGCTCCGATTAACACGCCTTGAAGGAATGTCTAGTAATTGGCTTAATTAAACCTTTAATTTACATATGCAGCCGCGCGGTAATAATGTTTTTTTGCATGAAATTCCATCTAAATTAATTGTTAGTAGCAAGGTTTTACTGCATTGGATTTTTCCACTTTTATTTTCTCTATATTTGTTCCCTATTTGTAAGGAAGAAGAGAACATGTTATATATCTCTCTGTCCCTATTTACTAAAAAAATATTTAAGTTTACTTTCGAAGTCGTGTTTGTGGTGATTTTTATTTATTTTTTGGTGAAAATTTTTAAAAACTTTTGTCTACCGTTAGTTTCGATCACTAGAGAGACTTATAGATAAAAAAGTAAAATGTTAATATGCTATTAATCATTGTAAGCACTCACCTCAGAAATGTTTTTTTGAGAAATATCCAACTTGCTAGCTTTTGTGCAATTCATTTTTAAAAATTGAATACTTAGGGAGTCGTTTATGGAACCTCGTGTAAAATGTAGGCATATTTCTTATATTTTAAACAGAACTGTTGTGGATAAGCATCCAAAAAACTGAAATGTATATTAAACATGTCCAGTAAATTATGTAAAACTTACCGCCGTGTAGTTTTCTACGTATTTTACTCCAATCAATAAAAAATTCAGTAAAATCTCTACCAATCATAAGTGACATATCGTCTTTGAAAGTTTCCCAACATCAGATGATAAATAGTTTTGAGATTCAATTGCTCTCCTCAATAAGTTTGAATCCATTTCAAATAGGTATAAGTTATTGTCATAAAAGAAAAATGAAGAGTAACATTTTTTTTGTGGAACGGACTGGTCCTTGGTTATGTTTAAAAATTGAAATACAAATCTTGTCTCCTGAAACCAAGAAAGATTAAAAAACACAACAGGGCTTGCTCTAATGCGTTTCGATGGCCAAGCTATCGAAACGCGTTAGAGCAACCTCTGTTGTGTTTTTTAATCTTTCTTGGTTTCAGAGAAAAGATTTGCATTTTAAAGCTGGAAATCATTTTAACACCTTTATTTGATGTTACGAATTAGTAATCTAAGTTTGCACGATCTCAGGAGGTGAACTTAACTTTCCAGCCCCAAAAAAACGCAAAATTTTTGCACTTGCATTCTTCAGTGATAACTCTTAAACGGTGCTTCTTACGAAAAAAGTAGAGCATTGTAGAACATTAATTTCTGGTAAAAATGGATACCCGAAGCTTAAAACTTGGTGCAGCAATTGGGAGCCAAACAAGGGAACTTTTTTGCCCTTTGTATGAAATTTATACAAACTGACAGTACATCCGTATGCAACTTTGAAACTGCTATTCTAACTTGAAAAACTTGTAGAATAAAAGTTGTAGAGCACCAAGTACCAGGATATTTAAATGGCGGTAATTTTACGTATACATGTGCACATAAATCCAAAATGGTTACCTAATTAGATGTTCTCTAGTTTGCATTCCGTTCATGTTTGGTACGTATAGATTATGTTTGGCTCCATTGTAAATCAAATTTAAATACAATTTAATTATATCATCCAATTAAAAACTATTTTTTCAATTTAATAAAAAATTTTTATTCTTTTTAAACCTCAAAGAACAGAAAAAATTAGTGAACTAGATTGACACAGTTCTATAAGTGTACACTTTTCTTCCCCGAAATCATTGAAATCATATAGTTCTTCGCATTAACCCAGTTTTCCCACCGAAAAAGGATATTCAAACATAAACATTAACAGGTCGATAGACGGACATTTTCTATTTCGTCCCTTGCTATAACAGCTAGCTCTAATAGTTGAATAAAACTTAGATGTGTTAATGAAATTGTTAGTATTAGACGCCCGAGTGCTTTCTAATTTTTTTTTAACTGTTAAGCATATACTTTACTCTCCCAACTTGTAGAAGCTTCAGCTACTCGGCAGTTGTAAAGGAGAGCATCCTATTTTACACGCTTTAAGCAGGTGCAATGTCACATTAGTATTCATTTGCCAAAGAAAATTTAAGTTCTTGGGGTTACTGATAGTGAATCCATCTTTAAGAGGGTCGTTGCAGTGAAAATTCATAAGAATAAAGGCCCTAATGAAAGTTATATAGTGTCTGCAATTAAAACATTAGTATCAATCCTGCGTTGTCCTATGTCGGTCCAAGAAAACTAAAACTTTTTGGATTTTCAAATTGCCTTGCTGCCCCTAACCGAAGCAGCAGTATATCAGTATTCTCTGCAGGCATGCCACCAAATTCAAATGTGATATTGTTAAGAGAACAATTCCCTAAACTAGAAATTGTCCATTTTCCAACTCCATCTTCAATGAAACAACTCCAGTTAATAATTGAAGAAAAAACGGTTTCATACTATTTTTTGCTAACTTGATTTATTTAACCGATAATACCATGTCATCTACACTTATGTCTTTACCTTTAAAAACTTGTACTGCCATGATTTCCTCAGACATGACACAACTTCCACTAACTTCAAAAAAACGTTCCCTTAGGAAAAGAATTCCGATGTGATGTTGCATTTTCTTAAAGATATTCTTCTTTATAATAGCTGAGTACCAAAAACTTTTTGGAATTGGGGAAATAAAGTTAATATTTTCCAAATAAAAAAAAAATCAGAGAAAAGTACTCGAACGCCTAATAGCACCATTTCACCAACACATCTAAAACTTATCCAAGAAGCTAGAAGCTCAAGTGAGGGACGAAATAAAAATGTCTCCGCCTGTCTACATGTTAATGTTTATATTCTGGTCATCTTTTTCGGTAAATGAAATGCATAAATGTCAAAAATCGATGATTTTAAGGCAGAAATGCGGCGTACACTCATAAAAAGGTGTGAATATATCTTTACTTTTTTTTTGTAGTGGGGATTTACAAGAAATGAAAAATTGTTATTAAACTGAAAAATCGTTTTTAAACTATATAACTACATATTTAAATTGGACGAACAATGAAGTTGGGGGTAATTTAAATACCAAGCACACATAAAGAGAATGCGTACTAGGAAACAACTAATTAGGTAACTATTTTGGATTTATCTGCATATGTATACGTTAAATTACCCCAAGTATTGGTACTCCCTAGACTCCCTAGACGCAAAATTTAATGCTCTACAACTTTCATTCTACAAGTTTTTCAAGTTAAAGTAGCAGTTTCAAAGTTACGTATGCATGTACAGTGAGTTTGTACAAATTTCATACAAGGTTAAAAAAAGTGCCCTTTTTGGCACTCAATTGCTGCTATACCACTGCACCAAATTTTAAGCTTTGAGTATCCATTTTAACCAGAATTTAATGCTCTACAATTCTTGTAATAACTATTTTTTCTCGTAAGAAGCTCCGTTAAGAGTTATAGAAAAAAGTGCAAAAATTTCGCAATTTTTTTGGGCTGAAAAGTTAAAATCACCTCCTGAGACCGTGCGAAACTTAGGTTACTAATACCTAACCTCAAATAAAGGCTTTAAAGTGATTTCCAGATTTCTTCGAATTATTTTACCAAACACTTCATTTTGAGACTAATTTCACTGGCCTATAAGCTCAGGAGGCATTTTGGATTTCTAAGTAAACTTCATGAATTATTTTATAAGAAATATTGAGAATGCTCCCCGCTTCCTCTGCGATACAACCAACCAATCATAGAGTGCCGTATCCCAGGGGGTGCATTTTAGGACATATGTCATAAGTCATATTTTGACCGTAAAAACACATTCTTAAAATTTGTGCATCAAATTTTGAATCACCCTATATAATAATTTGCCTGGATGCGTATATCGAGAGCGAACCAATCTTTAGACAAACACTACTGAAGATACATCGCTTCTAAACTTTGGCTCATATTTTCAATAGAGCTATTTAGTTCAAAGCAAAAAAAAAGCAATTATCGCTTCCGAAATCTAGACACAAAATTAGACCAAACACAGGTCAATATTTCATGTGCAATGCTCCTTCATGAAGGCTTAAGACATAGATTGTATTTCCTCGTGCAGAAGGAATCTATCTAAAACAGTGTCGCTGTCATCAGTCCAAAAAATATTTTCTTTTCTCATTTGTTAGTTTTCAAAAAATTATTGCACAAATGTAAGAGCATTTTTTTGTCGACAAAAAATTATTAGACAGTTATAACTAGAAGACATTTATTTTTAATTCATTCAGGTTTTTTAAGAAAAAATACCTGGGAATATCAGATCAAAATTTATAGTTTCACTTTTATTAAATTCCCTACTTTATTTTCAAAATTGAGACTACAATAACACTAATTCATTTTAATTTGAGTTTAAATTTAAAATTTTGAAATTGTCGTAAAGGTTGTTTCAAAGTCGAACGTCGAAATATTGAGATCAGAGAAATATTTCAAAGTTGCAATTAAAAGCTTCAAATCAAAATCTTAAATTTAAGCCCGAACTAATTTAAAATTCAAATTGTAATACATAAAAATAAAATTTGAACATTTTGAGTGCAGAATCGAATTGTGGCAAAAATGAAATTTTGACTCTTCTCTTGACCTAAATCCCCCTATCATTGAGCACATTTTATATCCCAAGCATGATTTTTTGCCTTTTTCATTAGCTTCTTGATCATGTATCTATATCTGTTATAATGCTTTTGATCTTCCTCATCTTTTGTGCTAAGCCATCTAAGATATAATCTCTTTTTTACCTGTACTGTTTCTGTTAGCTCGTCCGTCTACCAATAATTCTTTGTTCTAGTTGTATCTTTCATCCCTATTTCCTCTCTTGCTGCTTCATGCATTTTCGCTTTTAATTTTTCGTACATCTCTTCCGCGTGAATGGCCATGGAACAATCAGGCGTGAGTAAAAAATACATCCGAGCTACGAAAGCCCTGTATGCAGAGAACCTGGTAACTGTCACAAATGGAAATGCAGTGGCACCTCCATTCTTGCAAACAAAGGGATTAAAACAAGGCTGCTGTCTCTCTCCTAGCTTATTCAAAATCTATTTCAACATAGCATTAGGAGAGTGGACAAAGAAATACAGCCCTATGGGAATAACAGTAGGCAACAGTCTACAGTAGAATTCTTTTTGCGGACGACCAAGTAATCCTGGCCGAAGACTAACCATATATGACGTATATGTTGGACAAGCCTATGGAGGAATACACAAAATGGGAACTGGAAGTCGACGCAGAAAAGAGAAAATACATGGTCATAGGAGCAAAAGGGGAGGATATAAAAATAGGACAGGAGATAGTAATAAAAACGTTAACCAATACAAATACTTAGGACTTCTAATAAGTGAGCACGGAAAAAATCACAAGGACATAATGGAAAAGGTTAGTGAAGAAAAGCACTGCATCCAATTCTGTTGATCAACAACTTGACACAAAACTAAAAGGAATATATTTAAAATATTAATTAAAACAGCAATGACGTATGGGTCAGAGGCCTGGGTGATAAATAGCAAAATGTCCAGCAAACTTTTATTACCCGAAATGTCATACTGGAGGAGATGCTCTGGGTTGACACTCCAGGAGCGATTCAGGACCGAAAAGATCCGAAGAAGAATGGTCACTTCAGGCACTATAATAGATACCATTAACTGAAATAGTACGGGCAGCTACGACGTTTGAATGAAGAACGAATACCCCTCAAAATATTAAATTGGGTACCCACTGAGCGAAATAAAAAAGGCCGCCCGAGAAAAAAATGAATCCATAAATGTAAATGCGGAGATAACAGCTAGAGGACTGCAACAAACTGATTGGGAGGACAAAAACCGATGTTGCCGAGGATGCGAGAAGCGTCAACTCTGAGTTGCAAATCCTCGAAATAAAAATAAAATAAAATTTCAAGCGAGAATTCGTATTGTTTTAAATTTTTTATTAAACTCGAAATGGCTAAAACAAATTTCGACTTTTCAAGACGCAAGCTCATTGGGTTTACTAAGATCAAATTTAAAGTCAGTCGAAATATTCAGAATAAATGCCGAATTTCCAAGAAGCAAGTTAACTACGTAGAATAGATTCAAAATATCCACTTTAAATCCTTAAATTAAAAATTTTCCCATGAAAGGCATTTCTAATTTAAAAACGAAATTTCAAGAAAAGTGGAAACTTGGATAAAAAAGTCGAAATTTCAAGATTAATTCGAAATTCTTTAATATATATGTTGACTTTAATGCTAAAATTTTGAGAAATTTTGAATGAAACAGGATTTTTGAGCTTTTAATATGTTCTTACAATTTTGATTTTGAAAAATGTCTATAAAAACTTCAAACCTGCAAGTTTAAAAAAAAATGTTTAGAAATATTCACTCTTTCCTAAATCTAACAAGCTAAAAATTTATGAACTTGAAAATTCGAGAAAAAAGCAAGTGTTTCGATGTCAAATTTTGAGATACATGTTTGTTTAATGAATAGCTTTTTTTGGAAATTTCGATTATTCAAGAAATTTTGACTTTAATCTTAGAATTTACAAACAAGTTATTGAATTTTTTACACTAAAATTTCAAGGCGTAACCCGGGATTTAAAATAAAGGTTCTAATTTCAAGAATTTATGAAAATCAAATCCGAATTTAACCGTGAAATTTCGAAAAACAATTCAAATTTCGAGAAATCTTGAAAATGGTACCGGTTTTGTTTAAACTTAGAATTGTGGGGAACTTTTGGTACATATATGGTATTTGACTTTTGCTAAAAGCTGCATGTATAGTTGTCCATTCTGCAAGAGAAGGTGGACTTCCTAACATCCTTGGAAAGCAAAAACTCATGCATGATGACATTGTATGCAAAGATAAATAGTTCAAAGTAAATTGTAAGGATTATAAATCATTTTCCCCTTCACCACTTTTTCAAATACACAACTGAATTCTAATTATTAAAACTTGAGGGCGTAATTAACAAATTGGCGTGTACTGCATTAGGCCAAAATTCACATTTAATGGAAAAAAGGCGTTAAATTAGAAACTAATGATATAATTCACTTCAACCGACGTTGTTTACCTTGGACTAATATTTTAATAAAGCAAAAGCAAAAAAATCCGCCGAGTTTACAGTTACCAACCGAGCACTTGAAGTAAATGAAAGTAAAATCGCCGATTTCCTAGGTAGCTGACTGGAAATATTCAAAAGTGCGAATCTAAGGCCGGCAAATTTCGAAACCGTCTGACACAGAGGTTGTTAAACCTCTTATTAAAAACGACAATAAACATATAAAACTTGAGTTATCTCTAACAATGCTAATGTCAAAGTCATTGCGATGTCATTAAAGTTAATTGCAAGTTGTCACGCAGAAGAGGTCTATAAATATTTGCGCTCATTAACGTGATAACTTATTTTTATTTTATTTTCCACACTTTATCTTCCATTTTTTATAATATAGTCTTTAAACGCTGTAATGACGAGAAAAAATAACAAACTCTTAGCACTAATCCATGGATAATAATTTTATAAAAAGTGTACAAAAAGTTTTCTCATCTACTATGTTGCTGCAGTTTTTTGGCATGTTATTGTATGTACGTTCCTTACTTGATCTGTACAACTCAAATTGACATTTGACATATCGACAACCTTAGGGTGCGTTTAGATTAGACACTTTATTCTGTACATTTCTCTCTGACATAGGTGTCAACTATCCTGAGAGAAGCTATCAGATACTTATCTACACAGCTGAGATCCGGATGACTTCTCTCTAGAGTAGTTTACATTTATGTCTGAGAGAAATATATTGTATTTTAGAGAGAAATATACGGAATAAAATGTCTATATAGTCTAAACGCAGCGTCAGGATAGTTGAACTTATATCGGAGAGAAAATATATCTTATGTCAGAGAGAAATGTACGGAATAAAGTGTCTAATCCAAACGCACTCCTTAGATATGTCTAGTAAAAGAGGATTAGCAGAAAATGATAACCAATAATTATGATACTCACCTAGTAAGAAACATACGCGAACATGCCAAAAAATTGCAGTAACACACTAGATGAGAAAATTTTTTGTACACATGTTAAATTAAAAGAATGCAACGTTGCTCTAATATAAAATCAAGGAGCTCTCTGATTAGGTTAAGCTACTTAAAACCATTCAAAAGCACAGAAAAGGATAAGTAAATAAAAGGGTAAAACCAAAATGTGATCATGTCTGAGTAAAGCCTAAAATTTGAGGTAACACTATGACAAAAAAAAAACGAACAGAAATACAGATAAACCTCTCCATAACGAACTTCCATATACCGAATTCCTCTATATAACAAATTTTTTCATGGAACGTAGCATTTTAAGCAAATTTACACGTAATATTACCTCCATTTAACGAACAGGATACCTCCTTACAACGAATTTTTGAAGCAAGATTTTTCAAGGTTTAATTAGTTTTAATAATAGCCTTCCATTCAGTGAAAGTTTTTATTGCCTCATGCTAATGACGTTTCAATGTTTGAGTCGTTTATAGTTGCCGTTCGTTCAAAATAAGTAAATACTTGAATTTTTGAAATACCCCATGCTAATGACATTGTTTACCTGCTAGTATAAAGAGCGTTTACAGTTTGAGCACACACCTGTACTTGTTTTCAATGCGTTAAATAAGTGGGAAGTATTTTTTGAACTGCAAACATTTTTAAATTCTCTCTTCAAACAGAAATAACAGATTTTTTAAATTAAATTTGATTTATCTACATATGTTTGTTTATAGATTTTTAAATAAATATGTAATATGAAATTTTACATGTGATTTGTGGATTTTTAATGCTCTCTTTCTATAACGAAAACGTCTCCATAGCGAATTTTTTGTAGGATCTTGGAATTCGCCATAGGAAGGTTTGATTGTACAACGAAAAATTTGAGATAAAAATTAAATTTTTTGGTAATAAAATAAAATCTTTAGAACCGCTATATAAAGCCCAATATACGAGGTCTGGTAAAATAGTAAAATATTTAGAGTATAAATATGTATATGTTTCGAAAAAAAGAGGTAAAAAAATCGACTTTTTGATTTGTTCTATCGTCTGCACGTTGTTCTATTTATGTTGTGTTTAGTTTCAGATACGCCCGACGTCGACTGGTGGATACAGAGAGTCAATTAATCTTTCAAAGTGATTTTGTGAAGTCATGTGATAATTTTCGATATGAGTTAGTAATTACAGTCTGCTACAAATGATTATCGAAATTAATTGTACCGAATGATGCTCACTTGTGCATACATGAAGTTATGTATCTTATTATGGTCAGTGATTGGATATTTTATAGCAGGTAAGTCGTTTAATTCATGTTTACTATAATTTCGACTCACGGAAAGATTACTTCAATTAGAAGAAAAGATCACTGAAATGAGTGTATGCGAGATTTAACGAAAGAAAGTAGAAGCCGACCCTTGGCAGCGCCAAGGTTCGAAAGTTATGAACCGCCTTTTTTCCCAAAATTGCGACTTTTTTCGCATAGACTTTTCAACCGAAATTTCTGTTTTTTCATCGAAACATTATTTTGTAACTTCAAATAATGAATACTGAAATATTTTTAAATTGTAAGCTTTATCTTAAAATTTTTCTGCCTTAGCTGAAGTTTTTAATTTGCATTTAAAGTTTCTAGGAATATATTTAATCTACAGATTTCCGAATGTCGACTGTTTTTTTAAATTACAAGTTTAAGCTTCAAATGTGTTCAGACTTTTCTAAATTAGGATATTTAAATTCGAAATTTTGAACAAGCAATTTTTCGACTTTTTTCTAACAATATTTAGTTTACATTTGAAATATTTTGAAATACTAAATCTACAATTCCAAGTCCCTTTTTCCTAAATTTTTGATTCGAAGCAGATTTTCAGCGAATTTGTTTTAACCGTAAATTTTCACTTTGATGTCAAATCTCAAGTTTCTTTTTCCATATTTCAAATTTAAACTCAAACTTTTGAAGGTTTTATTTCGCAAGTTGAAATTCCACAATCCCACAAGTTAATTTCGATACAAAATAAAACCGAATTTCGAAAAACAAAACAAGAAATGCAATTTTAGGTCTGGTGTTAGATAGGTAGAAAACTTAAAACCGTAAAAAAAATCAAATTTCAATGAAAAAGTCGAATACTTGGGCAAATTTTTTAAAATTTCCAGGTAGAACCGAATATTGTGTTTGAATTTAAAACTTTAGAAAAAAAAACATTAAAATATACATTTTTAGAAAATAATCGACATATTCCGTATTTCTTTTTTGTTGTATTTTCTCTCAATTTTTGTTTACTTCTTCTCCTAAAAATTTTCGTTTTTGTGCTCTGCACTTTTGTTTTGCTTTTTTCTTTGTTCGTTATACTTTAAAAATTGAAAAACAAAACTTGTCCCCTGAAACAAAGAAAGATTAAAAAACACAACAAAGGTTGCTCTAAGCGCAACCTTTGTTGTATTTTTTAATCTTTCTTGGTTCCGGGGACAAGTTTTGCTTTTCAATTTTTAAAGACAACCAAGGACCAGTCCGTTCCACCAAAAAAAAATAAAAAAATCGTTATACTTCTTTATACTTTCATCTGTATACGTCTGCAGCATGTTCTATCTTAACCTTGCAATTTCTTTCAATTTGGCTTTACACTCCTTGTTCATCCAAGATCTCTTGTTAAATAGTTTGCTTTTGATAAGTTTGTTCTTGTAGCGTTTGACACTATTCTTTCGATTTTTTCCCATTTGTCTTCAATATCTTCCTTATTTAGTATTTTTGTTGAAAGATTCATAAATACTTTTCCTGTATTTATATAATACATAATCAATTTGTAAATCTTTCATTTCATATTTATATTCCCTAGAATTCCTAACCTGCTGGTTTTGGATATCCCAAAGTCTTAGACTTGCTCTTACTAGGTAATGGTCTGAATCTGCTTCTGCTGCTCTGTAAGTTCTAACTTTCATATTCTTCTTGTATCAATATATTATTTATTTGATTTACTTCATTACGTCGTCGAATTATCCACATCCAGTACGTAAGGGCTTGGCGATTACAATGGTTGGGGCATCTCGAAAGGATGAAGGAATGCAGATTGGTTAAGAACTGCGGTTGGACAATTCCAAAAGGTAAAAGAAGGAAAAATATACCAAGAAAACGGTGGCGTGACGCAGTACTGGAGGGTCTGAAAGGAAAGAATATTAAAAATTGGAGAATGGCAGTTGGAGACAGAGTATCGGAAGAGCATTATCAAGCTATAGGCCTGTAAACGCTTTCATATATGTAATCGACATTTTCATAAATAATTTTGGAACTTATAAAATAATTTTGTCAATTTTTTGAGTTTAACAGGAAAAAAATCCCAAATTTTGACACAAATCTAATTTACAGAAAAAGTTTTAAAAATCTAGCTTTTAATGACATTTAAATGTCAAGAAAAAATATAAAATATGCATTTAAATTGAAAATTTATTTATAAAAGACCAAAATATTGAAATTGTAGAGTCGGATTTTATCATTTTTAACCTTTACTGATATAATCGGTGACGATGCTGAAATATAAAATCTGCTCCCATAATATCAAAAGTAGAATATTTATGAAAAAAAAATTAAAAATCCTTCCAAAAAGACAAAATTTTGAGTATAAAGTCAAGATTTTGGAAAACAAGTGGGTTTCGAGTTGAAAATTTAATTTTCGAGGAAAGACTGAAATTAAATTCTTGAAAGACAAATGCTTGAGTGTATGTGAAAAATTTAGGAATACATTGAAAAAACTCAGAGCTTTAAATTTCAAAATTAAATATCGACACTTATTTTCCTTCTCAATCAAAAAAATGTTTACATTAATTTAAAAATTTGTTTTTGTTCAAAACTTTAAATTAAAATTGGACATTCCGATTATTTTCTTAAAATTGCTACATTTTTCAGAATTCTGAGTTTATCTTGATAATAATAAACGTCTCTCCTAAAATTGCAAATTTAATTTTGTAAGTTTTGAATATTTAATTTTTTGAAATTTCGAGTTTTTTCCTTAACCTTCAATTTAACCTTTATATTTGTTACATTGAGCCTAAGACTTTGACTGTAAACCAATATTTCGATTATTTTCTCGAAATTTCTGCCTTTTCCTCGAAATTATAATTTCGATTTCGAAATTTCAACCTTTTTCCTGAAATTTCAGGGTAAAAAATGAAATATTTTTAAAATGTCTAAATTTGCACTTTTTATTAAAACTTCGGATTTAAACTTAAATTCTAGTCTTTTTCACTCGAAATTTTTAGAAAAAAAAGTTTTTTCTTAATTTTTCGATCTTTTTATGAAAAGTTTCAGTTTATGCATAAAATTGTTCACCTCTTTCCTGTTTGCATATAGTTTCATCAGTTTTTTTCGCAGTTTTGATTTTGGTTGCGAAAAATCAATTTTTTTTCAGTTTCTTTCAAAAATTTCGAGTTTTTCAATTTCAGATTTAACCAATAAATTTGTTACATTGATCCTAAAACTTCGACTGTAAAAGTAAAACTACGATGTTTTTTGTACGAAAATTTCTACTTTTTCTTGAAATTGTTATTTGAATGTCGAAATTTCGGTTTCTTTTATATTTATATCGCATGCTTCATGTTGAATCATGCAATATTTTTAAATCTAATCTTAAGATGTTTAGTCTCCTTCAATTGAAATTTCCAAGGAACTTTTATTTCATAAATTTAGTGTTTCCCTAACATTCGGTTTTTTTATAAAAGTTTATAGTTTGAGCATGACATTTTTTTACTGTGTGGAAGTATTCTTCATTTATAATTAATTTTCTCAAAATTTCGATTTTGGGTGCAAAAATTCAATTTTTTTTCTTGATATTTTGAGATGGATTTATTTTGAATTTCGAGAGTTTTTTCTTTAAAATTCAAGTTTAAACCTAAAATCCTCGTCATTTGCAATATCCAGAAATTATTTTATAAATGTCAGGTTTTTCTTTAAAATTCTGACTTTTTATTTTCTAAAGAGTCGAGTATTCATTTTCCAAAAATCCAGTTTTAAACTTAAAATTTTTACTTTGTTATTTCGCCTCGAAATTTGGATAACCTTTTAGTTGCGGGAAATTGCCAGTATGTCATATTTTGAAAGTATCGTTATTTTCACTCCATACACTAATCTTAGAAATTTCACTTATTGTGAAGCCTTAAGACAGACCTTAAATTTTTCATTATTTTGAGAAATAGAGAAGATTGGTAATTTTGTATAAAAAACCTTGTTGGTATACTTTCGATGTTGCAATTATACATACATATTCGATGATTTAGTCTTGGATAATTAAAATGATACGAGGTTGAATCAAATATAAACAATGCACAAAAAATAAATGTCTAAAGTAGTTTACAGTTTATATGTCGTGTTTGGTGAAAGCGGTCGACAAGATGACCTAACATGCATTTTAATGCGCAATAGGCCAATAAAATTCTGATCTAAGATATTAATCGAGTTCGTGGTTGTAAACAGGGAATTTTAGATACTCGTGACGGATAATACATTTAGACAATGAACCGTTATAATGCCCATAGGTTCCAATATCTTGACCTCAAACTTGGTTAATTCTCATACTAACCTACTCATCTAATAGCATAGTGACCAAACGGCAATAAATTTCGAACACTTTCAAGGTTAATTAATGCAATGAGAGTCCTAGAATCATCATCATAAATTCACATGGTTACTTAAAACTAAAAATCATCAAATAAACACAATTAGAGTTATATTTCCCCTAAAATTGTTCCCTTTTTAAATAAGGTGGCAGAAAAAGGTTAAATTAGACCAAATTACCTATTTTAGTCAAAGATGGCAATGAATACGCATTTTAATCGGTTATTCTTTCGAGATGATTATCTCGTTAAAGTTGGGACCCGTTGAAAACGAGTTAAAAAAAGAAAGTGGAATGAATATTTAATATAATTGCCTCCTGTCTGCGGAAGTTATGTTGAATCATCAATTAACGGTAAAAGTCAAAGTGTTCTCTAAAAATTAGCAATATATCCGTTTGAAAGAAAAGAAGATTTTGTGAAATCGAGCGCTAACAACTTAGAAATCGATGCTTTGGCGTAATTTTAATGACAAACTGATGTAAATTACGATAGCTGTGATTAGAACAAAACAGTGAATTCATTTATCACTAAACCTCCTCAAAGACTTGAATTGGCAACGGAAATCTCACCAGTTGAACTGCCACTGACAATCTGGTTATTATACTCTCATCTATTAGCAATCGCTTTAAATAATTTTCATGAATTGATTTGACGTCTAAGGAAGTTGTTAATGCTTTCGTTGATAGTTTCGGTACCAATATTTAATTTTATAATGTAAGTGGCCCAGACGTTACAAAACAAAATTACATCGCTTTAGAATTAAAATTAAATTTCAAACGAAGGACAAATTTTTGTTTATTTTAAACGTCTCATTACATTCACTTTTTAATGCATATGTATGCGGATTTAAGTAGGTTGCATTATTGGTTAATTGCGAGGTAAATTATCGGGACAGCGGCTAATTAAACGAATAGTTTTGCTGGTTCCGGAGAAGAGTACAGAATGGAAGTACAAGAGCTATTGTTTATTCGAATAATTACACGTTGTTGTACTAATAAAAAATATTATTAATTCGCTCAAACTTTCTCTTTGGTTAATAACGAGTTATTCATTTCGTTGCTACCTGATGCCTAAGCAAAATTACATAAATAACTGATAATTTAAAATTACGGCTGATTTGGGGCAATAAAAAACCTTTCCTATTTTACTTTAAAAAAATGTCCTTAAGAAAAATATACTGTCTTAAAAATGTCAGCTTCAGCTTTGATAATTTATTCATCGAGTGTATTATCGCTTTAGTGAATCTCAAAAGTATTTAAGTGGAAGCTATAAAATAGTAAACATCAGCCAAAGGCGTCCTTGGACCACTGACCCAGTGTCAAATATCTGACAACAATGCTGGGAACATGTTGTCATTCATATGCACATGAATTCGTTATATTCAGATGCGAATTTACATAATGGTGAAAAACAGGAACGCCACACAATGCCTAAAGGTGGATCTGATTTATATCCATGGCGAAAACTTTCTTGGCGGCGGCCGCGAAGAGATTGAAAGTCGGCATTTATATGTTCTCAAGGCTGTAGACAGTTGGAAATTCATCTTTATCTCAAAGTAAATCCTACACAAATCGCAGAGAGAAATATGCCCGATAGCTGGATTATTATCTTCCGCCCCTTGGGAAATAGAAACTACGTCTGGCGCATTTTATATAAATAACGCACCTCCTAATAAATTATGTCGTTATTTTTCCCAGAGCGGAAACATTTGTGATTCTTTGACGAATCCCTCCTCGTGATATTTCTGATACACGGCATTTGTAAACTTAATTAATTGTAAAATACTTTGAATATTTAATGTTGGTTAAGGGTTCGATCTTTTATTAACTGATTTAACCTCGTACATTGACGAGTATTAATTTTTTGGGGAAGTTTGCGTCCGTTTGAGGCAAAACATGCTAGTAATTTAAACCATAATATGTTTTGGTTTTAAAGATTCCCAGTCCTCCATAATTTTTTTTCAGTCTTATACAGTTGTGAGCACTGGCAACCAACATTCTCCCTATGCTTACTCTAACAGGAAATTTTGTGCCACTGAAATATTGAAAGAAACTCTTTGTTTGGGACAAACACTGGCGGCTTATACCTGATTTACCCTGGTATAACTCAAATGCATCAACATAATGTTAGTTTCTTATTTCGACCGGTCACTGAAAATGTTAATATATAAAACGGAAAAAAAAAATTTTCGTATAAAAAAGTCCACATAAAAATTAACGTAAGTTATCTTTCGGTTCGGTTACTGAAATTCCATAGCATGACTGAGTTATTTTTCAACGTAATTGGTTAAAATATTTATAATGGAAACAAACATTTCAATATTGATATTCTAACAAAATGTAATTATAAAATTTAGTTAGGATTTTTTTAGAAAATTTGATAAGGGGAAGTGGCCGCAATAATAAATCAAACGGCAAAACAGCGGTCCAAAAATTTCGGCAAACGATAAGTCTCATCTGCTCGTTCTTTCTAGAAACCGAAACGGGATCTATAAATAGGCGGTCCGGTCAGTTTTCCCTCAGTTAGTACAGTCAATGAATAAGTCAGTTCATTAAACAATGTTAATTAGTTGGTCAGTTAAGTGAATTACAATTGCAGTATTCCGAGTTCAGTTTGCAAATAAAATGGTTACAATTAACGCAGAATTAATCTTGGAAGCGATAACGCGCAACAATATGATTTCACCTCGTATAATTGAAATGCAATATCACGAGTTAACTTTGAAAGCAATTAAGCGAAATATTTAGAGTGGAACAGTCTTCCCAAGGTAATTTTCAATTATATGTGGGTTTTCGGGCAATACATTACTATTATTATTATAAAACAAGATCATAATTTATACTGTAGCCTATAATTTTTAAGTGCGTAATTATGCTACTGTCTGTAGCATCTTATGTCTACATATCATAGCTTCACTTTTTTAAACTTCTATGTGGAAATTATATCTACTATTCTCACTTCAAATAAAATTATCGGCCTAAATTAATTTCTATATTTCACGTTTTATATTAGTTTTCCTGGTTTTCAGTGAATGGTGTGCCTCGTTTAAGTCCTTCTCTGGAGCTGATAGACGAGATCCACGATGCAGAAATCTACAAGGCTGTCGTCTCGTCCATGAACGAATGGCAGAGGAGGCAGAATTTCAAGAAGAAAAATAACAGGTCAGAAACCTCCATAGCAATCTCCCTTGCCCCGTCCATTATCAATCAAATCGAATCGAAATCGCTGGTCGCTTTCAATAATTTAATCAGCCGAAAGGCAACCCACCGTAACAATCATTTAATTACAATCGAAATTAGTTAAGTGTGAAAAATATGATCATTTAGCACCAGCTTATGGAATTATTATGAATGCTGTCCGAAGTGTTTTGAATGTAACTTCGTTATCTGCTTAATTGCATTTATTTATATCGAATTTGTGCCAGAGGGATTGCGTAATTAATTAGCAACTACTTAATGATTTGCTTGCATCGAAACGAATTATTGGCGATCTTAGAGAACAAAATTCACAGAGACAAGCTCTTCTAGGCTTCAATTTGAAATTTTGAAACTTTACGACCCTTGATTTATTGCCTTAAAGTTTTAGCCAGTTACAGGTAGATTAGATTAGAGTTTCGTGAGAGCTAACTCAAGCTGTGATGTTTCAAATTGTTTCAATTAGTATTACACATTAAGAGCTATCGATCTGTTTTCGTGCAAATGAAAATTACAGCATTGTTTTAAATAACAAAAAATATATTATTTAAACACAGTTAGTGAGCCGTAAAATTGTCGAAATTTACTATTTATATAATTTTTTACATGCAACTAAGATAATTATGAAACCTTTGTTTACATATCTCATTGGCAAAGAGGAAATTTTAATTTTTCACGATTATTTCGTGGCATTGATATGTTTGGTAACTCGTGTTATGTGTTGAGAAACTTTAGTGTGACATTGTTAATAAAAGTAATTTTTTACGCAATGAAACACAAACAGAAAATACTTTGGTACTAGAAGGTAATGCATTGTATTTGGTGACATTTGGTGACATCTAAAACTAAAGAATATAGGATTATTTTTTGTCATACCTGACTAGATACTTACTTTGAGAGGGAATTCTTCTGCCAAAGAATGGAACATCTTTTCCGAAATACGTGTCTGCATGAGTCAGGTGTAGTAAAAGGGACAACTATTATTTGCTTCGAAGCACATATTGTCGCTAAATTAATTTTCATAATTTCAAATTACAAATTATAAAATTTTAATTTTTGATGCCGCAGTTAATTAAAAAGTTAAAAAAAATTATTTATTAGTAGTATTTACTAGTTTTAAATTTTCACCTCTGTTTTTTTCATTCCTTTTGTTCTTAAAATCTCATTCCATTAGTCGTTTTTTATCGAAATATCTATGGAAAATTCGTATTTTTTCGAGACGTTTCTGAAAATTTTGATTTTGCCGATTTTAATGTAAAGTAAAATATTTTTAGAAAAAATTTTATATTTTTCTCTAAATTTTAAGAGCAATGTTAAAATTTAAAAGAAAAAATAAGTCATAAAAAATATTTCCTAGAAATTTCTGCTTTTCTCGAAATTCATCGTTTTTTAGAAAATTCTTGTTTTTACTCAAAATTTGTTTATTTTCTTTAAATTAGGATAAAATAAAAAAAGAAGCAACTTATTTCAAAATTTTAAAAATTATATCTAAATATAAAAATAAAAACTAGGAATTCCCATAAAATTATTTTTGATAATTCCGATTTTTCATAACATTTTGAAAATTCCATTTCATCTAATCGAAAGAAAATCTAGAACAGCCGGGAAATTTCCACAAAATCGCATTTTTCACCATCAATTTTTAAACCTAAATGCTGCCTCGTGAAGAAACCAACCAATAGAACCTGTTGACAGTGCCTATGTCAATAGATGGATCCAACGAATTGCGATCCGGAAACCATACGACTAGGGAATTCGATTCCGGTCCTTATTTCTAATTCCGGGATTTCGGGATTACATTTGGTCAATCCCGGTATCCCGGGGTTATTTCGGTTTTGAGGGTTCCGAACAAAAGAGAGGAAAATTTTATAGAAGTCAACTTTATGATTAACAAAGATAGCAATCAACGTAATCAAAATTTAGATAAAAATCAATGCATTTTCCTATCTTCTCTAACTAATCACTCTTTAGGTAAAGTTGTTCTTTTTTGACATCTCTTAAAGTTTTGTAAATTGAAAAAACCTTTAGGTTTGTATCTAACTATGGAAATAAACTTTAAAAATTAACAAAATTCCCTCTTAACGTAAACCGATGTAACTCTCTAATCAGTAGTTAACAAAAAGCAAAAACTATTTAAAAATAATATTACCAAGTCACATTCCTATTAAATATAAATGAAACTAAGTTAATAGGAACATTTTAATTTGAATTGCGAAAATATAATTTGAGAAATAACAACACGTCAATCAAACCTTTTTAGTTAAAAATATTAAAAAAAGTTTTATTTCAAGCATGCATAGCAACCTCGGTGGGTTAATTTATGGTACTTGCTTGGAATAAAACTTTGTATTTTATATTAAAAAGATAAGCAAGCACTTTTATTAAGAGCACTAAACGTTTCACTATACCCTCGTTTGCATTTGTTTTAAATGACGTCAATCCCGCAAATCCCGGGATCAAACAAATTTAATCCCGAAAATTTCGGGACTGAAAAGCGGTCGGGATCTTCTACATACGACTGAATTATACAAGAAAACTGATTCCTATTTTCAAATTTGGAATTGTTGTTTGCGCGTTGACCTTGATACCTGCCCCAAAATTTTGAGATTATGACTTTGAACTAGTTCCAAGCCTGAATAAATTATGCAAGAAAGCAATAGCGTTGACCATGAAAAAAAATTCAATCATCTTAGAAACTGTTAATCGGAACAACGCTTAACAAGTTTTTTAGGAAAAATTTAGAGAATAAAAATCTATAGAAGGATACAAAAAAAATTGGGCTGCCTACAGAAGTGAAAACTTAAAACTATGACTATAACAAATTTTAAGATATTTCAAAAAAATATGTTTTTAATTTTTCGGATTACGCGGATGTCGGATTAGCCAGGTGTCGGATTATCCTATGTCGGATTAGCCGGCGCCAGATTAACCGGTGCCGGATTAGCCGGATGTTGGATTAGTCGGATGTCGGCTTATCCGAGTGTCGGAAAGGTTTTAAGAAATATCATTAAATGTCCGGAGAGGCGTAGTGATAGAGCAATCGACTAGTAGTTCCAACAGCGTTTTTTTGTAACGCAAAACTTATATATGTGTATCACATATATGGCAAATCCAGGCGTTTATCCCCTAAGAGTTTTCACATTCAAAAAGTTATGAAATTTAAAAGGTAAAAGTTTTAACAGTACGACTTAAATTATAGTAGCCCGGGCTAATTCTAGAAGTACTTACTCTTTTCTTACTTTCCATCCGATTTTCACACGCCACGTCATACGAAACTTTACCGCCTCCCGTTTTAGGATTAAAAGAGAGGAGTCGACAAGGGTGTGCTACAAGGACTTAGGGATGTTTCGAAGCATCAGGGCCATTTGGCTACCTGGACACGCTACCGGCCAAGCCGGAAGAGATAAATACGAAGTTTTTGCTCTATCCGGGACACAGCAGGAGACGGAGCGGCTCGCCCCCTGCAGAAGTCAATTTCTTCGACATGAAAGAGGCTTACGAATGGGCCAAGCAGGGCTTTAACAAGACACTATCGACTAAAGTGCTGATACACGGATTCGGAAGCGGATGCTCTCACATCTGGATTTACGAGATGAGAAGCGCCCTTATGGCTGTGGTAAGTTGTCTGATTTTGTAATAATTGTTTTGGACTAGGGAATAAGATAAGGTAGAAACATAAACTTGTTTCCTATAGAAGATTTACTTCTATCGGGATTCGACAGTGCCTACGAACCCTAAGACGTTTTGCTGTCATCAAGGTAAGCTTTCCCAGAAAGGTAAAAAATCAAATTCAGGACAGAAGAGCATGGTAACTCGAATATGTCAACCACATCAAAGGTGAAATTCTTCCGTGAAGTTCAAATTGGAGGAATAGAGTCAATGGAGAAGAACACACAGTAAACCCAGTATGACAATCATACTAGAGGCAAAAATGGCACAAAAGACAAGATAATTAAAATTGAAAGACATGATATTTCACTACATCAAACATACCAATGTAAAATTTTTCAGATGAATCACATCAAAAGAGATTTACCTTTGCTGTGGTGAACATACCAAGGTACCGTGCTCTTCTTCATTGGCTGGATTCCCTCGCAGCCTTTTTTGCATCATTTTCACCTTTGAAGAATTTCGCCCCAGATTTGAATGACATAGTAACTTACCGTACCTTTCTTTCTTAAATGTGAATTTTTCCTTGCTCTTAAAGGGACTCATTGCGATGGTATGCGAAAGACCAAACACTTGTAGTAATTGCTTGATATAGTCCAATCTCCGAATTAAGTATATCTTTTACTGACTCTGGTCTTAGAAACCAAACTGATTCCCCTTTCCTATTTTATAAAATATTCTGTTTTTCCATCGCAATTCTACCGAAAACTAATAGATTTCGCCCCACTTCATTGACTCTTATGGTTTAGAACTTGAATGACTTTTCCAAATAACAGTTAATCAGCTATAAAATTGTAATTTCCGTCGTCTAAAAGCAGAAAGAGCCTGCAGATAGCAAATTCCTTTTCACGCATGTTAGTAATCGCTTGAAACATAACAAAGTATCCAGTTTCCTTTCTGTTTTAACTCGGAGCGCCCTAGGGTGGAACTCAGCTAGGGCGTTATTTCCTGCCCTTCGTCGGCGCTCCTACGCCTCAGGAAATTGCGATTAAGTGCACGCGTTATCCTACAAGTGCACGCATTAGCCTACAAGTGACTTATTTTGTTTCAGGACGAAGTTAATGTGATATGCGTAGATTGGGAGAACGGCGCTATTCTGCCTAACTACGTGAAGGCCGCCGCTAACACCAGATTGGTGGGCAAGCAGCTGGCGCTGCTCTTGAAAGGACTCGTCAAACACAATGGTTTGGATTTGTCCAACACGCATCTTATAGGGTTCAGTTTGGGAGCTCACGTCGCCGGTTTTACGGGGGCGGAAATGGGCAACTTGTCGAGAATTACTGGTTTAGATCCAGCAGGCCCCCTGTTCGAATCACAGGATCCCAGGGCCAGATTGGACTTGAATGACGCCGGTTTTGTCGATGTTATTCACAGTAACGGAGACAATTTGATTTTAGGCGGTCTGGGGTCGTATCAACCTATGGGCCACGTCGATTTTTATCCTAATGGTGGTAGAATGCAAAAAGGCTGTAGCAATATTTTTGTTGGGGCCCTCAGCGATATAATCTGGTGTAAGTATATTTTTACTTTGTGCTAAAACATCATTATTTTCTCAGAAGCGTGGTTTGAAAAATATCGCTTTATAAAATAAAGTAACTCAAAGTTTCAAAATACTTCCATGAAAAGTGCTTATAAATAAGGGTAAGGCTATTCCCACTTAAATACCGCTATCATTAGAGCTTAAAATAACGAAATTTTCGCCGTAATTAATTTAGTATCTGCGGGGTGCTTATGAAACTCCCCTGATCTAAATCCACGTAAAAGATTACTTTCCGTCGCAGAAAGTGCTTAATTGGTTTTTCCGGGGGGAATTTTACGATACAAATCGTATTCATCTCTCGTGCCTATCTATCGAGTCGATAGGAAAATTAATCTTTCGTCCACTTTTCGCCACCGGAAACATATTTCAAAAGTAATTTAATTTTCTTTTCAGCGTCCGCGGTGGAGGGTCGTTCTTTGTGTAACCACAGAAGGGCCTACAAATTTTTCACAGACTCCGTATCTCCCCGATGTCATTTCCCTGCATTTCCCTGCGCGTCTTACGAAGATTTTCTCGCAGGAAAATGCTTTCCTTGCGACGACGAAAGGTGAGCATCCTTCGGCGACCATATTTTTCGAACTGTCAGGATGGGACTTCGATAAAATATATATTGGATGGATTTTGCTGAAGCGTGGACGGAGAGGAGCTTCCAGTCACGTCGAAATCAACAATGGGGTGAAATAATGCGGGAAATTGTAATTTTATTGAATCGACCGCTATTTTGCCGTTTTCCTACAGACGTAACATTCTTTTTTACAACTTAGGGGTCAAATAATATACGAGACATTGACTGAATTGATTAGGAAACTGTCGTTCAGAACGCCTATAATTTCAAGCAATTCTCGGATGACAAAGGACACAAGCTATATACTTTTATATTTATTGTTATGATTAGTATTATTTTAAATATCTAACAGATATTAATCAAATCGTCAATATTTATTCTTACGAAAATAAAATAAAAGATCGATGTTTCCTACTATGGTAATAACGTAATGAAATTCAATTTCAATTTCTTACAGGACAAAAACTAATGCAGTAATGACTTAATAATACACTAAATCCTGATTTGCGACACTTCGTTTTTCTGGCTACTTTAAATCAAGTTAAATGTTTATATTATTTTTTCCTTTTACCGATTACCCGTAAAACTCAGAAATTCTTTCAAAAGAGACGATTTTAAACATTAAATCATTTCAGTAAATGAAGTGGGCATTGTTTAATTTCGTCTTATCCAGGAGCAATGTAGTTGTCAGTTGAGGTACCAAGTTAGCGAGGTTCTCTGCTTCAGCTACAACCACAAATCGACAGGTACGGTAACTGCTACGATTTGTATTTGAACTTGAACCCATCGTATTTGCTTAAATCGTAAGATATATTGCGCCGAATAATTAAAGCAATTATTTCCCTAATTCTAGTGAAAATGCACCAAGGAAAGGACAGTAAAAAAATCTCGAAATATCTCACCTATTATGAAAATTGTTATCTCGGATTAATTAAAATTGCGCCGTTTAACTTTCACAACGTCCTGTTTTTTCTCTGCTTGGATTGTCAGCTTATTAGGGACACATTTCAACTTCTGCAGAGTTATAACGAAATTATATTTATTTTTAAGGATTAATTTTTTTTATAGGACTTGCGGCAATATGGGTTATTACGCTGACAGATCAAAGGGTCGAGGACAACTTTATTTAATAACGAGAGACGAAGAGCCTTTTTGTGGTAAGAACGCGCGAACTAGTTTTAATTAAAATTGCAACTAAAAATCCTCCCAATTATTGGTAACGCTTTAATGAATGTCATAAAAGGTGACATTTCTGCATTTAAGCATACTAAACCAATCGTGCTGAGATTGCCTTCATTAATATAGGATTTTATTTTATGTCTAATTGTAAAAGTCTTCTAAATTTATGTTAATTTTATCTCAACACATTTGATTTTTTTCTTGGATACTTATGAATTTGAAATGGATGTTGCCTTGTTCAATACTTTCTATTGAATAGCATTTCTCTTCAAAGTACCCTGCTTACGTAATTACCTTTTGCTTCTGATAATTGCTCAATTGTAAAAAGATATAAAGGAGACCATAGTTGACAACTCTTCTTTTTTTCTTGTCCACACTCCTCACACAATAGATAATGGTAACTGTTAACTGATATTTTATAATAATGTAGGATTAGTTATTAGGTAGATTTGAAATATCTTATGTTATGTTCTTTTTTTTCTTTAGTTAAATTTTTATTATGATTTTTGTGTACAAATAAGAAAAGTGATTAACTGTCCATGTAGAATACTAAGGAAAATTCCTTCCTAAATTGTTGTGTGCTGGTCCCAATAACAACACATCTAAGAGGGACGATTTTGTATTGAAATGTCCATTGGCACTGATTGTCGGCGCGAAATATGTTATCAATATCTTTCCGCTCTTCGTTCAATTGGGTTCGGTCGGCGAAGGAGAATACAAGGCCCTCCCGTCTATTCCAGCGTTACGTTCTTAATATAAATCTTCCATTAGATTTCTCCCTATGGACAGTGTTCATTTTTACTGATCATCAAAGAGCCTCTATAAGGGTTAAACTGAAATTGATATTCTTACTCATTTTACTAAATTAAAAATATTTAAGATACTTTATTTTTATTTAATAATCCCAATAGGAGAAACACGGAGTCTATAATTAAGCACTGAATTCAGGTTTTCCAACTTCCGGTCCAATATTCCACTTGCACTACTATTAGTTTTATTATGCATTTGAATCTCACTTACTTTAATGAAGAATGATTGCACTGCGAAAACTAATTATTTACATTTTAAGCCTATCAATATTTGGTGAAAATCGACACATCTCCAAGTGAAATAGCAATAACCAGCTACGGAAAAATCCAGATAACCCTTGTTGGCGATTCTAGTTTAAACGAAACTTTTATGATGACCAGGTAATTTTTAAAAATATCATATCTTCTAGCGAAAACTTTACCGGAAACATATTTAGATAAAAGTTGGGCTAATTAATTTCACTACTAAACTTTCAGGAAGGAGGACGAAGAAATGAAACTTGGACAGTCGATATCTAGAATTTTAGTACCTCATCCGATTCTCCAGGAACCGACAGGAATCCAAATCCTCTACACTGCATACAGTGGATGGTTATCCTCGGGTTTAACCCAGTGGAAGATAGATAAAGTCACACTGAGCGATAGCTTCGGCAAAAAGTAAGTGTTCAACTCTCAAAGCTATTTTGCAGAATTAAGAATACAAACTTTATCAATAACTCAGATATTAAACAAAAAAATAATAATGGATTTGATGCAAGAATTGAAACAATAAGAAAATATTCTGCTTTGTTATTTAGGTTATCCGTCTGTAAGAAGAATCTAGTCTTAGAGTCAGGGGTACCAATAACGTTACCATTATACCCAGGAGAGTGTAATGTACCCAATGAATCATTTCCAAAAGAGGCCCAGAATCGATACGATGATGAAAATGAAGAAGACAATAAAAACGATACTTTTAACTTGATTGCCAAAGAAACCAGCAATTTTATACCCACTCAAATTATCAAAGTCGGCAAAGAGATTCTAAGTAAAGAAACAAGCCCACCATTATCCCTGAAAGATGCCATAGACATTCTCAACATTCCCTGGAATAGAGGCAAGGACAACTCTGTGGAAAACGAAGCCGAATCCAGCCGAGCCTTCAACACGAGAATTATAAAAGCTTCAGAAACCGACAAAGATAAAGCGGATGCCGACGGGTTAATTCGTGAGATTGTTGAACCTATTTTAAAACCGCACTCGTCCAAGAACGCCCGATCGCACAACCTTGACAAAGACAAGCCTGAAATCACTGAGCCAATTTTGGGGCCAACTACTTCAAAAGGCGGGAAAAATGTTGGTGCTTTCACCATGGAGCCAGACGCTAAGAGCGACTTATTAGCCAAAGTCAAAGACAAGTCAAAAGGAAGTGTCGTACAATTTTTATGACATCGAAGGGGAAGGTTGGGTGCCAAAAACTCGCGTGACCAAGTCCGATAAGTGGAAGAGAGAGGAAATTAAGACTACTACGCCTTTGCCTGAAACCACAACGACCGTTAGGAATAATCCCTTAGGATTCATTGCGACTACGGTACAGATTTTACCTCAACGTTTAGCGAGAATGTTTGAACAAGCAGAAAAATACGCAAGACAGGCCATATTACCTTTAGTAAGCAATTACACCCCTAGGTTTTTAACAGAAATCATCAACCCACGACCTAGAGTAAGATACGTACCGTTAACTTATGAAGAAGGAGCCGAAAAAACAACTTCTTCGAATGCAAATAGAGTCGAGGAGACTGGACGAAGAAGGAAAAAGAAAAGTACGACGACAAAACCAGTTGCTACTACCCCGTACACTCATATTCAAAAGATAAAAAGGAAAGGCGAGAAAGCAGAGGTTGTCTACCCTTTTACGGCCCCAACAACGGCAGAAATCGCAGATTCATCAAAAGAAGTCGCTAGAAGAACCAGAGATGACAGTCACGTCAGCAAATCCCTAGATGAGAAAGCCAGGGGATTTGTGGAAACAACCACCACCAACACTTTCAGCATCAAAGTCACCCTCGGAAATTCAAAGTCCTCAGCCAAAAAAACGCAAAGCCATTTACATCGACTTACCAGTTTTCGACACGAATCCACAAACCAAATACATCCCGCTGTCGTTCCCGTTCTTAAAAAATTGACTATTTATTTAATTTTATTTGAAATAAAATATAATGTACATAAAATCGACATTTTTTTACTTTCTTTTTTTGTATAGAGTACTTTTAGTGTACAATAAAAATAAAAAAAGCACAAGCACTATTATTCCTCGACATTTTTAGAAAGTAGTTGATGTACGTGCTACCACAACTGTCCAAGAATCTCTCCAAGTCCTCCAACCGCCTCACTTCCTGCTGTATGTGCCGAAGATGACCCCATCGCAGCTCCTTCAACTGTTTTATGTAGAGAGGTTCTTCTAAAATCAATAATTTTTGTGATTGGTATCGCAATTGGGGTTTGGAATTCAAAAGGTTATGATGCCAATGGATACTAAGCATTACCGTCGCTTGATACATCGATATTGGTATTCGCGATTTTAATATTTTATTTGTTTCTTAGATGTACTATAAAAGGTACACTGTACCAGTACTTTTGAAGCTTAGCATTTTCTAATGTGTAGTACTTTTGATATTCAGCAAACTCTTCTTCGTTGCTAACACGTCAGGAGATTTAGATGTAATGTTCAATATCACTAAATAAAACAATCCAATAGAGTTGCTTAGCACTCTAAGTAGTACATTTTCTCTGTTTAATATCAGAAAGTAATAAAATTGATGAATGATCGTTATTGAACATCAAACAAAATCGCTGTCGATGGTCTTCGTAAGTGCTAAAATCTGGTTGTTGTGTACTGAATTCTCGCTGCTTATCGTTTAAGATATCTTGTTCTCATGACGATCTTGAGCAATCCTTATGCTTAAAACATTATCCTTACTCTGTTATGGGTATTCTTGATACTTGGGCGTTCAGCCCGCGATGTTATGCACTGCGAATGCTAAGCCTCTATACAGGTTTGCTCTTAGTCTAACAACGATAATGCTTAGCACTAATAATTATTATCGATCTCGAAAAACTTGGTAAAGCTATACCTTCTTTGGGCTGACATAGGCAGACCTGACTATTTTTCGACTCACATCTGGAGACATCTGTGGAAATGACGGAACTTGTTCGATTCTGAGAAATCTCCAAGCATACTTCTTTTTCCACTTTCGAATGCCTAGATACCAGATCGATCGCTTTTTTAGGGCTCATGTGCTCAAACTACAACATTCCAGCTTTTAAAATGATTACAATTTTTTAACTAAAATGTCAAGTAAATAATGTATTTTGAGCAGTAATTATATTCTAACCCCATAGTAAAACACCTAAATAGTATTGCCTAAAAGCCACAAAACGTTGAACACACAATTAATTCAGTTTCTAATCATTCAACATTTTTTATCACGAGTTTTTTTTTCGCGAACTTCCTATAAGGTTATTGTTGCGTGTCGACTTATTAGTTACTCAAGCAAACATTACATCGGGATTACAAAACTCATACAAAAATTACTCACCGTTTGTCGTTCGCACTTCTCTCCGGGCACTGTGCCAAGCTCTTTGCTTAGAGCCCTATCGATCAAATTCACAATATAGCTCTTCGAACGGTGCAACTCTAAAGCACAAGTGTCGTCCAGTGACGGTTTACTGGTGCTCTTATGCTTCAACGTCTTCACATGCGACTCCTTCGACTGAGACGGCGACAGTTTAATAGATACGCTGTCCTTATCGATGGATTTTTTCGATTCCCGAGCTGATACAGGCGGTGCTAACGGCATTTCATCCGAGATAGTTAAATTGACTCCCTCGGTGTCGCTCCGCAGCAGGCTCTTGGAAATATCTTCGTAGTTAAAGCTTTTAATTTCCGTTACTGAAGACTGAAATTTCTAACCTTAAAAATTTTTAATCTTAAAGACATACCGGTTTACCTCTAGTTTTTGGCCTGGTTCTTTGTAAGAAGTTTTGGAGAATTTCTCTACGCAATCAGTACTGCTAGCCAATTCACACTTTTTCAATTGATTCAACAGCATCTCCAATGAGTCTTGTGTTGCCTCATTTGGCAGTTCTGTGGCCTTCTCCTTCAACAAATCCTTCGATTCGTGCATTTGATGCTGCTCGCTAACATTTTTGCTCTCGTTCTTCATCTTCTTTTTATCCTTGAGCACCTTCGGCATTTTAGGCTTGAGCACTTTACTCAGATCAAATAGTTCCGTTTTGTTCCCGTCATCGTTTTCGACGGCGTGCTGCTCCTCTTCTAGTTGAGCGACGATATTCTCCAGATTCGATATACGCGCGTTTACGTCGTTTTCAGTTTTGACACGCAGCCTGCTCTTGCGCGTCGACTTTTTGCTATCAAGGACGCTTTCGGTGGGACTGGGAAGACCCTGGGACGTACCCGAGAGGTCAAGGAGTTCGGTACGGCGTGGTCGGCGGCATATGCCTGGATCCGGTTGACAGGCAAACGGAAGACAGAGAGCAGAAGGGCGTCGGTAAAACGCAGGAGGTTTTCGTATGTATCTGAAGGGGAAATAGCGTTTTACAAATAATCTGGATCGAGTAAATATTTGAACATAAAAGTCTGACCATTTTTGCAACTTTTTCAAAGAACTTGTTTTTAAATTTTAAATTTGCGGGTTAGAGCGGTTAAATTGACACATTGTTTATAAAAACTTATTGTTCTTAACTTTTATCATGATATCCTTCTATTTTAAAGATATTAATGATAAACAATGACGTATTTTATGTATTATTTCATTTTTAATTTTTTTCACTTTTACTCTTTTAATTTTACTTTTAAATATTTTGCCTTCTATCGACAATTTGCACCTCACTTATAAATGGAGAAAAAAAAGGGACAAATATGTGTATAATAAGTAAGTAATGAAGAATGATAATGAGAAGACAACTTTGTGCAAAGCTGACATACATAGATAATTTTACTGCACACAACTGGAAAACTGATTCATCATATGTAAAATGTGATACACATTTTCATTCCCCCTTAGGGGCTCAATTTTGATTAATACTTTCTTAGCGCTCACCTTACGTTATATGGGCAACTCCTCTGTAAAATTTCAGTTTAGGCTATGAGACATATATACATGAAATTTGGGAAGTGAAATTGTCTTTATCTCGGACGTGCATTTAGGCAGTTATTTTTAAGTAAATTTGAGATCTAATATATTTTTTTTTCAGAAATATTCCTAAAAAGACTTAACTTGAATTTATAGAATCATTATCTTCAATTTAAATATACAATCAATTTAGGCGTTTTCCGAAATTGCGCCAATTTATAAATTTAATCGTGAACATTACCGAAAGAAATAATTTCCAATTTAAGTCATTACATCGCGTTAGTGGAGAAAAGATAAAGGAACGACTAGCGCCGAGTTTTGTTTTTCTCGCCGAATCGAAGTTCTCGAAGCGGCCGGAGATAAATTTCACCCGACGCTACTTTTATAAATTTTGCGCTGATTGCAGAATAATTTATTTGAACGAATTACCGACGATGTAGTTGTGTAATTGCGATATTTTTCAACTAAAGACCGACCAAGCTGTCAGATGTTCCATGGTTTCCGTTTCGAAACTTTTAAGCGCCACTATTTCAGAATAAAGACATTTTTATCCATAAATTTGAAAATATTTCTATTGAATAGTTAAAAAAGCTGTAGACGTAAAGGCTGTGCCTCAGGGGTAAGTTCTCGGTTGTTTTTAGTTTGTTATTAATGATCATAATGAATCAAGTTTAAAAGCAAGGCATTTCGACCAGAAATTGGCGATACATGCCGCAAATTATTAGGGTCTTAGCTAAAGCTCAAGATCAATTTAGCAGTTAAACCAAACTGACCTCAATGGCAACCGCAGGTTGTATATTCACCTTTTTGAAATTGCAAGCGTGACACGAGCGTTTCAGGAACAATTAATTATATCGCCTAATTCCCGTTTAATTCATTAGTGTCTCGCTATATTTGATACGGTGAATTAATCGGGGTTGACGCGCTGCTAGATCGTAATTGTAATTTTACATACTTCTGCCTCCATTTTGATAATTAATACGCTCGTGTACAAATTAACTTACGACGGGAAGCGCAAGCGAGATAAAAAAACCGTCTGGGTCAACGGAATTGATGAATTAGCTAATAAAACGGTTATGTTATTCGAGGGAGGGCGATAGCGAGACAATAATTACGCGCGGTAGGACGTTGAAAAAAATGCGTTTTTTTTAAAGAAGCGTGGATAAGTTAGAGGGTTTTCTTCGAAATTTATGCGTCGAAAAAAGCGTATGAACATAAAAAGTCGGCTTTTGCTGGGGAAACCTCCGCTCTATATTCCCCGCAGATTTAAATGCACATTACTCATGTAAAGCAAACCCGTTTAGGGCTTTGCCCACTATGTATGTCAAGGAAGGTTCTAACTTTGAACATGACGACCCTTTGACTTACAAGATGTGTCACTGCTGAATGCATCTACGAATTTACATAAAAATTATCCTTTTTAAAGAAATACTCAGTTGTCCCCAACTTATTTATCCTAGCGCCTCCTTTTCATATATATACTCAATATATACTCTCTTTAAGCAAACAAACCAAATAATTATAGATAAAAATATGATATATCCATATAGCGTGCCTTACATATGCTTGTTATTGAAATATCGAAAACTATTAGAGATACAGAGAGACTTATGTTACAAAAAATAAAATGAGTGGAGACTTCCGTAGGGCACTTCTGAAGTAAATTGTTTTAATCAGTTTTTAAAATGCTGTAAAAATTTTAAAATTCCATTTTTTTTAATTACCAGGACTACATTAAGTCTCCAGTGGGCTCTTAGATAAAAAATAAATCGAACACCATTTATTCGTGTATTTATTGTCTTTTCAGCCTAAGACATCGGCCCGAGATTATTTTGTTTTATTTTTATTTATTTTATAGACTATTTCAGCCTTTCCACAAAGAGCAGTAGTGCAATATGTACACTTACCTGGTGGCTCTAAATGTAATGGGATACCTCTTCGTGGTGGAACATTTGGTGGTGGTGTGAGGGTGATAACTATTGACGCTGGTTGGTATCTGAGGAGCGCTTCTTCTGTACATCGATGAACTGTAACCGTCATATGGTCTAGAATAGTAGCACTGCATACAGCTTTGGCTGTAAGCATTGGGGGCGAAACCGGACACCGGTGGTATCGGCGTAGCTTGCAACGTCTGTACTGGTAGCTGAATGTGATTTCGTGGAAATTGCAATCTAGGAGAAGGTGGCGTGTAACCCTCATAGACATACCTAAAAAAATCATTAGTTGCATGAGTCGTCAATTATCAATCTTATCCTAGAACATCTAGAAGCATAAGTATTCTACTACCAATTATTTCACTGAAACAGAAAGAAGAAACAGAATTTTTAGGTTTTTTTTTTCAATATGTCGTAACTATCATTCCCTAAATGTGCCAACAAATCTCCGGCAATTTAATAACTTTATTCGCTGTCGAAATTTTCTTGAAAAAAAATACGGAAGTATGAGTTTTTCAGATTTTTTTCATTTGTTATTAATCATTTTGTTTGGAAATGAAAAAACTTTTTTCGATGAAACCCAAGAAAAAATTACACTATGAGCACCAATAAATAAAAGGACTAAGCCACCCTACTCTTCCGATTAGATGCATGAGATAAAAAGCCTTGTTTTCGCACAGAGGGCCCCCATTAAAATAATAATGAATGCAATAATTGTCTTTCCAATAACGGAGCACTGGCAACAAGGGTGGCGCGAAATCCTTATTTATTTGCAACAGTTTTCGACCCCCATTTTGCTTTAATTACTCCAATTCGGGGCGAATTAGAACAGGACAGGCTTTGCATCTCCGGGTAAAATTAAGCCGCTAGAATTAGCAAGAGGATAACAAGGCAGTGTTGCAGGGTATTTTTTTTCTCCTTCATCCAGAGACCAAAATGCTTACTGAAGTAGAACAACACTAAAGCGAATAACTTTCCTAAACCTCAACTAAAGGAGCAAATGCTTACTCAAAATGTTTAGCGTGCAAACAAAGAAGCTTTATTTAAACAAATGATAGAAGCAATACTTACTGAGGGACATAATAATTTTGATAATATCGGCTCGAGTAATCCGTATTATCTAGTAAAGTTTTTCTATGTCTGCGGTACATTTCCGCCATATCCGGGGGATGGTGGCGGCGAGTTGTATTTTCACCGGTGGCGTCGCTATCCGGGTAATCGCCGTATCCTTCAGGCTCTTCGTAGTAATAGTGCTGATGTAGGCGGATATGTGTATTCGGGATCTTTAGCTAATCTTTCTTTAACAAAGAGAGTAAAAATGTCATCTTTTGTAATCTTCCTTTCAAACATCATTTATAAATTCCATATTCACAAAGCATTTAATGTTAAATTGCATTCTACTGATTATGCCACTGAACTTTACGTAAAAGACTCTATCAAGATCAATTTCTCCCTTTTTGATATTTCAGGCAAAACGGAAATACGATGCATGCATAAAAGACGAATATTTCCAAAATAACTCCATATTTTAAAAAGTAAAGCAGCTATGACAAATTCGACACTAGGAATCTTTCCTTTGATTAAAAAGTGGGAAAGTACAAGGTATTTAGTTATAAATGCAACCCCCCCCCCCAGTTAACTCTAGTTCCAAACTCAAAGATTTCTGAAATATTGGTATTTAAAAATCGTCAATGTGGACCTCATTTTCCACCAAACAACGTCTCGAGATACACTTATTTTTTTCAAAACGGCTGTTTTTGATATTTCTAACAAGGCAGTTGTTGGATTGAGTTTTGCAACGGCCAAATATAGAACTATAAAAAAAATTAAGCGAATCTAGAGAGGTGCATATTGGAAAATGTGAAGCACATTGGCTATTTTCAATTGAACAATATTTTAGAAACAGTTGAATATACGAATTAATATGTTACATAAAATATGTGAAGTATTTTTAGGAGAATTCGAGAATGAACAAATAACTGGGGTGTTCTGTTTTAAAAACCAAAATTAACTTTGGTTCTGAAAAAACAGCAGCACTCCGTAGATCGCAAATTTATGTAAAATAAAAATTTAGGCGATTTTTAGAAACTCTTGTATTTAACAACTTTTATATCTCTTAAATTTCAAAAGTTAATTAGGGGGTGCATTTATAACCAAAGACTCTGTACCTTGAAGTAAAGTGAAAACCCGAACACTATAGTTAACAATAGCTCCAGTACCACGAAAAATGCCGAAAATTGGCACATCTTGTACATGCCATACATTTAGAATACTTCACTTCTAGGTCATTCCCCAATTATTTGGAATAACTGCATATCAGTAATATTCCCCCCACAATAAATCTCCATCAACTTCTAGTAAATTTTACAAAGCGGTTCATACACTCCTCGATTATGTATTTAAAATTTAAGCATATCAGTTTGTTAAAATATTTTTGTTTTCAATAATACCTCAGTATATCTTCTAAACCACATCCACATTTAATAGTAAAAGCCTAAAGTCAAGTTCGTTCTTAAATAAAAAATTAAAAGTATTGTCCGAGGAATTTTCTTTAATGCAATTACATTATAACGTAATTGCAGGCATTTAGAATAACGCGGTTTTTAGCTAAAATTCTAGGCAATTTGGTAAACACTGGCAAATAAAAAGTTATTAAATATCTTGCTATTTGATTGGAAGTAATTCGTGGTTTACTTAAAAGACGCTGCTCAAGTAAAACAAATGTTATTTTTCTATAAACTGATATAAATTAGGCTTTTATTTAAACTATAGACATTTTCTGCCTTGAAAATAAATGTAAATCGTAATTGTGCAGATGTAAAATCAAAAAGAATATTTATTGTAAGAATAGTCCAACTCCAGTATCAAAAATATTCAATGTGACAAAAAAATTGCTCAAAAAGGTTCCTGTAACAAGGAGGAGAACTTAAACGATGTATTAACTAACTCGTTCTAACTTACTTCCTCATCCCCAGCTACCACAACTAAATAAGCTTAAATAGCAATCCTCTGATGGATTAACTGAAGGCGAGGATACCAGACCTAAGAATATACACGGATCGAGTGGATCGAAAACAAATACTGGCACTGGAACAGAAATCTTCTCGTAAGACCTGAACCTAAATGTAAGTATTAAGTTGGATAAATACTCAACAATCTTCCAAGCGGAGATGTTGGGAATTTTATATAGCGCCAAACAAATGACGCAACTGAACATTACAGGAAAATATATCCAAATAAAGACAGCCAGGCAGCCCTTAAGGCTCTGAGGAATGTGAAAAGAAACTCAGTGCTGGTATTGAACTGCCAGCCTAGCTTTAGAACGTCTACCTACAGGAGAATGCAATTGATCTAATATGCATCAGAGGACATTCTGCGAAAGAGGGAAACGAACGCAGCTGACAAACTGGCGAGGAAGGGTTCGGAGGGAACAATTCGTTGAACCATGAACCAACCCTTCCCCTGGCTAGATCAATAACTGAAGAAATCCATCGTAAACACAAAACCCAATGCCGACAGACAGACCGACAGACTCACGCATTCATTAGAATGTCGTGCAGTGAAAGGGCAAAACTATGCCTACAGCTTTCAAGACATAACCTTCAGGGATTTGTACAGGTCACTGTCGATTAAACAAACCCCTCCACAGAATGGGAATTATAAACAATCCGAGTTGCGCGGGGTGTTTACAAAAAGATGAGAGTGTCTGAGCACGTAATGTGTCACTGTCCGGACACCAGCATCAATCAGAGAATCCACGTTGAGGGACTTCTGACCTAGTGTGGCCAGTTTGAGAGAGGCGCATCCAAGGGACGTTCTTCAGTTTCTCAACAAATTTAAGTAACTGAATGAATGACCAAGGATACCTTAATCACGGGGATATCACAATCGGCCCATAAAAAGTGGTCTAAGTGCTGGCCTCAACTCTAGGCAAGCCTTATCCGTCGCTGCTTCAGATCGACAAGGGAAACAGCAGATACAGATCATTCTGGAATGAGATAAGAAAAATCTGGTCGACTTCAACACTTCAAAAACTCAGGCCGCGGTTTTCTCTAAGGAAACATCAAGGGATAATCAAACAAACTTACTAATGGACGGTAAAATCTTTCTGATGAGATCTAATCTGTCTATCCTAGGAGTGAACGCGAGCACTAACTTCTGTTGGGACGATCATGTGCGCACCATTGCCAAATCCGCCTCTCAGAAGCTAGGCTTTCTTTTTATAGCTTAAAAGTACTTCACATCTTATCAGCAACTCACACTATACAAAGTTCAAGTTAGGCCAACACTAGAATACTGTTCTCATGTTTGGAGTTCAGCCTCAAAGCACACATTAGCTCTTTTGAGTTCAATTCAAAGAAGAACGATTCGCCTAATTGATGACGAGAGTTTGACCGATTCTCTCGAAACACTACAGCACAGGCGGATGGTTGGTGACTTGTTTCTATTCTACAAGTCCTATCATGAGAAATGATTTCAGGAACTAAATGGATTGATTCCCCCCCCCCCCCAAGGGCAAGATTTTTGAGGCATACAAGACAGTTGGAAACAGCAAATTCCTGTGCGGTTCAGCTTGACATAGTGAGGAGTTCTGTTTACGAAGACTCTTTTTTCTACAGAACTTCCAAGCTATGAAACTCTTGCCGAAAGAAATTTTCCCCAAAAATTACAACCTATCCTTGTTTGAAAAGGCGGTTCTTCTCCATCTATCCTTATTTCCGCATCCTACTCGCGGTGCTAGCATAATGGCGTTGCCCTTTGCAAGTGGATTATTCTTAAAAAAAGTGTCTTTTAGGTAAATGACTAGTTTAGACCAATCAAATAACAAAATATTTTCTTAATTTGTTATTTACCGGCATTTACCAAATTGTCTAGACTTTTAGCTAAAAATCGCATTATTCTAAATGCCTGTCACATAATAATTAATATTGTTTTCTAGGGAATTTCCACTGATTAACTAGATTAAATACCGAGTGGGGTAATAAGACAAAAGGGCTATCCGTTAAGAGGCAGTACAATGCATTTGGATCGAAATTGCTTTACGTGCACTTACGATAGAACTAATTAAAGGTTAAGGTAATTCGAGATGCACTTAACACACGTACACCGAATGCGACTGCCGGTTTAATTCCAATTATTGGCTTTGTCAACCCGGATGAGATACACACTACATTTGTATGTGCCTGATACTAGGACTGCATAGAGCAAATTAATTACCCTAGTAGGCACGAACAAATGGCCTCCTCGGAACCCTCAAAGACAGTAAATTTCGAAAAAAACAAACTTTAACTAAGAAATAGCGTCAGGATCGATGAGTATAAAATTAGTGTTCAGACTTGACCCCTAAAGACTTTACTTTTTGAAGCAAAAACTCCTTCAGGCGCATTAAACGACTAAAGATAGGGGATAAACGCCTCGATTTGCTATCTATAAGTAGTTCACATATATAGGCTTTGCATTACAAAAACCGCGCAAAAATGTGCGCATACTCTTAGACATGTTATATGGGGATATTACGTGACTTTCTGCGCTCAAGCGAGTTGTAAATACAGTGAGTGAGCAAGAGGTTCATCCGCACGTTGCGCAGCGCATTATTATTCAATTTCTTGACGTTGAAGGTTTAAGGCCCGCCAAAATTCTTTGTAGACTAGAAGTTTGGGGATACTTGTTTGAAGAAAAGTCAAGTGTATGAATGGCAGAAAAAATTTCGGAAGGACAAACTCAAGTTGAAAATGAATCACATGTCCGGTCCTCGGACCAGTGTGACTGCGGACAAGACAACGCCTTTTGGAAGGTATTTAGCTATTGGTGAAATTGCACCTTAGATGGGGATAAGCTTTGGGAGTGCTCAATCCTTCATTACAGACGAGCTAGGTTTCAAAAAATTTCTGCCAGGTGGATACATCGTCTTTTGACTCAAGAACAGAAACAACAACTTCTGGAAATTTGTCAGCTCCATCTTGGATGTTTTCAACGTGAAGGTTTTTTACAACGTATCGTTACGTGTGATGAGACTTGGGTCCAACATTAAACCCCTGAATTTATACAAGCGAGCATGGAATGGTGAAGAAAGGGGGAACGTGCATTCGCCTCTCAGCTGGAAAGGTTCCTGCGACAGCGTTTTGGGATTTTAAAGGAGTTGTGTACATCGATTTTCTGCATGAACGTCGTACGATTAATGCTGTCCACTACTGCCAGCTATTGGATGAAGCAAAACGTGCATATTGGCAGAAGAGGCGCGAATTTTCCGTCGAAAATGTGATTTTGCTTCACGGCAATGCCCGCCCACACTCAGCTAATCTGACACATCAAAAATTAGAGGAAATGCATTGGGCAACATTTAATCACCTTCTTTATAGCCTCGATTTATCACCATGCTATTGTCATACTTTTGGGGTACTGAAAGAAGCTCTAGGAGGTGAGTGATTCCATGATGATGCTGCTGTTGAGACATTTGTGCGCAATTGGCTGCAAACACGCCTCCCTTCTTTTTATGATGATTGCATTAACAAACTCCCAATCCGCTGGGGAAAATGCATAACAAAAATATAAAAAAATAGTTAATAACTTTCATATATGTATCTTGTACCAATAAATTTTTAAAAACAAATTCCGGTTCATATTTGATTTACCCTCGTAATTCATACCAGATTAAAAACTGTCAAGTTGACATTTTGAGAGTGGCATTAAAAAAATTAAATATACAAACATAAATTAGTAGCATTTTTGATAAATATTCAGCAAAAAAGTATTTTCGAAGACAATTCAGTATGCTCCTCAACTAAGAGAAACCGCTGAAAGTTTGGAAAAAGATTTTTTTGAAACAAACATTTTAGTAATTCAATGAATGCTTAAATGTTGACATTTACCTGAGGCGAAAGTAACATTTACGCGGGTGGAAAGTAATTATTTTCCACCCGGATAAATGTCACTTTCCGCCTAGCAATATGAAATATGTTTCTTTCAAAGTTTCTTTAAGTTTGAAATGTCAACATTACATCTATGGCTATAAACAAACATATTTTTTTGAAGTAATCCTGAAATTTGTTATATCATCGTTTTAAGTTTTCACTTCTGTCGGCAGTCCTCATAACTGCTCAGTTATTTTTTTATTTTTCCAATTTTACTAGGTTGCCCACAAATCGCGTCCACCAAAACATCGACAAGGTCTCATGCTGTACCATAAACATCCAAGGCTCAGCCACGTAAATCGAACCTCTATTTTAACAGTCGACGGTGTACCATTGAGCAGGCACGGGCCCCATCTTTTGCGCTTTCATTCACTTCTTTTGCTTCCGCAAAACCAGTTCCCAAAGTACATCAGATAGACCTAATTTTACAAGCGAAAATGTATACCTACCTAAGGGAGAATTGGAAGAGCACATGCTGTTGGGGCTTCTCCTAGATCTCTTCGTGGAGAGTTTCACTTTCATATTTTCCTCTTCTGTGAGCAGTTATAGAAATATTAAAACCTGAAGAATTTCTTACATTAAAATCCAAATAAATCTTACCTTAATAGATAATCAGGACCGCGTAATTAATTAAATTAGTACGCCATATTGACAGCTATTTATAAAATATCAATATGCAATTTTGAGTTTCGAATGCGATGTAAATAAAATAAAATGAATATGTATAATCAGTAAAATTGCATAAAAAAATACTAAAATCTAAAAGAACAAACTTATAAAAATCTATAATAAAAATAATCTAGGAATCTACAATCTTATTTAGTTAGCTGCTTGGAAGCGACCATTCGATCATAAAAATTGGTAATGACAAGAAATAACTTCGCGCAATCATTTTCTGAACCATCTGCAGCAGTAATGCAATATCGATACAATAAAAACCGTTTATTTTTAAAGCTGAAACGTGAAGTTCTAAAACGGCCAGCCAGAGACTCAAATTTGTCACATTTAATACGTCTTTGAATAAAACATAAGCGCGGCAAAACTTTCCCAATTGCAATTACCGCTCGCCAACGAACTTGTCAGATTATCCACCAAGCCATTACATCTAAAAATTTACCTTCAAATTGGTCTTTCGTTTCGAATTTTCCACCAAATATACAGTCCATTCAAAAGTACATTGCAACAAAATTATAAACGATTTAATAACTGCTTGACGTAAAATTTGACATCTAGTGTCACTATCATCGGTTAGCCGTCTTTTAAACGCCTTTCGTTTTCGAGACAGGTCAAGCCTAACTTGGCTAATTACGAAAGGTCGGAACCCTTGATAAGGGATCCCTGCTTTAACCGATTTTACGCTCCACGCATTTTTTTCTAATTAATTGTTCTATTTGTTTAATAATAGAATTTGGATATGCAATGCAAAACGCACGAGTTAGTTTTTGTCTACAAAAAATAAAATGCAACTTGGTTAGATAGTTGTAAAAGTTACACTCTACGAAAACAAGAAGCAAGGGCAACCGAAAGATACAACTTCGAACTCGATAAATCATTGCCTTAGATCCAAACTACTCGTTATTGCTCCTTGGTGGCGGTTTCTCGAATTTGTGGCACGTAGTCAGTTGTTCAAAATATAGGGGACGATTCGCAATAATAGCTCTATTAAGAGGCGTTTTTTTTTTAATTATTTTCATTCGGGCGAAATTTCAATTACGCAGATGCTGCTCATAAATTAAGGAGGTCGACGTGCATAGTTACCAAATAGACGATTTTTCAGAAGAATTGCGCCCAACTTCGAGGTCTTTCAGGCGAAATTAGTTTTTATTTTTTCGCTTGTTTAGGAAATCCAACCCAGGTGTACTGAATTACTAAAATTCCTTAATAAACTTTCAGATTTAAGCTGATTACAGTAAATCTGTTCTCCAAAGTTCGCGATACTGGCCAAATTGAGTAATTTATTCCACTCATTTTCATTAATTAGATATCGGGAAAGCGCTTAGGTGCGTTATAAGTTTCTAAACGAAGTAATGTATTCAGTGGAGTTTTATAAGTCAATTCATGTTTTCTTTTGGACTACCAAGGCATCTATCCAACTCCAAGTCGCAGCTCAATTTAATTAGCAGACATGGCTTGCGTTTGATAAAAAATTAAATGTTCTTTAATGAAACAGCCGATTAAAAAATATTTACAACTAACTATCGGCTGATGGTGCGTGCATAAGCAGCTGCTTAATATATGCTCCATTAATAAACCCAAATTCTATGGGAATTAATGAGCGATTATTTCAGAAAATTGTGGTAAACCAAAGGTGTAAACAATAAGAACAGTGTAGTGATTAAAACAACACTAGAGACAAACAGGTTAGTGTAATAATTAGTAATTTAAGGTAAGACCCTGCATTTGTATTAGCTCTGATAAGAGATAAGAAACCGTGACCTTCGAGGAGATAGTCCGGGGAAAGGTTTCTTTCGTGGAAAAGACGCGCATCACAACATATAGTAATCAGATTAGGAATCAGCGCTGAAATAAAGAAATAAACATGGACAAGAATTATATGAGAGACGCCGACATGGAGGTGTCCTCCACAGACGAAGGAGGCAAGAGAAAAAGGGTACAAGAAGAAACCTTAGCGAGAACAAAAAAAATGTCGAGAACGCCAATAAAAACAAAAACAATTGATAACGAGGATAAGCTTGATCTTATACTAAGTATGATGCAGGATATAAGAGAAGAAATGCAAGAAATAAAAAATGAACAGAAAAAATACAATAACGACATTAGAAAAATCCAAATCGAAAACACCAAACTAAGAGAAGAAAACGAGAGAATTATAAAAGAAAACGAGAAAATGAAAAGGGATATAAAAATAATAATCAATAATTTGGAGTGGATCGAAAAAGATAAAAGGAAAAATAACATAATTGTCAACGGTCTAACAGTAAATACAAACGACAAAGCAATTTTAATTACAGAAATGGAAAATCTCTTTAAAGAAAAATTAGAAATACAAACCAAAGTTGAAGAAGCTTACAAAATTGGTAGAAATATATATCTTGTGAAACTGCAAAATGAACAAGAAAAGAAGCAGATTATGAAACACAAATCAAAGCTTAGAAAACTTAATGAAAAAATTTTCATAAATGAAGACTTGACGCCTAAAGAAAGGGAGAAGCAGAGACAACTAAAAAATAAAGCAGAAGAGGAAAAACGCATGGGTAAACATATCAAAATGGGATATAACAAGATAATAGTTGATGGAGAAACTTGGAAATGGAACAAAATCAAGGAAAAATTAGAAAATACAAATTCAAAAAACTGAGCAATAAATCTAAAGAGATAAATAGTATGATGACGAACAAGGCAATGAAAATGGATACGAAAACACATAAAAACACAACAATAGAAAAAATAAATAAAAAGGAAATAACAGGAAAAGAAATTTGGAAAGTGGGAACATGAAATGTTAGAGGACTAAGGGGAAAAGAGGAGGAACTAATAGAAGAATTTGAAAGGACAGGGATCCAAATATTAACAGCAACAGAAACGAAGAAGAAGGGGCAAGGGGAACTAGTGCTAGAAAATGGGCACCTTTTAATATACAGTGGAGTAGAACAAAATAAACATGCTGTGGCAGGGGTTGGGTGCATAATAGAGAAAGGATTAGTAGATAATATACTAAATTGGGAAGGCATTTCGGAAAGAATACTAAAAATAGAATTTGATGATATTTATGGGGAACGAATATGCATAATAATAGTGTATGGACCAAATGAAGATGATTTAGCGAGTAATAAAAATCAATTCTGGGAGGAACTAACATTGGCCACGGAGACAGGTAAAGGTGAAATTATCGTAATGGGAGATTTTAACAGTAGGGTGGGTAAAAGAGAGAATCGAAATGTAAATGTGATTGGAAACTGTGGGGAAACAAAAATAAACAACAATGGGTTAAGAATGATAAAATATTGCATATTGAACGATCTCATAATAACAAAATACGTTTTATGAACACCAGGATATACATAAATTTACAAGAATAGCGGAAAACAGAAAAGAAAGATCCATAATTGACTACGTACTTGTGCAAATAAATAATAGAAAATCGATCACGGATGTAAGAGTCAAAAGAAGTGCGGAAATATTTAGTGATCATTACCTGGTTGTAGCAAAAATTAGGAAAAAGAAGAAGTGTAGGAGTGACAACGAACGACACGAAACTGCACCAGTAAAAAAAGAAAATATTAAAACATACAGATTAAGACAAAAAGATATAGCAAAAAATTATCACCAAATTATTGAGGGAAAAATAAGTAATATAGAAAAAGAGATTGAACAAAAAGATATTGAAGACATATGGCAAATATTTAAGGAGGTAGTAATAGAAGCAGCTAAACAAGCATGTGGCACGATTACAACTAACGCCAATAAAAAGTTAACTGCCTGGTGGAACGATGAAATCAAAAAAGAAGTTAAATTAAAGAAACAAGCGTGGAAAGAGTACTTAAATAATAACACCGCACAAAAATACACTTTGTATAAGAAGAAAAGAACCCAAGTAAAAAAAAATGGTTTTGGAAGCTAAACAGAAGGCATGGGAATGTTTTGGGAAAAAAATGAAGGAGACAAATAAAGGAGATCGCAAGCTATTTTATAAAGCAGTGAAGACAACAAGAAAAGGAAAAGAAAAGAAATGTACGGCTATAACAAGCAAAGAAGGCGCATTGCTAAAAGATGAGAATTTAATTATGAACAGATGGAAAGAATACTTTAACGAACTATTAAATCCACTGGAAACAGAGATACATGAAGGCAAAGAAGTAACAACAAATGACACAATAGCAGATGAAGAAAATGAAGTACTTACGATAGAGGAAGTTGAAGAAGCAATCAAAGCAACAAAATGTGGAAAAGCACCCGGGCATGATGGAATAACACCAGATATGATTAAACACATGGAGAAGGAAGGTGTAAAACTATTGTACAACATTTGTAATAAGTCATGGATAAAAGGAAAAATACCTAAAGATTGGGGAATAGGTGTTATTATGCCATATATAAAAAGGGAGATAGAAAACAATGCCAAAATTATCGAGGTATAACTTTATTGAGCAAGGTAGCAAAGATATATGAAAGGGTGTTAGCAAACAGGCTCCGTTTAGTCATAGAAATGCAATTAAGTGTATCCCAAAGTGGATTTAGAAGAGGCCTTAGTATACAGGACCATATATTCACGATAAAACAACTTACGGATAAAATATTAAGATAACGGAGAGAGGCAGATCTAGCGTTCATTGATCTTGAAAAGGCTTTTGACAGAGCACCCAGAAAAGAAATATGGATAAGTTTGGAACAACGAGGAGTCAGCCGAAAATTAATTGTTGGAATAAAAAGCATATATGAGGAAAATGCAAATTACGTCAAAACGCGAAATATGCAGCCTTCCACTTTGTACACAAGAGATGGTTTACGACAGGGAGGAGTACTTAGCCCATTACTATTCATTATCCTGATAGATGACATAATCAAACAAACATGTACTAAAACAGCAGGCCTACAAGTAGGATACTACAATCTACAAAAAGTCTGTATAAAGGAATGTGCATTTGCAGATGATATAGTAATAATGGCCAATTCACCAGAAGACCTACAAACTAACTTAGAAATATGGGAGGAAGCTCTAGAATCTAAACAAATGAAAATAAATGTCAATAAAACAAAAGTAATGGCGATAACAGAAGATGAAAATAAAAGAATAAATATACGATTGGAAAATAAGGATATACAGCAGGTCCAGGAATTCAAATATTTAGGAGTAATAATAGATAATAAAGGAAATCAGGATAGGGACATCAATAAACGCATAGAGAAAGCACTTAAAGCATATTACAGTATGTGTGCAACCATAGTCAAGAAGTAAGAAATATCCAAAAATACGAAAATGTTGGCATACAAGACTATTTTCCAGCCTATACAACTATTTGGAAGTGAAACCTGGGTTTTAACGGAGAGAATGAAAAGCCGGATACAAGCAGCCGAGATGAAGTTCTTAAGAGCGATAAAGGGAATAAGTAGAAGAGATCAAATAAGAAATCAAAAAGTGAGGGAAGAACTGGATGCTAAGCCTGTATTAGAAATTGTCGAAGAAAAACAATTAGGTTGGTGGGGACATATACAAAGGATGAAAGATAACATGCAAGTAAAGAAAATATGGGAAGCAAGACACCATTGATAAATTAATCAGAAAGAGACAATTAAACCTAAACGAAGCAAAAATTTTAGCGCTAAGCAAAAAGGAATGGAAAAAATTTTGTGAATAAAATAGAGAATACCAATCCCGACACCTTACGGTATAAGGGAATTGATTATATTTATATTTATTTTTACAACTAACAATCTTAGGCTTCAAGTTTTATCAATATGGTACGGGCTTTGTAAACATTTCCATCTTATAGCCACACATAAGTAGATAAGAGACGTGAATTCCAATGAATGACTTTCGACTCTTTCTTTTGAGGAAGATGTTTGCTGTATGCTAATTGTGGCATTACCTAGCATGCTTTCCTTGATTCCTTGTATACAAAAAGCTTGCTAGTCTGCTGTCGCGCCGTGTGGTAAACGTCATTCTTTCTGTGACAAGCATAATTTAATATTCATGTTATACTAAATTAAAACGAAGGCATTTACACCATCATACTGCTGCTAATTCATAGTCTAAAAGTATAGTTTAAAAAGAAGAAAAAATTAAAAGTTAATTGTAAATTCCACATTTCAAAAAATTTCAATAATCACATTTCGAAATCAAAATAAAAATCTGGAAAAAACAAAATTTATGAATATGAAATTTTGGGGAAAAAATAAAAACTGCGGGTTTAAAATGGGAATTTTGAAAAAAAATCAAAATTTTTTCAAATGAAAGTGTGGAATTTTTTGCAAATTTTTAAGTTAAAACGCTGTATTTTGAGAAACAAAATTAGTTAACATTTCCTGAAAAAAATCGACATTTTAGAATGTTAGCAAAAGAGTCAAAGTTTCAACATTTTGGTCAACTGTTCATAAAATAAAGTAAAATTTACAAAAAATAATCGAATTTCGAAATATGTTATGGAAAATTTAAACTAATAAGTATAAGCAAATTCCGAAAAGAATAGCGAAAAATGTATTTATAAAGTTAGAATTCTGAGGTTCCAAATTAAAAAGAGAAAAGTAAAAAACGAAGTGGTAAATGCTTAACCTTTAAAATTTCGTATTGAAAACGAAAAAAGTGGAAAATATCCAAATAGTGAAACTGTAAATATCGAAAATTTCAACTTGAGATCTTGAGTAAAGTTTCATTGAATAATACAGTCAGGTCCAAAAGTAACGCATGAATTCATTATGAACGTAATTCACAATATATGAGTGAAATCCTGAAACAGGTTGTTTTTTAATTCCAAAATGACATTTTTTGAGCACAATTTGATCCCTCTCCCTTCAACTTTTTTGCAGTGACAGCTACCCTCTTAAAATTTTTAGACTGAATGAGGATGGGCGGTCATTTGAAAGGAAGTCTGTAAGCAGTTACGTTCTCGGAAATGTGACGATTTAAAAAATATCATTAAATTATACCGGGTCTGCCATTAGTGCTTGGACGCAAGATAGCTCCTAAGCCTGAGAAGATATCAAAACAAAATTTTGTCCAGTGGTGTACATCTATAGGGAGCACATTTTAAAATTATTTTTATTTTGTTGTATCAATCATATACAGAGTGTTGATATAAACTTACTTTTTTTTTTAATAGAACGGCCTGTATATTTTTACATATTTGGATAGCCCTATAAAAAAGCAGCAAAATAATATAAAGTTATGGGGGTTTTGATGAGTCTTTTTCCTAAAGGAGGATCATAAATCCGAAAATAGGACTCCGATGCAGTATGATCAGTATGATGTAGTATTAACCAACTTGCGACATAAACAGTCACTGATGGTCTTTTAGTTTCCATAAATCATTAAAATGTTGTTTTATATTATTTAGTTATTCGGAGTGATGGAGGTTTGTAAATCCAAAAATTACTAAAAAATTTTAAATAGAATGGCCTATTTTTAATACCTAATATGAATATTGTTAAGTGGTTAAGTGGTAAGGAATGTGATAAAATTACAATAGCAGCTTTTTTTATTTTAAAAGGGTATTATAAAAGAGTTCGCTACTTTCTCCCTAAGTCATACCCCTACCATGAAAGTTACATGTTTACACGCCTTTAGAAAAAGAAAAAAATGACCCTTGACTCTGAATGTGCTGAACTTGAAAACATGAAGCAATAGGCACATTATCTTTTGCAGTTTTTTTTGTCGACTCTTTCAAAAGCTTAACCTGTTACATGAAAAAGAACTGAAATACGAGATTTGATTACCAAAACATCTGGAAAAACAAAAGTTGACTGTGGGAAATGAAGCTTAATGACTTTGAGTTTATGGGGCCATTTAGACTGAAATAAAAGTGAGTAACTTTGAAATCTTAAGTACTAGGCTACCTATTTTTAAATTTACTGTTATTATTTTAATACCAATTAAATGAAAGTGCTGGCAAAGCAATGATTATAATTCAACTTAACAATTATTTGAAATAAGAGCGACATAAATCTACTAAAAACCCCAAATCCATTCAAGCCATTAGGATAAAATCACCGGTGATTTCACAAAGTGACCAACTTCAGTCCACCAGCAGCTTTATTTTCCATCGTACTTGGAGAGCAAACAATTTTATCTACTCTCACCTGAGGGCCTTTTATCCTGACATCACTCGATCAAGAGGGTTAAATTATTATCGAACGGACGCTTATCTTCGAAAAAAATACCCTCAATAAATTCGTCATTTGTAATAAAGGTCGTCACCCAATGAATCGGGTAGGGACCCACACTTCCAGCACACGTTGGGAGTCAGTCGTCGACGCACTCTCGATATGAACGGTCGGAGCGTCGGGACGCTGCCCTAATCCGACGCCCTTTCTGCCATCCGAGCGCCTTTTTTATCGCTACTTCGAGGCGCGCGCGGAGAAATTGAGCTGTTACTCGGACAAATTCTTTTTTATAAATCTCGCGGTTTTACAACTTCCCTTAACCGGTGATTACGATTGTTTTAGAGCTATTTTAATCGTGTTTATTATTTCATTCATGGTTTATGCGATTATAAGAGTTATGAGTGATCGATTTCCTCAGTTGTTTGTGAGTTTTGTCTGTCTAATGTTATGGTGAGTTCTTTGAATTTTTTAAATATTGACATTAGTTGCGAGAAATATTTCGTTCTTTTTATTCCAATGTGATTGAACGCTCTTTAATGTCTTTATTCTGCCCTCTTTCGACTTGATTTTTTTACTCGGAAAAGTCAAAAGATGTCTAGTACACTTATCATCAGTTTTGCTCCAAAGCACCGCAAGTTAATTAAATATTTTCATATTACAATAATCAGAGTCGAATTTATTTATTTTAATCTCAACTCCTAAAAAATAGTTCGTGTAATTTTTTAATAAATATTCATGATTAGCTCTTGCTCTAAAATATCTAAAATTAATTTATTTTCTTGGAAGATCAGTGAGTGAAATATTTTTTTATAATGAAGTTCTTAATTCTCTCTCTCATATGCCTAGAAACTCTTAAAAATTTAACTTTGACTTTTAGGTAATCTCATGCATGCGGAAAAAACGGTCAAAAGGTCTATTTTCAGCGTTTATAGGCTCTTAATCTCGAAAATTTCAAGTAAAAAGGAACTTGACCTTACGTAGATTTGTTACAAGAATAACTACTCAAATAAGGACATATTTATTTCATATTCTTTGATAGAAATAGAGTGATTATTCAAAAATAGACATTATTCCTCTAGTAGTTTATTATTAAAATATAATGATAAAAAGCTTTGCTAAAAAGCTTTCTATTGTAGATAAATAAAGAAAACATTGAATACATATTACACACAGAGTTTTATAATGTACCGCGAGAAAATGATCCTCATTTCCACAAAAGAAAATGTAGTCAAAAGAGAGAGATGTAATAAAAGACACAGAATAGTATGAAAGAAGCATCAGTCTCTCTAATGAATACAATAAATCAAAAATAAATTGTCCAAAAAAAAACAGAAAAATCGAGAATTTTTTCTATAATTGTCACAAGCACAGCTTAGAAAATTATACCACTTGAGTTCCCTTTCTGGCAAAAATAACGCTCTTTTTCTCTTTTCAGTTCAGTTTCAAGTGGATTTTCTAAATACATTTGTCACAGAATCCAGAAATTAAACAAAATTTTCTCTCGAACTGGAGCCATGCTAAGAGTCTTGTAAACAGGTTCGTGCATCACAAGTGGGCGCCATCGTCAAATCAAGTTGAAACTTAAAATTAGAAAAAAAAGTATAAACTCCAAAACTTAACTAGTAAAACTTTAAAATCGAACTTAACTTTAATGCTCAAAATGTACAAAAACACTTTTTTTCGAACAAAAAATTTGAAATCTCGCAACACAAATTTAAAATGTCCAGAAAAATTCCAAATGTCTAAGTTAAAATTGTAAGAAAGAAACAAAACTATAATCTGAGAAGTGGAAAGAGGTAACTCAGAGATGGGACTGAATTGCAACAAAAAATATTTCCACCTCTGATACTGTTACGAAGATTCCACAGAGTGAGGGTTCAATTTCTGAACATTTTGCCATAAACTGCATTAACGTATTGTTAAACAAATTCATCGAGCTGGTTAAGATAACTTTTTATCGCGCAATTACCACAGCGTAACAATAAACTGGATGTTTTGCGATATCAACCCACTGTTTGTTTATTTTGTCTGCCCGCGTTTTGATTACTAATACATTCAATTAAAATTTGACATTACCACCGTCACTCACAACTTCAACTGAAGGGTACTCATTTTTTTTTTATAACATATGGTCAATGATACCTCTGTTTGCTCGGCCCGTTGTTTTACGTTTTCGCCAGTATAATTGCAATTTATTAATGCAATGAAAAACCTACGCTTTTTTCAACAGTTTTAGGGGCCCTGCAACGGCAATCTTAGGGCTCATTAAGTATAGATTTACAGCACGTCATTGTGGCTTCCAATATAAGAATCGACACGTTTGAACCTGGAGTTCTTTGATACATCAAATTCCCTAAAACTGTATATCTTAAACCCGAGTAGGAAAACGTCTATGATGTTAATAAAATGACGAAACTAATTTAGCAATTTCCTAACAGGTTATCTTGAGCTTGGGGACCACCCCCAGCTATGGCCAAATCGATAACAATTAATCTATTTGAAAGGTCCAAATGTTTCCAAACACCGAACATAAGTTAATTATCCGGTCCTGCCCTTTCTTTTTTGCCATCGATCTCGATTGTTGTTTTTGTACTAAACCCGAAAAAAACAGGATGAGCGTCTCTCCAATATATTTGTAACAGCACACGGACAGGTTTCATACAAATCGAATTAGGACTTTTGCCGAACTATACGAAATTTATTGTGCCTATTATCGGACCGAAAAGGGACACCCTCTGCACCTAAAAGTTTAATAATCTTCGATCATAGAAGTGCGAAATGCGGTATTCGATGCAAGCTCGAAAGAAAATTCAATTCCTGTTTCATTTTTACTTGATATTCTACGTTCAAAAAGTGATGAAATTGAAGTAAAAACATATTTTTCTTGTTAAAAAGTAATAAATAATGTAAAAAGAATAAATATATGTAACTGTTGTAATTAAAGTACGGTTTAATGAATGTGAATTTACCACGAACCAGAAAAGCTCGGGGGTAAATAACAATAGCGATAAATCCCAATGGATGGGCGTTAATTAATTTTATTGATGTATCTAATGAAGTAATGAAATAATTCTTTGAAATAAAACAATATTCCAATAATATTACGTCAGTTCGCTAAAATATTGTTTTGTTTAAAAAAATATTTGGGTACAACCCCCGCTAAATACCTCAATGGATATAATTAACATGCATTGTGACTTAAAAAAGAATTTAAATCGTCATTAAAAACTCAGGTCCCAGCAACTCCATTTAGAAAACATGATGTCTTATTTAGAAGTTTTTGACTATTCTGATTTTTTTATTGTTCAGATTCTTCCTTTTTTATGTCTCGAATTCTTGACTTCAAATGTTTTCAAATTTTGGTGTAGTTCAAATGTCCCTCTATCTATAAATTAAAATTCTCTGATTTTTTGGTTTTTGATTTAGTTACTACTTTATCTGAATTTTTTTAAATACGTTTTTAAAATATACTCGGGGAAAATCCATATAAAACACTCCTTCTTATAAGACGAGTAAATTGTACACTAATAAACTAATTAATCGAGACGCAAGTAAACATTACTAAAACTTTCACAAGAAAATGTTCATTTCAAACACAAGTTTCCAAAAAAAGTCGAAAATTCTCCAAAATTCTCCAAAATTCCAGTTAAATGCAATAATTTAAAATCAAATTTAAAGTTTAAGGATATATAAATTATCCAGAAAATGTCAATGATTTATAAGGAAAATTCCAAATTTAAAAAATGGGTCTTACACTAGAGGTATGAGAAAAAATCAAAACTACTTAAATGCGCATTTATACAAAAATCAGAATTTCTGAGGCAACAACAGCTTTCACATATGACAAACTTGAGATAGTTCTGGAACGTAATGAAAAAAAATTGGTTACAAACAATGCAAGCAGGCGCTATTATGGTCAATGAATTCTTTTCCATGCGTTGTAACCTATCTATTCTAGGAGCTAATGACAACACAAACTTTTTACATGATAATCATCTGTGCATCATTGCTAAATTCCTCTCTTTTTCGTAATGAAAAATAGAGAAATTTTAACATCTGACCACTGAAGTTTTCTAGAGCAGTATAACTTTTTCGCGTTAAAAATGACCGTTATTCTCCCATTTTCATCCTCGCAGTGCTCCTTAGTTTTAATAAGTTTTGCATTGCCGAGAGAATTGCATTTTGCATTTCAAAAAATGGAAACATTCCAGGATATTGACTAAACCAAATTACAAAGCAATATTACTAATTATCGATAGGACAATATCCAAAAAGGTTATATCCTTTATGGTTAGGGATTTAATCCTTTATGTAAATAATAAAATGTAAAAGGATTATGTAAGTAATCCTCATTGAATTTGTATCTATGGATAGCTAGTAATATTGCTTTGTAAATTGATTTAGTCAACATTGCGATTAATGAGGAGAACGATACCTCATTTTTTAGTCTCAAATAAAATGTTGACTAAACCAAATTACAAAGTAATATAACTAGCTATCCCTGGTATAATACTTAGAAGGATTTTATAAATAATCCTTTATGTAAATAGATTATCCTTTCTGTAAATAATAAAATGCAAAACAATTATGTAAATAATCCTTTTGGGTATTGTATCAATGGATTATGTAGATAATCCTTCTTCTTTTTCTTCTTCTACTTCTTCTCCTTCTTCTTCTTCCTCTTAGGTTAGAACCTATGTCCTGTTCCTTTTGTAGCTTCTGTTATTCCGTCTGTTATTCTTGTTCCTCTGTTGCGGTCGTCCAGCTCTCATACCATCGCTTTGGGTGTCTTCGTGGTGGCCTGAAACTGTTTGGTTTTTGGGTTTTAACGATCTTAGGTGACCTCTTGTTTGTCATTCTATCGATGTGGTCCCTCCACTCTCTTCTTCTTTTTCGTACCCACCTCACCACATCCTATACTTGGCATGCCTGTCTTATTTCGTCGTTAGGTTTCCTATCTTGTAGTGAATGATCCGTAATTGCTCGAAGAGTTCTCATTTCGGCTATTCTTAGAAGGCGTTTAGTAGAGGTAGATTCCGCTCTAGTCTCGGCTGGATATGCCATTACTGGTCTTACGCATATTTTATAAATTTTAATTTTAGCGTTGATAGAGATGTATTGGTTTCTCCAAATAATATTTCGTAGGAATCCTGATATTAAGGTTGCTTTTGTCACTTGATCTGTTACTTCCTCTTTTATATTTCTGTTGCTGGTAATGTATGCTCCCGAGTATTTAAACTTCATTACTTGTTCTACACTTTGGTTAGAGATAGCCAGTTTGCAGCGTCTAGGTTCCTTAGAGATAGTTAAGGCTTAGGACTTTAGCACGAATATGATAATGTTATATTTCTTTGCCACTTGTTCCATTTTATATAGCATTGGGGTTCTCTTCTTCTTCTGATATCAGAACTACTTCGTCGGCATAGCAAACTACCTTAATAGCTTCCTTACCCATTCAGTATCCTTTACCGATTGTTTGTATCTCACTGATTATCTCGTCCATAATTAAATTGAAAAGAATTGGGCTAAGACTGTCTCCCTGTTTTATTCCATCTACAACTGGTATTTTCTGCCTCATTTCATTGCCTACCTTTATTATAGTTATGTTCTTCATGTTCAGCTCTTTGATGATAGCTATTATTTTATTGTCTATTTCTCTCCTGGTGGAACGGACTGGCCCTTGGTTATTTTCAAAAATTAAAATACAGAACTTGTCCCCTGAAACCAAGAAAGATTAAAAAATATAACAAACGTTGCTCTATCGCGTTTCGACAGCCAAGCTGTCTCTCTGAAGTATCTTTCTGAAGATGACAGCTTGGCTGTCAAAATGCGTTAGAGCAACGTTTCTTGTGTTTTTTAATCTTTCTTGGTTTCAGGGGACAAGTTCTGTATTTCAATTTATTTCTCTTTTTTCTTAGTAGCGCGAGCACGTCTGTGAGTCTTACTCTATCAAACGCTTGGGTAAGATCTACAAAACATATAAAAGCTGGTTTGTTGTGTTCAATACTTTTCTCGGCCATTTGTCGCAGCGATTGTGGATCTATTTTGTCTGAACCCTTGCTATTCTTCGCGAATTCCTCTTTTTGTTATTTCCGTTGCCAATATTTTGGTTAATAGTTTTAAAACGGCGCTTAATAAAGTAATGCCACGGTTGTGTCTTGGGTCTGCTTTCTCTCATTTTTTGAAAATGGTTATTGTCACACTTTTTTTCCAGATTGCCTTTTTAGTGTCCATTATTTTGTTGATGTTGTTCATAAGTGGATCTCACCCATATTTGATCAGTTCGTTTGCTATTCAGTCTGGGCCTGGTGATTTTCTATTTTTTAGTTTGCCTGCCATTTGTTGGACTGTTTCTTTTGTAATTATAAAGCTTTGTGTCTTGCCCTGGTCTTGTTCTTTTATTTCGTTCTCCAAGTCTTCGCTTTGTCCTTTTTGTTTTCTGTGTTTGTGCTATCGTATAGATTTTTAAAATATGTTTCCCATTCTCCCGGTTTAATTTTGGTTATCTGTACATATTCGTTAATTGGTCTTTTTCGACTCCTCAGCATATTCCAAACTCGCTTTTGTGCTCCGTAAAGGTCGTACTCTATGTGAGTTGAGAATTTTTCCCAGTGTTACGTTTTATGTTTTGTATTGCATTCTGACCAGTTTGTATTCGTCGTACTTTGCTTCTATACTGGAGATAGGATTGTCTTTTTGTTTTTGCTAGGTTCTTACTTGCTCACGGAACCAAGGTTTTTTGTTTCCCATCACGCTGCACTTTTCTCTTGCCTACGGCCTCTTCAGCAGATGTCTTAATATTTCTTTGAATATTTTCCCATGATGTTTCAACACTGTCCGTTTCCAGAATCATGTTATTATTTTGTTGCGTCATTCTCAAATGATTCTAGGTTTAATTTTTCATTCCCATTTGGTCTTGGTCGTTGGGAGTGATGTACATAGTATCCCATTTTTGATAGTACTAGATTGTGATTGGTTCCGTAGAGCTCAATACCCTCACATCCAGTACTTTGGAAGGGTGAATGTTTCTGTTAGTTAAAACATAGTCTATTATAGACTTGTATCCTCTGGTGTCCTCAAATGTAACTTTATGTTGAGGTTTGTGGGGGTAAAAAGTATTTTTAATACGGAGTTCGTTTTGGGCCCATAATTAGATGAGTCTCTCCCCGTTTTCATTTATGGTTTCTTCGTTAAATCGGCTTTTCACCCCTGCCAGGACTTCATTTCCAACTCTGGCGTTTATGTCGCCAAGTTTTATTATTTCATCTTGAACCGGTATTCTGTCTAGTGTTGTTTGTAGTTCATAGTAGAAAGTTTCCTTCTCTTCTTGGGGTTTTGTTATATCTGTATTTGTATCGTAGTCCTTAATACCCTGTCGTTAATGTATTTTAGTTCTTGAATTCGTTTTTCTAATTTTTGATGTATCAGCATGCCTACTCCTGATGTGGCTCTCAAATAATCCTTTTGGGTTTATATCTATGGATAGCTACTAATATTGCTTTGTAATTTGGTTTAATCAACATTTTTTTGAGACTAATAAATGATGTATCGTTCACCTCATTAATCGATCGCACATCGTACTTTTGAGAACTATACATTTTTAACGAAATAAGTTATAAATAGAGAGACATTAATGAAATGCTAGTGATATATCAATCATTTCTGTTTTACAGTCATGTTGTATCACTTTGCAACAACTAATTATTGAAAATAAAACAAACACATCCGTAATTTCTGTACTTTTAATGTTAGTTTTTACTGTGCGCTTAACGAAAATGCAATTTGGCTAAATTACTATGAGGCACGCGGCGTAAAGTTAATAAAACATTTACTTAAGATTTTATTAGAGTTTTATGAATGATGAACATCGATTTTAACTTTATGGCCCTCGATGATAAACAATCTATATTATGGAAGGCGAGGCAACACCGTGGTCATTATGACTCTCAACCCCTAAAACACATCTCAGTTTTATTAGTACACTACAATAAAACAAGAGTTATTTTTTTTGTTTCCATTTTCGCTCGCCTTTGGAAATTCGGTCGAGTACAGTCGATACTAATTGAATCTGTTGCCGTGTATTTCTAAAAAATTCCAAAACAAACATAAATAACCATTACGCATCGTAATATTGCCTCCAATTCCACACCTTGTAGCCATAAAAGGGTGCACGAAAAAAGCGTTTAAAAAAAACGCGTGAAAATTCAACAATCTAAGCAAGATAAATGCGACCACATTAAGGCCTGGGCGAAAAAAGCAAGCGAAATAGAATTCGAATTTACTGGTTTAACCACACTGTCTGAAATTATATCATTCTGCGTGCGACAAAAGAATACAAAAAGTAAACATTTCAACAGGGATATGTTTGTATTAATACAACGTAAAACTCTCCCCCGTTAAGTAAACAAAAGACGAAGTTATAAAAGAACTAAAAAGAAAGTCTAAGATATTTTCCGGAAAAATTACTCGCGGGAAAAGCGGCTAAAATAAACCATGAGCGGGAAATAAAAAGGTAAAACGTCAATATGTACATTGAAATTTTTGAATCAACTCGACTGAGTAATCTTGAAAGGGGGGTAGAATGAAAGACCCTACTTTATTATGGGCATATTCTTCATCCCTAAAAGTTCGAAATTGATACAAATCGAATTTGTAAAGTTCAGGCAAATGGCGTGGAACAATAAAGGGAAATGAGAAGATAATTTATTAAGGTTAAGTGGGAATCCTTAATTAATTTTTGCAATCAATGTAACTTGTTTACCAACTAAACAAATACTGCTACAGTATAACGGCAATAACCGACCGAATTCGCTTCACTTTTGAATAGCTCAAATGTTTACTACTAAATTTATGTCAATAAGTTTGAATAATAGAATTTTGTAGTTTCAACAAAATAATTTTTTAAATTACAGCAAAAGAAAAGTATTTTTTACAAGCTAAGGTACAACAGATTTTCAATTTGACGACCCACAGTTATAATAGAGTAAGAAATGCGACCAGTCAGCTCTTCTCCAATTTTTCTATAATTTTTGAAGTTATTTTTGCACACTTCTATGCTTTTAATTCATCTAGATTTAATGGTCTATCTTGGTATACTTTTCTTTTTAAGTATCCTCATAAAAATAAATTTACTGGGCCTTAACCAGGGAATCTAGATGACCATTTAACTGATCCTTTTCGCAGTACTGGTCTATCTCAGAGAACGTTATGTATGGTGTGAGGGTGAACGATTTTGTTGAAACCACTAACCATTTCTGTTTGGAAGTGGCCGATTTAGTTCGGAGAGCAGAAATTGTAAATATTGAGGTCTTGTTAAGGTTCCCTCAAAAAAGTGTAATCCTACGATCCTATTGCATACCACCACTGTCAGTCTATTATTACGCCACAAACTTTTACTTTTCGCAATAAAATTTGCTTCGTGTTTCAGAATTCGATGCTAATGGTTGCTTGATCTAAGGATTTAAAGAAAAAACTTCAAATCAATATAACTCCGAAATCACTTTATTTTTAAAATATAGGGTCTTCAAAATAAAGAAAAAATTTGTTTTTTTCTTAAATACTTTAAATACCGTCGAAAATTGGAGAAAAGGGTCAAAATTTCTAGAAAATATTAAAAATATCCAAGAGAGGGTCCAATTTTAAAAGAAAAAAGTAGTATCTCAGATTTGGGATAAGTATTGTCAGAAAAGCAAATTTAAAATAAGAACTTAGCCCTTTTAAAAACCCCGAAATATGCGGAAAAATTGAAAAAAAATTAAATTTCCGAAGGTCAAAATTTAGCATAAAAAAATTTGGAAAAATTCAAACTTTGAGAAGAAAAAAATCTCAATTTCCAAGAATATTTTTTTCCAAATTTTAACTTCTTTATTTAAGTTTGTTTCAATTTATTTAAATTTCGACATAATGTTTAAGTTTCTATAAAAGAGTTAAATTTATGAGAAATCTTTTTCTCGAAATTTCCCAAAAACGCTATTCGCAACAATTTTATTAACATTCACACCCTAATTTAGAAAAAATAAACGAAATTTGGGGAAATTCGAAATTTCAAGAACCAATTTCGAGAAAAAATTCGACACTTTCATAAACTTCGTATTTTTCATTTTAAGAATAAAGTCCAAATTTCGACAAAAATACGAATTTGGAAGAAAGAGTCGAAATTTTCAGAAATATTAAATATTAAATTTTGATATAAAAATCGAAATGTTGAGAAAACAGGCAAACTTTAAAAAACGAATCTAAAAATTCTGTAGTCAGATTCTAACGGATCAAAATGTCTAGAAACAATTCAATGTTAAGGAAAATGGAGTTTTAAAAAATGAGAAATTTTTAGAAAACTTTGAAATTGAGGAAAAGTTAGACATTTTCTAGGTTATGTGTAAGTTTAGGTTAGATTAGGTTAGGTTAAAAAAATAATTATTTGAAAATTGAAATTGAAATTGAAAATTTTTGAATTTGAAAATTCTAGACTGAAAATTTCTAGAAATTTGAAATTTCGAGAAATTTTTCACAAAAAGTGATATTTTTAAGAAAATATTAAAACTTCGAAATAGTTCTTTATATAAAGGCGCATTTTGAAATAAATCAAAGTTCTGAGAGAAAGTCGAATTTCGAGAAAATAGCTAAGATTTCCAGAAACAAAAGCATCGGATTTTGGGTTCAAAATTTCGCAAAAAAAAATGGAAATTTCGAAAAAAGTCGAGAAAAAATGAAAATTTTTCTCAGAAAGTGACAATAATCGTTTATGGACGGTGAATTAAAAAATCGAAATACTTGAGAAAGAGAAGAATTTCGATAAAAAAGTTGAGAATTCCAGGGCCATAAAGGAACGGAATTTAAAGAAAAAATTTCAAAAAACGACGAATTATGAGAATCACATCGAAATTTTTAGAAAAAGACGAATTTTTAGAAGACAAGCTAAAAGAAAGATACTTTAATGAAACAAATCGCAGTTAAACCTCAAGAAACCAGTCATAATTTCTAATAAAACAGATTTTAAAAGGTGAACATTCTTATACAAACCCAATATTACTACAAATAACTAATTTCGAAAAATAGATGAGATTTCGACAAAACAGTCGAAAGTTTTAAGAGAAAGTGTAATTTAAAGAAATAGTTGAACTTTGCAAATAAAATTGAAAATAAAAAAAAACTAATTTTGAATAGTGAAAGTCTCGAGAAAAAAAACGAATTTCGTGAAAAAGGAGAAAATTTCTAAAAAACAATGTTTTTTCACACAATGTTTTCCCACACATGTTTTCCCACACAAAGTCAAAGTTTGAAAAAATAGTCAAATTTTAAGCAAAAAAAAGTCCAATTTTGCCATTTAGGTCGAAATCCAAAAGTAAGAATTTTGAAAAAATTATTCGAAATTCCCAGAAAACAAAATTCGAGAAAAGTGATGAAATTTCGATAAAAAAAATGGAAATTTTGCACAGAAAATAAAATTTTGAGAAAATAGTCATATATTAAGAACAGATTGATAAAAAAGACTAATTACGTGGAAGTTTCACGAACCGATTTTGAGATGAAGTCGTCATTTCGAAAAAGACGAATCTTGAGAAAAATTTCTAGTAAAATACGGATTTCAAGGAAAAAATCGAAATTCCCAAAAACAAAAACAAATCTGGAAAAAATCTCGAAATTTTAAAATCAAAAACGAATTTGGAAAAAACCATCTAAATTTCGAGAACAAAATCAAAACTTTGAGGAAATCTCGAAATTTCATGAAAAAAGACCAATTTTCCGCAGACAGACTGACACTATCTCTCTGAAGATGACAGCTTGGCTGTCGAAACGAATTAAAGCAACCTTTGTTGTGTTTTTTAATCTTTCTTGGTTTCAGGGGACAAGTTCTGTATTTCAATTTTAGACTGATATGTTGTCGAAATTTCGAGTTTTATGAAATGAAAGAAACTCACAACTGGTACGATAATAGTAATGAAAAAATCCGCAGAAAGGAATATTAGAAAATGCGAATAATATACAACTTATGTTGTATATAATAATTAGCAAATTCTTCGAGCATAACTCTGAAACAAGATCGTAAATAATTTTGCGAGCCGTTAAAAATTGCTCCTCTTCAGCGATACAAAATTTATCAGAGCATCTTTCGGTTTGGAAACGCTTCCAAAATAAATATTTGATAATGCCCTGTGAAATGGCGCTTCCGCGGGATGTTTATGATGGGTGCTTCAACCCGTCATTTCTGTAAAAAAAAATGGAGGAATTCTTAAAAGCATAGTTCACTTGTGGCTCTATTGAAAAGATATACGACGTGTTCGCTTCCCCGGAGAAAACACGAAAATGGAAAATGTAGCGAAAATGCATAAATCAATTTTCTCGTTCGACGTCACAGGATTCCACTTTAATTAAATAATTCGGGGGATTTCAAAGTTGGCCTACCTTGGGGTGTATCGGACATGTATTAATTACAAATCACACAAAGTATATTAATAGAATGTAGTAATTAGGGGGCGGAATTGACAAAGTTAATAAATCATACTAATAACGTAAGAGAGTAATTTGCAAATTAAATTGTTCGAGCATTTTTGGGTGTTCATTGTTCACCTTAGTCTTTTCCCATATTTTCTTGTCGACATTCGCAAGTAAATTAATTAGGGAAGTTTAACCTCTTGCAGGATCGAAAAAGTTCTGATTGAATTTTAGAGCGAATGTCTCACCTTACAACATTTTAGAATCCCTCGTCAGCAAATTTATTATTTACGGTCCAAAGTTTCCCATGCTCAATTGTTTAAAAAATTGATATTTTCTGCAAGGGGGAACATATACCAAGTTTTGGTGACCCTGTAACACCATTTCCAACGATTTCTGCTAATAATAGCTGCTTTTTTGTCATATAGAGAGATTAATTACGTCAAGCACTGATATGTTTGAAACTAAGCCATTTTGCATCAAAGATACATTAAATCCCGATCCGAGGCGAGATCTGTTTATGGAAAATCCTGAGATGCATTATTTCGCTACATTAAGTTCCAAGAGCCTTGAAAATCCGACAAACGAAATAACATTGTCGCTCTAAACTTTTCTAAATTTCCGCATTTGAATTCATCGCCTTGCCTGATTGAATTTTCACTGAATATTCGCTGCTGTTTTTCAACCAAACAAGCCGCAACTTAATCCGACAATGTATATTAATCACGTAATGAAATAAAAATCAGGGCTGAAAAATGTACACTACCGATTTGGGTAAAAATTTTGGTTGCGCCGAATACTGAATATTAGGTATTCAGCCGAAGCAGAATATTCTTCCAAAGAAAGTTCCGCTGGCTTCGAAATATCTTTTTGTCGAATTTTAAATTTTTAAAATTCGCAACCACTATAAGTTGAAATTTTAAATTATTCTTTTATAATTTTCCAGTTATTCAATTCAAAATTTTGATTTTTAGCCAAAATTTCAGGTTTTAAACTTAAAATCTAGACACTTTCTAAAAATTCCGATTTTTTAATAATTTCAATTTTGAGCTTGAAATATCGAAATTTTTCTAAATATTTTGATTGTAGTATTTTAAATTTCTTGTCAAGCAAGATTCTCCTAGAGTGATATACGTTTTGCTCGCGTTTCTAGCGGTAGGTACTACTAAGTCCGCCGCTCTTACTCAAAATATCTTTAAAATAAAAAGGTATTCTACACGAGTCAAAATTGAGTGTCTGAGCTTTCAAGGGCTGCAACTGTACTTAGGACTGCTAGGTTTCCAACAGTAAAACGCGGAACAAAGAGATTAAGTGCAAAATATATATTTTAAAGAAAAATATTCTCTTTTGCTGTCTCCGACTCTCTTGTATACCTCAAGAGTGTTGCGCTTGGGGAATCAAACTATCAGTTCCTGAAAGCATTTTGATGTCTCCGATTGTCTTGTATGCCTCAAAAATCTTGCTCGTGGGGGGATCAATATTATTAGTTCCTGCTAGCATCTCCTATGGTAGCACTTGTAGAAAAGAGACAAATCACCAACCATCCGCCTGTGCTCTAATGTCAAATTCTCTTCATCAATTAGGCAAATCGCTCTTCTTTGAATTGAATCCAAGAGAGCTAAAGTGTGCTTTGGGGCTGAACTCCAAACGTGAGAACACTATTCTAGTGTTGGCCTAATTTGAGCTTTGTATAGTGTGAGTAGCTGATGAGATGTGAAGTACTTTTTAGCTCTAAAGAGAAAGCCTAGCTTTTGAGAGGCGGACTTGGCAATGGCGCGCACATAATTGTCCCAAGAGAACTTACTGCTCGCATTCACTCCTAGGACAGACAGATTAGATCTCTTCGGGAGGATTTTACCGTCCATTAGTATGTTTGTTACATTATACCTTGATGTTTTCTTAGAAAAAACCGCGGCCTGAGTTTTTAAAGCTTTGAAGTCGACCCCCATTCCAGAATGATTTCGAGATCCAGATTAATCATCTGAATCTGCTGCTTCCTTAGTCGATTTGAAGCAGCGACGGACAATTGTTTGTCGGAGAAAAAAGATGACAACAGGCTACTATCATCTGCGTAACTGTATATCAGATTGGAAGTTGAAGTTAAGAGATCGCGTAGGTGTAACGGAAAGAGAGTAGCAGACAAGACAGACCCTTGAGGCACCCCTGCATTAATCGCAAATGTCTCGGATGAGATGCCACCGATGACGACCTGAAGGGATCTGTCAGCGACTGGATATCAAATAACAGAGTTCAGGACGAAGACCACAAGATATCTATTTGGCGAGAAGAGATCGGTTTCAGACTCTGTCGAAGGCCTTTGAGATATCCAATGCCACAATCCTAGCCTTACCATGTTTTTCCATACCTGAATTACAGATATGAGTAACAAATGCCAGTAGGTCGCTAGTTGAGCGTTGTTGTCTGAAGCCGTATTGCCTTTCCAAGATGATTCTATTCTTCTTCAGATATTTGAGCATCTCGATGTTGATAACCTTTTTCATCACTTTGGATATAACAGGCAACAAAGCTACAGGGCGACAGTTGTTAGTTAGATTCCTTTTTCCGTTTTTGAGGACAGGCTGCACCCTAGCAGATTTTCAGATGCTGAGGAATACAACTTTGTTGTAAGAGAATGTGAACAATTTGCTTAGGACACAAGTCAACTCTGGAAAGTACTTCTTAAGAACAATAGCGGGGATACCATCAAGGCCAAAAGCTTTCGAGGGGTTGAGCTCAAGGAGAATTTTCCTGATTGTGCGTTGTTTGAAAACAACCTCAGCTATCGAAGAGCCAACCTTAGGACAATTGGGAGGTTCTCGTTTCGAGAATCAAGATTGGAATTTTCAACAAACATTAAGGCTAGCATGTCAGCCTTTCCCTTGGAAGTAGTCGCTATATTGTTATTGTCATCGGGTAAAGGTGGAAAATTTGAATATTTAAATTTTTTTCCACTCGACTTTGCAAATCCCCAAAAGGACCTGGAACCGTTCGGACAGTTGATAAGCCTCTGGCGCATTTTATGATTGAAATCACTGTTTGCCTTGTCAATTACCTGTTTTGAAAAAGAAGTAGTAATTTCGAGTTTAAAATTAAAGTTTGGCGCTTTTAGTCAAAACATGGATATTAAAGATGAAATTTCGAGAAATTTCGATACTGAATTTAAATTTACAGCTAATACACGAAATTATCAGATAAATAATCAAAGTTTCAATTTGAACTCGAATTTTCTACGTTTTCTCTGAAATTTGGCATTTTAAATCGAAATTGTGATCTTTAAGGTTGAATTTGGAAAATAGATAAAAATATATAATAAATAAATAAGTTTTAAGTCCTTTTTAAAACGATATATACTTCTGAAATTGAACCGTGTCAAAGAACTGGTACCAAAGGGACTTACTACTACTTTCAATGCCTGAATTTTTAAATATCTGAATTTTTTAATCCCACTCAAGGGTTTGGCAGGACACAAGACAAATAATAAAAAAATAAAATTAGAACAAATAATACCCTAAAATCTAGACTGACCGACTAACAGTCCCAATTGTACTTAAAAAAATATAGTTTAGGTTTCAAAACCAAAGGTTTTTTTTCTCAAAATTTTGAGTAAAATTTCATTTTTGTATAAATTTTGAGTTTACCTCAAAATGTAAATTATATCTTTTCAAAATTCTGACTTGTAATTCGTGGTTGTTACATTTTTTTTTAAACTTTTTAAATCCAAATTTCGAATTTGTATAAATGATTTTATTTTTTCCAAAATATTTATTTCATCGGTTACTCTTTCGGCAATCTTTCTCTATAGATTTTTTTACAAAAATTTCCGTTTATTATTTGTAAATTTTGAATTTAAGTTCTTTTTGAAATTTTCGACACAAAACTTTTAAAGTTTTGGCAAAAAAACGGAGTTCGGCCGTAGTTTCGGCTTCGCCCCAAAATAGACCGAAACTTAGGCTCAGTCGAAAACCGACATTCGGACTTTTAAGACAAAATTTTAAATTTGCCTGTGAAACGAATTCGAGATTTAACTCAATCAACACCTATTTCCATTTTAAAGTTGAAATTTCAGAAAAAAGTGAATATAAGTTTTAAGTTTAAGCTGATAAAAAAATAGAAACTAAAAATAAAAATATAAACGGTTCAACAAGAAGCAATTTAAATGTACTCAAATAAATTAAATTTTAAAATAAAATTTTGAAAATATATTACATATTTTCAAAGGTTAAAAAAATTATAAGAACTTTTGGTGTAAGGTCAAAATTTTAAAAATCGAAATCAAAATTTTTCAAAGTTTCAAGTTTTAAGTGAAAATTTAAAAAAAATATAAAAATTTACAGTTTAAGTTCATAATTTTGCGAAGAAACTCAACATTTTAACGAAAATAATAGTTTATGTAATAAAAAATTCAATTTTTGAGTTTATGTAGTTTATATATTTGCTTTTATTCGATTTTCTGTAAGTTTGTAAATTTAAATTCAAATTTCACTTAAAACTTAAATTTTTAGAGAAACTTAGGTTATTGAATTTGAAATCGAAGATTTAAGGTAAAACTTAAAAATAAATGAAACTTTTTTCGCTTTTTGCTGATCTCTAAATTTAGCCTTTGAACTTAATATATATAAAAATTATAACATTTTTTAGTAAGAAAAATTTAAGCTTCAACACGCTTTGACAAATTTTGAAAAACGAAATTAAAATTTCCAGAAAAAGTCTACTTTTGAGTTTTAAGTCGAAATTTACAAAAAAAAATTAAAAATTTATTGTTCTAACCCAGAATTTTGCGAAGAAACTCAACGTTTTAAAAAAACTCACAATTTTAAATGTTTTTTTAAGTAAAAGTTTATGCCCAAATATTTGAATTAATCTCAAATATTCGACAACTTTTTTGAACTTTAAACTCTTAAGTCATAGATTTTTTCAGTCATCGCTTGAACTGTCTAGAAAAATGTCGTCGGTACTTCAAGAAAAATGATTAAAAATTATTTTAGAAAAAGGTTGAAAAGCCCAAATGTTTAGATTTTGAAAAAACTCTTATCCAAATTTTACACATAAATAAATATTTTAAATAAGTAACTAATGTAAGATTTTGAAAACAACCCACTTCTTTATATTTGAAATAAGTTTTATTATTGTAAAACCGGTTTCAAATAATTAGTCCATATGATTATATTCTTCAGAGTAATTAAAGTTAAAATTTTTAGAATGTTTGCATAGATAGTTTGGGGAAAAAATAAAAATTTAAAAAGCATCTTGGACTTTTGAGGAAACGAAAATTAATTTTACTTAACATTCACCTAAAAATAATTTTCTCCAAATGACTTCAGTGTGAAAAATTACATAGACGTATTTCACGAAATATCGAGAAAAGATTAAGAAAATTCAGGAGTCAAGTCGAGGTTTTGAGACTAAAAATACAATACAAAATTGTAAGGTTTAACATTTTCGTCTTTATTCGAAATTTCCAGTTTAACTATACATTTTTTATATTCTTTGTTTTTGGTGGAACGGACTGGTCCCTGGTTATCTTCAAAAATTAAAATACAGAACTTGTCCTCTGAAACCAAGAATATCAGTATCTCTCTGAAGATGACAGCTTGGCTGTTAAAACGCGTTAGAGCAACGTTTTTTGTGTTGTTTGATCTTTCTTGGTTTCAGGACACAAGTTTTTTATTTCAATTTTTTGTTTTTCCTGAAATTTTGATGTTAAACTCAAAATATGGATTTTCTTTAATTTAGATTTCTTAATTTTGGTAAAACGGACTTGTTCTTGGTTATCTTCAAAAATTGAAATACAAATCTTGCCCCCTGAAACCAAAAAAGACTAAAAACCGCAACGAAGCTCTAGAGTAACAATTTTTCAGATTTCTTAAATTATCCCTTCTTATCATGTCGCCATGAGGGCGTCGGGAGTATGCGCATACTCGTAGACATGTTAGGTGGGGATATCACGTGACTTTCTGTGCTCAAGCGAATTCCGATTTTGCCATTCGTCAGTTGTAAATACATTGAGTGACCAAGAGGTTCTTCCGCACGTTGCGCAGCTCATTATTATTCAATTTCTTGCCATTGAAGGTGTAAAGCCCACCGAAATTCATCGTAGACAGTTTAAAGATACTTGTTTGAAAAAAACTCAAGTGCAACAAATTTTTGGAAGGGCGAACTCAAGGCAAAAACTCGCCTCTCAGCTGGAAAGTTTTTTGCGACAGTGTTTTGGGATCTTAATGGAGTTGTGCACGTCGATTTTCTGCATGAACGTCGTACGGTTAATGTTGTCTACTGCTGCCAGCTATTGGATAAAGTAAAACGTGCATATCGGCGGAAAAGGCGCGAATTTTCGGTCAGAAATGTGATTTTGCTTCACGACAATGTCCGCCTCCACTCAGCCAATCTGACACATCTTGAGTTTAAACTGAAATTTCGACTTTTTATGTGAGAGTTTTGAAGAAAAATTTTTATTTTTCTAGGTGTTTCCAGTTTACAGTTGTAACTGCTACATGTGAGCCTCAAAATGTGGTAAATAATCCCAAAATTTTCATTTTTTTACGAGTGAAAACTTCAAATGAAACGGGTATTATACAATGTTTAATTTGCAGCAAACACAAAAAAAAAGGGAAATTTTCTCACTTCTAGCGCGTATAATTGATAGGCTTTTCGAACGAACGATTCGGATGGAAACGACTTTACAACGTACACGCTAAACGTTGTCGAGCTTTGAATATGAAATTTATACGATACCTCGTTCGACCAACTGGGCTTTTCGGTTTTACGGCCGAAGACCGATTTGCAAATTGATGTATGGGCCGGGCAACAGAAGCGTGTTCCCCATTATGGTATTACGATGAATTTAATTTTATGGCATGTGCTTTCAGATGACGAATGATAATTTTTAGCAACGGATCAATGACTTGAATTTCGAACGTGTCGTGCACGCGCTGTAGAACATTTGGCGGATGCGCCGTGTCATAGATCTATTTTTCATGCGGAGAATGATGGTGGTAAGGATTTATCACAATTTTAATTAAAATTTTTAAAGTTAAGACGTTATAGCTATTATTTTGAAGTTTTTTCAATTAATAATTGTACAGATAATATACACGAAGATTTAATTAAATCTTTTTAAACTTCAATTTCTTATAGGAGATATCTGTGACAAAATTGACGACAAACCCTAATCATAAAAATGTTTCAAAAACACGCGCAAGTATAATATAACTTGTGATTGAAGATTTTTGGCCCAGTTATCGTGAAGTAAATATCTGACAAATAATGTAATCCTCATCATTTGACGCATCTTCAGAATTTTATTGTACTTTCAATTGTCCCCGATAAAAACTATTCTTATCAACTCGAGATCAAATTTCCATTCAGGCATATTCATTGTCGGGAATTTATGCGACGCATGCAATTCATCATCAATATCTGTATTGCCCGCCTAGGATATTGGAATTTATTATAAAATACAAAACGAGCACTGCAACCTTTCACTGGCGATATATCTTCCCGGTAACAACATTTTAATTCATCGCTGAAAATTTCACGGAAAACAAATACGGGGAAAATACTTAGAGCCGCGCCTAACCGTTCTATTTTTACACCCTTGTAAATATTCATTTCCCTCTTTTAATTGTGACGAAGGTACAAGGTATTTAATGAAAACCGCTTTCCGTGCAGTATTTATTGGTAGAGAACATTAAACCTTTTTCGCAATAGCCATTAGCGCAGTAAAAGTGTTAATTGTTCCAAAATAATTTGCATACTTCTTCGAAACAACTGATTTATTTTCAAATGAGAAAAAGTAGCAATTAGAGCGTCGCTTGTAACGGCGTCAGTAAGGTTGCTATCTAATTAGATCGAAACAGCGAAAATGAAAGACATCCACATCCGATTGAAATAGCATCAATCGTTAATCGAAGCCGTTTACCAACTTTCTGCTTTAGTTTGTAGAACATAAATTTTCATGTCCGCAGTTGCGGTTTTTGTTTGTAGAAATCGACAAAACAAATATTTATTTAACTACCCTCAGAGTTCTAATCATTTAATTTATTGTATTGACAAATGGCGACTTTTGTAACTTCATGAATGAAAATATTCTCTCGGTAGCAGCAGCACTGCGCTTTAAATCAAATTCATAATTTATGTTCTCAAACCACATCCTGTAAAGGTTTAGTGAACTCGATGGCATTATAACGATTTTTTACGGACCATCCATTTGCAAAAGATAAACATTAGTTGCTTGAATTATGGAAACCGTTATTCCTTCATTGTTTTTCGTCATATTTTATTAAATAATGAAGTTTTCGGATTAAAATCTATTTGCTAGAGTGAAAAGTGAGACTTGGATTAATGCTAAGGTTAATCTGTAATAATTTTTTTAGTAACGGTATATTTTCACCTTTTCAACTGTTTTCAATTAAGCATCCAATCCTAATTGTATCAACTCAATTCATTATTTGTTTAACTGTCACCTTCTTCTATAAGAAAAGAAATAAAGTGATTCAGCTCCTGCAGCTAGATGGTCGTTGGAAAGCTGGGTTCGCAAGGAAAATAGCAAGCAGATGCGTTTTTAATTACAAATATTTGGGTGCCACTTGACGTAAACTACGAAAAAATGAAATCGAAACTGCGGCTGGTTGAGTGTGGCAATTGCACACTACGAGACCACGACCGTTGATTGTGATTTGTTCTGTTATCGAAAAATGCCAAACAACATGACTTTTTGCCATAAAATTAACTATATCTGTTGTAATTTTACATCAAATCAGTTGTAATATACCTTTTTGAATAAAGGAGAGATTTCTCTAGACCAGTTTTTCCAACCGATGTGTCTCGATATACTAGCGTGCCGCCGGAAGCTCCCAAGTATGTCGCCAAAATATAACATGATCATAAAAATTTACAAATCTATAATAACCTAATTTTTAGTCTTCTAAATTTGTAGACGGTCATAAGGACAATTTTTTTTTGTCAAAAGTTTATTAGGCGCTCATAAGATTATGAGAACGTTCTTTTTTTTTGGCCGTCGAAAAATTCTTAGACAATTAATGTGCGTCGCCCTTTTTGACACAATGCCAAAAGTATGTTACTTCCAAAATAAAGGTTGGGAAACAGTGCTCTAGAAGATGATAGCATTTGCTACATTTTTAAATAGCGATTAGTCCAAAATTCGTGATTGGAAAACGCCTGTCAGTCTGTTATCTCGCTACAAGCCGCCATCCTTGACCGATTCAATTCTTGACATTCTTGTTTGTATCGATTCAAATCAGAATAAAATCCTACTAATTTTATCGTAATCGGTCAAATAGTTTAAATTTTATTAAAGAAAAACATAGTTTATTATAAAAAGGTACATTTAGGAATTGCAGATTCTTGTAACTTTTATGCATATTTTAGGTCAGGTTCCCCTTAAGCACAGTGTAAAAGAGTAAAATTTAATTTGCTTTCATTTTCGAGAAAAATTAATTTAACGAAAAGTTTTTTCTTTTCATTCAATAGAAATTATTGTGTGCTCTTTGTTCAAATGATGCCAAAATTATGACAAACACATCAAACTTATTAATTTCAAAATTGTCATCGCCCATAAATAATAACACTAGTAAACAAAATTGAAATTTTGTCATGTCACATGAACTTCTTTTGTGTTTTTTAATAGTGGTAGTTGTTGTTATTTAAAATAAGCAGTATTGAAATTTCCATCATCCACGACATTTGTTTGTTAAATATTTGAAAACTGATAGATTTCCAGAAATGTAACTTTAAAAATGTACATTAGGAACTTATAATCTTTTTTTTTTTCTAGATTATTTAGCTTTTAATTGGTCCCTCTTTATCAAGTGGTAGCAGTCAGTCAACACCCTTGAGTTTAATCTGCTCTAATAAAGTTTTTCCATCATTGGAATGTCCGCATGAAACTTGTCAGTTCTTATCACTTAGAGCCCGCCAGAACTCCCTAATTCGTTCTAATAAAGTCACGATGTGGTCTAAAAAATGAATCTTGATCCCCATATTGCAACCCAAACATTTATACTCCAATAAAAGTTTTTAACCAAATATCTTTAGATGTCACTCTTTTGGTACACCAAAAAATTTCCAATTAAATTTTTAAAGCATCTTCATGCTGATTTTTCAAAACATTAAATTTTTTTTAAACAACCCCTCTTTTATTAATTTTCTCAATTTGCGGTTCTACTTCTACTATTTCACTCATTATGGGGAATTTCTCTTTGAAATACAAAAACCCATTTTTATTGCGACCCATCCCCTCTAGAAAATTTTTGGTAGGCCTAATTTGATATGAAGTGGCGGTGAAATATACCAGAGAGCTTTACAAGTGTAAATGCTTTACAGTTTTCTATTTACAAATTAAAGATCTACGTGTAGGACAAACTTTTTCCTAATAGTGATTTTTTCGATCCCTGATGTCTCATTAACATAAAAAGTACCCAAATTTTAATGATAAAAAAGACTCCAAATGAAGAATTATTATGATCATGATATTATGTTTAATTTCTGATAAAATGTTTAAGATGTAAATAATATATGGACCTAAATAAAAACAAAGTGTATTTGGAAAGGCTATATTTCCAAAATTAAATTTTACCTTGTCACAAGAAAACTGGTGGTGATGCAAAAAAAATAAATACTGTTCATGATGGGGGTAGGTAGTCCAAACACAATTCCTGTGACAAAATCAGTGTTGACCAAAAACTGCAGAACCATGAATATAACATATCGAAATGAAATGTACTGTTGTATAACTGTCATGTACATAAAAGCTGCACAAATTAAGAACTGACATTTAACTCACAATTTTGTCTTTAAATCCTTACAATAAGATCATTAAACAAGATGTTTATTACCAAACAAAATACCACTTTAACTGCTGATGCTGGAATTGTAATATGATGAGCAACATTTTTTGTGAAACATATATTGCATAAGGTATGTTTATGTTATGAATCGTTTTGGAGACAAAAGTAGAAAGTAGATATTTATTTGTTGATCTTAATGACGAAATTTCTGCTTTTTGCTTTTTTGTGATTTAACTGTAAATTATTAAACCAATTCCCGTGGTGTGCACTTTTGGTTTTACGATTTTAAAATTTGCGCCAAAAATGATAAGTTTATATTTAAATAATTTATTATGAAAATTAGCAAAAGGCAAAAAGATTATATTATCTTAATAACGAACCACACAATAATAAAAAAACTAAAGTTAGTTACTATTGATATTATCCAAAAACTAAAGCCCAAATTTCGAGTTTTTAGATTAACATTTTAGAGAAAGGAAATTACTTATTAAATTCGGCACCTTTGAGAAAGAAGATTTAACATTTGGAAAAAAAATCGTGGTATGGATGCTTCTAACTTTTACAATGTGAAAGAAGTTTTTATTTAAATTCTTCACTACCTGAAAATTTTAATTTTAAACTGGAATATTTGATTTTTCAAAATTTTACTTTTGAACTGAAGATCCCGCTCGAAGCTCAATTTTGTTTTAGAAAAAAAAAACATTTATAAAAAGAAGTCTTAAATTTTCGACAAAGAAGGCTAAATTTTGAAAAAACCGATATTTATGTATAAAAATATCCCTATATTTCTACTTTAATTTATAAAAATATTTATCCTAAGCCCAAAAATTTGTCTGTTCTCTGGAACGTTCTCTGATATAGGAGTGCCTGGAGCATTAAAAATCTAAAAACCTAGGATTTCAGTAACAGTGAGTGAAATTAAATAAAAATATATGAAATGTTTAGCTAAGAGTGTTTGTAAAAAAGTTTACCTATTAAAAAATTGTGATCTTTATTAACAATAGTAATAATAATAATAATCCATGAGTTTCAGAATAAGGTGCTCATACTTAAGGAGCATAATCCTCGAGCGATTTTAAGAAAAAAAGTTTTCATCAACATAGGTGCGGAACCTCTTTATTTTTAAGTTACAGGGTCTTGGAAAAATTGGTTTTTCCTTAAATACTATGAAACCTCTAGTAATATATTTTTTTATTTTGGTAGATACTAACTAAACACAAAGACGCACTTTGTGCTGGAAATTATTTTGCTATTCTTCCATCAGAGGCGTCCGTGCTAATATATCATCGAGTATTCTTAACGAAAAAAATGGTGCGTCACTGCTTTTTTTCAAATTAAGTACCAATTTCATAACGAACCTTTATTTCCAGGTAAAAGGGTTGGGTAATGTGCACCTAGTGGAGTAAGTTAGCTTAAATTGATCCCTTTAAATTGTTCTAAAAATTTAAGAAAATAGAAAAAATTAAGCGGTTCAATTTAGGAGGCGGTTTATTTTGGGCTACCAAACCCTATACTGCACTCCACATGCCCTTTGCTTCCCCCCACGTTTACTTGCAATTTAGGAAGTGGAACAGTTTGGGCTATCTTACCCAAATTCTTATACTCTTATATCTGTATAAAATAGCTAAATTAAAATGTTACGCCACTGCTTTTTTTTTAAATAAGCATCAATAGTATAAACGTCCTTCACTTGTTGGTAAAAATACCCCCTCAACTTTTTTTTTTTGTGTGATGAACGGTTTTCGATTAACATATCTTTGAATACTTTTAATAAAAAAAATCGCGTCACTGTTTTTTTAATTCAAAATAAATATGGCTTTAAGTAAGACTACTTATTTCTAGTAAAATGTCGTCCTTAACTTTTTCACCCGACCAACGGTTCCTAAGTAAAAAAATAAAATGCACTTCTTTGCATTTCGATGGGCGTTTTATATTCTTTTCTACAAAGTTAATGCCATATTTTAAGACAACTTTGTTATTCAGTGTTTCTTTATGAAAATGTATGTTAATATGTAAGTTCGTCAGACAAAAAAAAATCTAGGAAGCATTTTTACTAAGAAATAAAGGTTGTTTATGAAATTGGTACTTAATTTGTAAAAAAGCAGTAGCGTACCAGTTTTTTTGTTAAGAATACTCAAAGACAAATTAGCATGAACGCCACTGACGGAAGAAAAGCTAATATTTTTCCAGCAAAAACTGCGTGTTTAATCCTAGTTAGTAACTACCAAAATTTGAAAGAATATTTCGAGTGGTTTCATAGTATTTAAGAAAAACCAAATTTTTTCTTAATTTACAAGACCCTGTAACTTAAAAATAAAACGGTTCCGGACCTATGTTGATATAAACTTTTTTTCTTAAAATAGCTAGAAGATTATGCTCCTTAAGTATGAGCTTCTTATTTTAAAACACCCGAAATATTATTATTATTTTTAATAAAGATCACAATTTTTTAATAGGTAAACTTTTTTACAAATACTATTAGTTAAACAGTCCATATATTTTTATTTAATTTCACTAACTGTAACTGAAATCCTACGTCAAAACCCTTAGACACTCCACTATGAACATTTTCAGTTTCTCTCTGAAGATGACAGCTTGGCTGTCGAAACGCGTTAGAGCAACCTTTGTTGTGTTTTTTAATTTTTCTTGGTTTCAGGGGACAAGTTCTGTGTTTCAATTTTTGAAGATAACCAAGGACCAGTCCGTTCCATCAAACATTTTTAGAAAAAAATATTTTTTTTAAGGTTTTTGCTAATAACTTCAGGTTATTTTAAATTTTTAGCCTTTTTCCCAAAATCCCTAACCTAAACTTTTAATTTTCTGTTAAAAATTGCGACTTCCAAATTAAAATTTTTAGTTTTTCTATAAATTGTGACTTTTTTCTTGAAGTTTACACTTCAGTCACTTTAGACTTTGTTCTCGCAATTTAGAGTTTAAATTTCAATTAAAAAAAAATGATATGTTTAAAATTTTGATAAGGCTCGAATATTCCGCTTAAAAGTTTAATTGTCTAGGTAAAATCGAAATTGCGAGATCAAAGAATTCAGTTTAATTATTCGAACTTTTGAAACTCGAAATTTTAAATTGTTCACATTTAAACACGGAATTTTGAAATTTACATCGATTCAACATTGAAGTAAATATTTTGCGAACAAAATCGAAATTTTTAATTAAAATGAAAAACATAAATTTTAAACGTAAATTTGGTAAAAGACAACTGAAATTTCAGGATCAACGACAAAATCTCTAGAAGGCCGTCATATCATTTTAATAATGAAATTTTAGGTTTAAGTTTAGCTAAAAGGTTTGTGGAAAAATTAACATCTTGAGAAGAATTTTATAAAAAATATACTGTTTTAACATAATGAATCGAGAAGAAAAAAAAAATTTTGAGTTTAGAACCCAAATCTTTAAAAAAGTCAAATGTTTTAAATTTTAAAGTCAATATTTTGCCGTTTATGAGAAAATATTTAAATATTTCAAAAAAAAAGAAATATTTTAAATTCTTAATTCGGAGTTTAGTTGAAATATTGAGAAAAATCAGAATTTTAGAGAAAAGTCAAAACCTTGATTTTAACTAAGAAATTTCAGGAAATATAAATATTTTTTATGTACACAAGAAAATTTGAAAAAAAATGAAATTTGTGGAGAAACTATAGCTTTTAGAAAAATGAAATTTTAAGACTTACCTTGAGAAACTTAAAATTGTATCTCGAAAAAAATCGAAATTTTGAAAAGAAACTCGACTGTTCAGGAAAGAAGTTAAAATTTTCATTGTAAACGCTTAGTTGGGGAATAAATTTTAGTTTTACTCTTGTCATATTAGAAGTAAAAAACTGTAAATTTCATTTTGGGGATTAAATGAAAACTGAGAAAAACTTAAAAAACTGTAAATCCACAGTTATATCTGTAGAGTCGGCAGTAGTGTTTTCGAAGCTTACAAAATTGCTAATTCTACATGGGGGGACATTAAAATCACGAACATGACCAAAATTTCAATTCAAAAATGACTAGTGAGTGTTTAAAAATGATTCGATTTATTATTATTATTATAGAAAACAATTCCAACACACAAGTGAATTAGTGTTTGCAGACTATTTAACATCAAAATTTGTCAAAAAATTAAAAAATGTAATTAAGCTGTTTTTATTTTTGGTTGAAGTGCGCTTCGCACATACTTGACATGACTTACCTCGATAACAAGAGAATTTAAACAAAACGAATTGTGTTTGAATTTATTTTTAACAGATTAGATGATTCCTAAAGTAATTTTCAGCACAAAATTGATTATTCGATTAAGAAATCTAAAAAAAAACGTTTATAATTTTAACCGAATCTTTATTTGCGATTACGCAACATAAGGTGAAAGATAAAAATTCTTTCAACTCTCTTAGTTCTCCCCTAATTTTTCTACCTTGTTTGCGTTCGTGAGCTGTGTACCTAATACTGGTTTACGAAATTTGAATATTCTGGTTGTTCATTTCTGAAGGCAGGAAGATTGCATTTAATAAAAAAAATTGTATAAAATGTATATGTTGTCTGGCCTACGTAATCAACATTACCCTCAAAATAATTCAAATTATAAATACCAGATTTGTACAGTTTATTCTTTAAGGTTAAAAATCACATTATTTAACATAGTATATAGTAAAAGTTTCTTATATTTTATTATTAAATATGATTTTAATATTGTACAATTTTACAAAATATCAATTAAAATTATGAAATACAAATTTAGACAAAAATTTTCCTTATAACAATTAGAAAACTAACTCATTCAAAAAACAAGTAAGTTAATTCTCAAATTTCATGGACAGTGAAAGATTGTGGAGCTCCAGCTCCAACACATCCGTTGTATGTGGAAAAGGAGCGTTCATTTTTCTGGGTCATAAAATTTTAGAAAATCAAAGAGGAGCAAAGTGTCTCAAAGTGTCTGATTTATTCTCTTTCTAAGTGAAAAATATTCATTTATTATCATTTGAAATTGAATATTGTGAACAGCTAGGTAACAGAAAATTTAAAATTAATTATCTGATTTTCTAAAACTCTGAATTTGTTTTGCAGCGGTAACTGAAACAGAAATTCGCCATGACGATTCATTGAAGGGAACTGAAAAAATCGTAAATATGAAATCATGAAATGTGTAAGTATTAAACAATTTTTATTATGCCTAAATTTAATGGACATTTACTAAAACAAAATGTGTATATTTTTGTAGTTATTAATTGTTCCCATAGTAAAATCACCATCCATTGTAAAACTATCATACACTCCACTTTACCTTAAATAAAAAATATCTCTTGTAGCGCAAATCTATAAAACAATTTTGATTTATTTCTTGGTATTAAAATTTATCCATCCACACTTATATAACAATCACTCACTTGAATCATTTTTGACTCAAATTTAATTTGGATTTAAGTGGATGATATCTCCCGTTTCTTCTTTTTCATTATATCGTTCTGCCTTGCTGATGTTATTAAGACAGCAAATGTATAAGCTGATTTATTATTTTTTTCATGGCGCATTTCATTTACAGTTTCTGCTGCAACAACTTTCCAACAAAACCATAACACGATCGTTACGAATATGCGTAATAAAACGTTCAAATAAAAACGCTCCCGACAAATGGTCCAAACGACACTTTTTATCCCAAGACCCACTTAGGGTGGATAAAAGACAATTTCTTGGATGAACGAACTAAATACCCGAATTCCTTTCGACGGGATTGATTAGTCCTAAGCTCCGAATTTGAGGATATTTCGACGTCAATTCACGCGATTGCAACGCGATGATAAAAACGCCACGTCCGGTGAAAAGGTTCAATTTCCATCCGAATTTACATTCGTACACAGCGGGAATAATCAAATCAACTTGATAGCTCGACCGGGCTGGTTTTTTAAAGGTTCACACGCAAGAGGGCGAAACGGGAGGATGTTCTATTAAAACTTCTAGATTTCGACCCCCTATCACAGTCTAGACTTTCGCCAAGTTAAATGACTTTGCTTACTAAACAGACTAAACATAAATCGCTTCGAGATTAATCCGAAGAGAAATTTTCGCGCCATACCCTAAGATTATACCGATTGTATTTAGATTAATACAAAATGGGATTTTTGGAGCGAATTACCGCCCCATTTAATCCGACTTTGCTTTTTATGAATTTGCATTACCTGAACCGCTTGTAACGAATCGACTTCTCAATTTCCTCCAACCTGCTTGTAATATAATGGGTCGAGCTGCTTGAAGCTCTGTAATTTTAGGCCAATTATTTAAATGAGGCTTAATTGTCCCTAATCGAGCGACTTAGAAAACAAAAAATGTGAATGTGTTTTGATATCGACTTTTTGTCGTCCCGGTTTTTCGGCTTAATACAAATTTTCACCCTTGCCAAAACGCATTTGTCACTTAATTTATTAACAAACCCTTATCACATATTTCGCTTAGGAGCGGTGCTTTGTTCGAAGAGTCCTTTTGTCACCGGTTGAAAATTTGCGGCCCAGGATGTTGTAAATTTCGAATCGTTTCCTTTTTTCGAGTGGCTCGAGATCGTGCTGTAATACTACGATGCGGGCGCGCTTTTGTTGTTGACTTATTGTGGAATAATTAAGGTTTTGACGAGATGATGGCACTTTTGAAAACGTGAATTTATCGAGGGAGACTTCATCGAGGTTAAAGCTCTGAAGGTTCGGCCATTCTATCGATTATGGCGTGTAATAAAGAGAGAAACATTTAAGTCAAGGAAGCAATTACTGGAAGATTATAAAGGGAGGAAGGAAATCGAGAGAATAGATTGAGAACATGATAATGTTACTAGGTGGTTAGCTGGTACAATATGGCAGCCACATTAGGGGAAATTGATTGCTCACTTCGTATTAGAAACTGCTACCAAATTAATCCTAAGTGGCAAAGACATAATTCATATGTTTATTCACGATAACAATACAACCACGTCATCAAAAACAACAACGTAATTTCACTCACTAAAACTAGGACGATATTTCTAGCTTAACTGGATTTTCGACTTCTTTAACAACCTTTTTTGTTTAAATTTTAAACTGAAAGTAAACATTTGAAATGTTCAGTTTAGATTCGAAATTTAAGTAAAATGGAAAAAAATTAATTTAGCCTCTAATTATAAGATAAAAGTCAGAATTTTGTGGAAAAACTCCATATATCGAGCGTAACAGGATCATGGTACACCCCCTTATTTTTCCTTATTTATGAAGATAAAATGTTCAAACTTGCTACACTTATGAAATGTCAAATTTTGACATAAAAATGACGTTCAAACTGCTGTGACTTTCGCTAAAACTGTATCAACTTTTGATTTTGAAATAGAACACCCTGTATATTATTATATTTTTGGAATCTGCACAATTTTTAGAATACAATGCACCTAAACAAGGTGATTTTTACGCGATGGAAAATTTTTTTCATCCCATTTAATTTTTTAACTTCGAAGGCTATGACTCATTATTAGAGAGCAGATTATACGCACAGCTTTTTTAGCAAAATATGCGCATATTATATGCAGATTTTTGACAAAATATGCATCGCAATTACAATTATATGCATATTAATATGCATTATTTGCATCATAAATCCAAAAAAAATGGATTAGATATAAAACAAATATTTAATAACCGTTTTAAAAAAGCTACATTACCATCCAATGTTAATTTATTGCTATCAATCAAAATTATTGAAATTTTATTTTCATATAATAATTATATTATCAACAATTTGTCTGCAGTAAAATTTCTTGGTGCATATTATTTCAAAATTATAAATAGAGCAAGTCTTGTTTCGAATTTTAATAGCAATAAGTATGTTTCAATTATTCATTTAATTGTTTTTTTTACTATTAACTAAAGTGTTACTGCATTTTAAAATAACTATGAATCTTTTTTTGTGATAAAAATTTTAGAGCCGCATGACTTCTGAGTTGAACATTAGTTTTTGGTGAAATTTTGAACATTTACATAACCTTTCATGTTTTTTTTTTAAATGAGGATAAAAACATTTCATTAAAATCATCAGGAAAAAATTCACAGATTTCGCAATCCTTGCAACCAACGGAGACATTGGAAATGATAACACCAAATAGAAACATAATTAACACAGGGTATTTACAAATTTCAAAGACAACGTTGGCAGTTGATTCGGAATGATAAATAAATATTACGAAAAAAAATTAATAAAAAATGTTTACTTTTCGAATTGCAGACTTTCAAAGTTGTTATAAAAAATAATTTAATTAATAATTTCATAACCTCTTTACCGATCGTGTTGAAATATGAAACCTTTATTTATTTAGATTATTAAGGCTAGAATCTTAGTGACGAAGACCCTTGTTTTATCCGACATCCCTTGTAATTCACCACGACAATTATCTATGTATCTTCGAAGTAGTAAATAATAATAATTACATAAAATATGTATTGATTTACAACAATACGTATTACGTTAATTCTGTAATAAACCTTGTGATATTTATTATTATTATTTTGTTGTTGCTTAATTCGTGAAGTTTAATATTGTATAATCTTAAGTATAGATTTTATCTCATCATTTTTATATGTAATTATTCAGATTACAAGATGCTCTTTTTCAAAAAGTTTCGGACTATAAGGGAGAAGTACTCTATAGTTCGCCAAAATTGATTTTCCGATACCACCTTCCAAACATTTTTAGACGGGTCTACTGCATTCCGAATATTGGGCTAGAAATCTGAACTGCCGATGCCGATGCCGATCACTATTCGGGTATTTAAATTGATTCTTGTTAAATATTCGAAGGACCAGTACACTATGAGGCGCCGTTCACAACATAATTATTTTTCATGAATATTTAATAAATCAAACAATATATGTAAAATTTTAAATTATATATTGTTTCGTTCTTGAAATATACTTCATTTCTGTAAAAATGAATATTGATATTCTCCTGATAGAAATTTTACATAAATCTATTTAAATATTTTATATGAAAGTTTTATGTGGTTTTAAAAATATTTATATAAACTGTGATACATGAAACGACCGTGAGAGGCGATAGTAGCCGCACGAATCGGGCATGGAGTATGGTATTATTTATATATCAATTTTATTTTTCGTTGTCGCCACCTGAATCTTGATTATATTTACATATTTATCAATAGCACTAAAATCTGACATAAAAAGTAACAGCATGCTGCTAATAATAATAATAATAATAACAAAATAATAATAAATAAATAAATAATAAAATAAAAAAAGTTTCAAACCTTAATTTAAGTTCCAGCGCTTCTAGCGCCCGCTACGGTGGCTTGATATATCACACTTTATATAAATATTTTTGAAATCACATAAAATCTTTATAAGAGATATTTACGAATGTTTATATAAAATTTTTAACAGAAGATTTAAATATCCATATTCATTGAAATTAAATATACTGCAAGAAAGAAATAATATATAATTTCAAATTTAATATAAATTGTTTGATTTATTAAATATTCATAAAAAATTATTATGTCCTGAACGGCACCTCATACTACACAGTGGTTAAAAAATATGTTTCCTGTTTATGGTCTATTGACTACTTTATATTGAAGTCAGTTAGCTACCGCTTACAAACAAGATATATGATCTACTTATCACAGGGCCCAGATTTAGAAGTAAGAGGTCGACGAATTGATCCAAACAAAATTTTAAATAATATACAGGCTCTTTTAGTTAACATTTCCACAGCCGATATCTCTGAAAATAAAAAGGACCTATATATTGTATTATAAGTTTAGCATTGTAATGATCAGATGAATTAACCCTAAGGGTGCGTTTAGATTAGAGATTTATTTCATAATAGAAATCTCAGGTATCTGAGACTAAATTCCCTTGCCCGTTTACACTAGGACACAAATATAGCTGAATAAAATTACTAACACTTTTAGCTGAGATCAAATCTGTTGATAAGTCGTTCATATAAAAATTGCGACTGATTATTTTACTTTCTAATGGGAATTGTTCTTCAGCTTCTTTTGCTATTTTAAGAAACGGGCTGCAAAAAAGGGTGCACAAGTGGTGCCGTAAGTTACCATTATTAAACAGAAAGTTTTAGTAAGTCCTTCTTTGCTGATGCCATAAAACTCGTTGAAAATCGGTGTCATATGGATACCCTTTTTATCATTCTGTACATTTTAGTGAGCTTACTTGACAGTACAATAGGATAAATTAGAAACGGAACGGAAATCTTCTTGTATTATTGCTTGGGCGATTAAAATGACGTTAAGGCTGACTGCAGATGTGTCTTACACCACCTGAATTTTATGCTCCTTCACAGTTTGTTTGAACCCCCTGGTTGGATAAGTAGTACAATTCAGAAATTTGTCATTTCGACAAGTGGTCCACACGTGTCATCCCTATTTTTTACAAGTTTAAGAATCATTTTATTGACACTGAATGTGCCTCGCCCATTTTTCTTTCGTTTTTGAAAGGCAACGTTACAATGAAGAGACCACAGGGTGCTCGTAAGTAGTAATTGTCGTAAAAGTGTTATTTCGGGTCTTTTCTTCTGGGGATAAAAGTATTTTGTTTTCAGTTTCCTCTTGATCCTAAAATTTATTGCCCCGGTCATGTAATTGTTCTTCCTGACAAGAATTTATGGTCTTTGAATTGCATGTCATATTTTTGTTTCTTTGAATGGACTTTTAAATGACCAGGTGCATTCAAACCAATTTGTTTTCTTGAAAATGAAGTTAATTTTTTCAAATTTCAATGGAATTTCTAATTACTCCCAAAATAAATTTGTTTCAGTTAATAAATCTATTTAGATTATTTTGCATTGAAATCAGGATGATCGAAAAAAACATTAGAGGGCAGTTGAATGGCAAATTTATCAATCTTAAAAATTGAGGTTGGTTCTGTGATTTTGTTTATCTTATTCCAGATCACACGTGAATTCGTTTAGATGTGATTTGATCCATATGGTACATTACTTCAAACTTTTTAAAGAAAATTACAATTTTTTAACTAATGCTGAAGTAATGATGTTCGTTTGACACTCTGGATTTAACAACGCTGGACATTGTTTAAAGTTACTGCACCTATTTCTAATTAAAACTAGAGCTGTACTGGTTGTACTGATTGCCATTTTCGCTTTGCATGATCGTTTAATTTTTCGGCTATTATGGGAATAAATAAAATTAATTCCCTTTTTTTGCCGAAAGCTCTAAAACCTTTAATACAGTTAATTAGTTGTCTTAGACCGGGTTGTGTGGTTTTTGTGAATTAAAAAATGTTTAGGACGGTTGGACCTGTTCTTTTATTTTAAAGCGGTCTTGCATTTTTTAAATTGAAATATACTCGTATAACCAAATAGACTACGAAATAATTTAAATCAAAATAATATTAAGGCATCTATGCTCATGGCTCTTGAAAGAAATATTTTAGTACAAAGCGAAAACAATGAAATATTAAAATATATTTAATCTACAAGCAAAAATTTGTCAACTTTATTGTAAAAGTAATTTACATTTATTTGAGCCCTAAAAATTATAAGTGCAGATATTTTACCACATTCGTTTACTGAGTACTTCAAGACAGTACGTGAATTGGATTTAGGGTAAGAGTTTACAGCATAATAATGGAATTGTAACCCCTCACTTAAGGGCCGCTGACTTGGGTAGCCCGTGTAAACTTCAGAACCTTTAAGTTGGCGCATCTTTACATGCTCACAATACCGCCTACTGTGTTCAGTTTTTGTTAGCGGTGTTTTCGTACTTAATTCACTAGATTCTCTATTTTCAATCTCTCGTAAACGTTTTTTACGCTCTTAATATGTCTTACACTTTTCGCTATTTTTCATACTCTTAATATCCATAGCTGATAGCCTTATCCAATGAAACGTCACTGGATTAAACGAATATGGTGCACTGCGGTGAATTGTAAACTTAACATTCTCTCATGCCGGCCTCTCGACGCCGAGAGCGCTCGACTGGCGATCCGAGTATGTCCGACCGACCGACACCTTGTTCTTCAAGCTGGAACGAAAACCCGAAACTTCACCCCATATCTCAACATAAACATTTCCAATGTTAAAAGTTGTTATCAGAAGAGTTCTTAAGTTATTTTTAACTTATAAAAGTCTCTCTCCTAAAAATGTTAGAAGCATCTAAGAACTAGGGATGTATTAGAGTAATTTTACTCAAAAAATATTGATCAGGCTAAACCAAAAACCAAAACTTTAATTTATAAATAAAGAAGGCAATGTATTTGAGTCCGTCACGGTATCGACTTAATAAATCTCTAAGCACAAATTGACTGAAAACACATAGCTTAAGCCGGTGTGTCTAAGAGCATGAAATTTCGTGCAGATGTTCCCTGTAATAGAGGATTTTACAAATTCAGCCTCTAGGGTAGTAAAATTGGATATTAAAAACCACTTAAAATATATGCAACGAATAATACACACGATTGTATTTAAAGTTGCCTCTACGCGTAAAGATCTAACGTAGGTGAGGAATATGTCTTCACATGAATTTATCTACATTTTTTAGGTGATCAGAATTCTTTATTTTTAATATAAACTTCTAAACTTTAATTTGAAATATTTAAATCGAAATTTTAAGGAACATATTTTTTTAGACATTTTGAAGTCTCTCCTCGAAAGGACATCATTTGCAAATTTTGCCTTTGAACTCAAAATTTCGAGAAACAGTTTTATAGAAATTCAAATTTTAGAGCTAAAATTTCGCGTTGTGCTGTTTTTTTGTCAAAATTTCTATTTAAATTGTAAACTCCAAAATTCTTCTATATTTAGACTTTTTTAAAATCCTTTTAACTTGACTTAAAATATACTCCTTCTTAAAATGCCAGCTTTATAGTCGAAATTTAGTTAAGTTTCGAATTTGTTTTATACTATCCGCTTAACATTTTTATTATTCTCAATTTAAAATATCATATTCTTTAAAAAAAATGATTAACATTTTTAGGAATAGGTGAAATTTTTAAAAGGTCGTTACAATAATTTGAATACAAAAAGTCATGGGTGAAGTTAGGTGGGGGCTAGAGACTTAGCTCCCCAAGAGTTGAATTAACCTCCCCAAAAGATATATGAGGCCATATATTTTTTGGTGGATATAAAATGTTCTGGCAAAATAGGAAATGATCTTTCTTTTTAATTTTTGGTGAACAAGGATTGATTGGCCGAAATATGAAAATAGAAATGGAAGATTCTTTTTTGATCGTCAACAAAAATTGATTGGTTGAAACATGGAAATATAAATTGAAGACTTTTTTTTTAGTCTACAAAAATTGCTTGGGCGAAATAGGAAAATATAACTTGAGCACCTTTTTTTTTTCTTTTTGGTCGACAAAAAATGTTTGCTCTAAGTACGAAAATATAAATGGCCCTCAACGGCATTATCCAGGAAATTTTTCAGCTCTTCCATATCAAATGGCCTAATTCATCCATGCAACAAGTCGAAATTTTGGAAAAAAGTTGAAATTTTGAAAAAACTCTGGTAAAGTTCTAATTTTCATAAAAACTCTAAATTTGATAATAAAAGATTTAAAAAATTTTCAAAAGAAGTGAAAATACCGAAATTAAAAAATTTTCAAAGGCAACATTTTGCAAAAAATCAAATTTTTACAAAAAATGGGGGATTTTCGAAAAAATGTCAAATTTTTTAATTTATCAAATAAAAGTCCAATTTACTACATAAAGGTCAAGGTTGGAGGAAAAGTTAAAATTTAAAAAAAAGTTTACATTAAAAAAAAAGTCAAAACTCTGAAAAGTAGTGAAAGGTCTAAACAGAGATACAAATTTTCAAAAAAATTGGGTATCTTGGAAAAGGTAGAAGTTTAAACAAAACAGTGAAAATTCTAAAAAAAGGTCGATAATTTAAAAAGTCAAAATTGTGCAAAAAATCAAATTTTTAAAAAAGTGAAAATTTAAAAAAAAAGTTGAATTTTTCAGTTTTTTAAATAAAAGTCAAAACTTCGAGAAGTAACAAAAAAATTTAAAGAAAGATGCAAACTTTTAAAATAGTGGCTAACTTGAACAAGGTAATTTTTTTTAAAAAAACAGCGAAAGTTCCGAAAAATTTCAAAAGTCGAAATTTTGCCAAAAATTGGATTTTTCAAAAAAATGAGTACTTTAAAATAATTGGGTTTTTCAAATAAAAGTCCGATTTACTACATAAAGGTCGAAACTTCTAGAAATGGTCAAATTTTTGTAAAAAGGGCGAAATTTTCAACAAAAAATCAAAACTTCGAGAAATAGTCAAAATTTGGACAAAGATGGAAATTTTCAAAAAAAAGTGTAGGTCTTAAAAATGTAGAGGTTTAAAAAAAACCTATTTCAACATAATCAGTTTTATTTAAAAGAAATCAAAACCCAAAAAGGTTGTGCCAACATTTTCAAAATATTCGAAAATAAATCAAAATTTTAAAGGGAGGCAAAATTGTGAAAGGGTTAAAATTTATAAAATAAGTTAAATTTTGAAAAATATGGAAATTATAAAAAAACGGAAAATTTGAAATTTTTAAAATACGAAATAAAAGAAGAAGTAAATATTTTCAATAAAAATCGAGAAATCAGATAGTTTTCAAAAAAATTGTCATTTTTAAAGTTAAAATTTTGGCTTTTTCTCAAAATTTTGACTTTCTGAAAATAGCTTCTGCATTTTTATTAAAAATCTTAAATTTCTGGAATATTTCGATTTTATATTTTAAAAATTTTGAATTTTTGATATTTCAAGTCAATATTTTAAAACAGGTATGTACTTTCAATACAAGTTGGAGATTTGGAAATAAGGTCAAAATTTTCAAAAATAAGATCGAAAATGTGAAAAAAGTGGAAATTTTCAAAGAAAATCAAAACAGATAAAATCAAATTAGTTAAAAAAATTTAAATATTAAAAAAGAAATTATACAAAAATTTGAAATTTCCAAAAAAGATAAATTTTTAATAAAGACAAAAATGATAAAGGTAAGTTCCAAAAAAATCAAAATCTATGTATATAAAATACCGGAACTTTAAAGAAATTCAAACTTTCGAGTAAAGTTGAAATTTTCAAAATTAGATTAAAATGTCGAACAAAAATTGAAGTTTTGGGTATCGAACAAGAAAATGTCGAGATTTTGAAAGAAGTCGATCAAAATAATTCGAAATTTTTAATAAAAATCAAAAGAAGTTGAAATTTTCAAAAAATTGACCCATGAATCCTTTCTCTTCTTTCACATAGACGAAAGCGCGGCAATTTGCTAGTAATGTAGTATAACCACATTATATGAGCCAAATATGTGTAGTATTTACCTACTTACGATATCGTAGAATTAGTAAAATAACCTCCTTGTTCAGAACTAACTCGAGATATAGCCGAAATCATGATTGATCATGATGATCAGATTCGATACTAGACATTTTTGCACTGCAGGCTATTACAAGATTTAAATATATGTATAATAATGAAAGACAAAACGGAAGTGTTAAAATTAGTGGATAAGAGATAAGTATATTTACTAATAACAAGCATTGTTTATTATAAAATCTTTAGATTGTTGATTAATTGCTTATAAGCAGTCTCACAACAATCATATTGTAATGCTCACTAGACAAAAATTTTACCTGTGGAGCCTACATTTGCAAAAAATAATTTAATTTACGCAACATCTTATTTTAGTGTTGAACTTGGCACTTTCTTTTGCCGAATGCAATAAAAATATACCAAAATATGCGAAGTTATTAATAATATGGCAGCATCTCAAAAATATGCAAAATATGCATGCATATGCAAGTTGCATATAATCCGTTCTCTACTCATTAATTCTAAGGGACCACATTAAAGCTAAAAAAATCGAATCACGTGAAAAAAGGAGTATTTCATACTTTTATCACGTGATAAAGTTAACAAAAATGGTTTTTATGTCATAACGCGCAACGACTCTTTCGTGAGGTACCGGTGCCGCCAATAAGCAATTTAACAAATTAAGCCAGGATCGAGTGTCACTTATTAGCCGCCTATACACCAGCGGATTCCTCGATGAAATGGATATGGCACATATCAAATCAGCGGAATTAACTTTGCGTTAATGGATAGGGCCGAGCCACAGACTAATTCGCAGACTATCTTGCACAGACTAAATATGTCATTAAGTGGCTGGTAAAGGTTTTGATTCGTTCTGACTTTGACATCTTTCATTCAAAAATGCCAGATAAAACCAGTTTAATCTCGGGTGCATGCTAACCTACTGAAAGCCGAGTCCAATTCGTACAAAAGTGACGAGTATTAGCCCACTAACGTAAAGTTTATAACTGACTGATTTAATTGGAAGTTATAATATGTGTATAGATATGTACGTTAGTGAAAAGCATCATATTTGGTATGTAACGAGCCAAGTGCGCAGATATATCTTTACGGATTAAATCCGCAGATCAGATTTGTTCGTGTCGGGCCGGCTATTGACGATTCTGTCATAAAATCATGTCAAACTTAGTTGCTATTAACATATATTTACAGTTATTTTTTAAGCATTCATTTTTGTGGTTTTCGTAGTTAAAGGGTTACTGAAGATGTGAAAGACATAATTTTCAAGAAAATTGCAATTATCTTCAAAAATGATTAAAGATAAAGTTTATAATAATAAAAATCGTTTAAAATTTTACAACAATTTCAAAGATCTTTTTTCAGAGCGTATCATTTAAAATTATTAAAGCTTGCGTTTATTTTCAGTAAACTAGAATTGCCACACAGTTAGTATTATTTTCCTTGAAGAAGAAATTACAGACCAAAACTCCAATACCCAAATTTTCAACATATTCTTTTCAACGTTTCTGATATAATAATAATGTGGGGTGAGCGTAAGACCTTCTGTATTGTTTATATTGTGTGTATAGTATATAATAGCATCAGGAATTAGCATCAGAATGAAACATAAAACTTGCCATTTTATTTATTTCATCCAAATTAGCGCAATTTATTAATCAGTTGGTTTAATTCAAGGTAAACATTATTGAATATTTTGACTCTTTGATAGGGATAGTGTTTGTATAATCAGTTATAGTTAATTTATATCTGACAATTATTTTGATATTCTAGAGAATTATGCACAGCATTTAATTTATCAATAAATAATACAATCTGGCAGGTATCTCTGATTTTTTTCTACCTATCGAAACTGTAATCCCAATTTATGATTAATTTGAAGAAAATTTCCGAAAACTGAACTTAATTTGGATTGATCAGAATTTATAGAATTTTTAGACGAATGATTAGATAATTTCGGAAATAATCTTTTTAAAAAAAATAAAGACGATATTTTTCAAGTAAACTTGTTTGCTTTTCCAATTTGAAATTTTCTTCATTATGTTCATAAAATGACCAAAAATGGTCCCTAAGCCTCGTACTCTACAGTGTGTCCCACCGGGAATCGCCGCGATTGATATCTGACAAAGTACTCATCTAAAAAATTTGAAAATTTAATAACTTAGCAAAGTCAAACAAAGCCAACACAACTAAAATATTCGCAAAGTTGTAGTACTGCCGGTTATACCAAAAATTGACACAGACTTAGTTATTTTAAATGAGGCACCCTATATATTTTTGCATTTTTAAATTTTGTTTAATATTTTGGGGCTACTTTGGAGAACAAACATTGTTTTTAAAATTTATAGTTTTTGAGATAATTGGATTTTTATTAAAACATTTGACAGATGCAAGGTCCTACTTTTTAAATGTAGCTCATTAACTTTAAAAACCAAGATACGACTCCTCCGCTATTATGTGTTCTCCGCCTTACTTTATGGTACAGAAGTCTAAACTCTAACTGAAATCACCAAGAAAAAGTTAGAGGCGTTCGAAATGTGGCTTTATCGCAGAATCTTACGGGTCCCTTGGGTGGATCACGTGAGCAATTAGTAAGTTCTTCGCAGAATGCATATATCTACAGAAATAACTACCATAAAAATACGCAAATTAGAATACCTGGGCCACAGAATGAGGAATGAAAGGAGATATGGTTTACTACAGCGAATACTACAAGGAAAAATACCAGGCAAGCGAGGTCCAGGCCGCAGGAGAATTTTTTAGTTAAAGAACTTGAGAACGTGGTTTTCGTTTACAGCTAGCCAGATCTTTAGAGCAACCGTCAACAAAATTACAATAGCCAGAATGATCGCCAACATCCGTAACGGATAGGCACCAAAAGAAGAAAAATCAACTTTAAAAATCAAGTTTATGTATCAGTTTTAGTGAGAGTGACAGCAGTAGGAATGTCATTTTTATGTCAAAATTTGACATTTTAAAAGTACATCTAATGCATATATGTAATACTTCTATATGGCGTGTTTTGTACCTTCGATTGTGTTCAAAAGGCGCGATGGATATATATGTTTGTCTTTTTGGAGGACAGAATTTATTAACCAATCCCGCTTCTCGTCAGTTATCTTTGTTGTCATTCATTTATTAGTGTTCCCGCCCATCTTGTCATCTGTTCCCGCTATAAATGAATGAATGCTTGTCCTCCAAAGAGTACGACATATACTTTCATCTCATCTTTTTGACAACGCATTTTGTAGTGGCGATTATACACAACACGCCATATAGAAGTATTACATATATGATCTAATGTAGTAAGTTTGAAAATTTTATCTTCATAAATAAAGAAATAATAGGAGGTGTACCATAATCGTGATATATACTTTTATTTTAAATTTAGTCTGTTTATCGGGGTTAATCTCGGTAACCGACTTCGATGAAATTTTCACTAAAATAGAGAGCATTTTCCTGGGCATACTTTACGCTATTTATTTATTTAATCTAACTCGACTGCGTTGTGCTACAAATGTTATTTAAGATTAAAATGTAACAAAAATCAGTTTCTTGCAATATTTTCCATAAAGTGAATATTATTATAAAAATATTTATTATACTCGTATAAGTTGTAAGTCTTGAGATTCACCATTCAGCAAAGTATATCTTTACTTTTTTGTACGAGTGATAATTCGTGAGAAAACAAGATTAAAAAGTTCCAAAGGTAAATATCGCACCAAAAAGATTTTTTCGCTGTTGTTTCTTATTTAAATAACTTTCGATTCGTTCGCCAACCATATTCAAACTCGAGAAACGAGAACCAGGTGCTTACTGAGATATTAGCAAGTAGCTTTTCATAAAGGATTTGATTCATTTATTTCTGAAGTGATTGTGTACAGTCTGATGTTTTCACGATGAATCCTGGCTAAAGTGATTGTCCTGTTTTGCGTGACTGCCGGCGTCACTTATCTGAAATATGTATTATAAATTGAAGTGATTATTTATAGTTAACTACAGAATATCTCTTATTCCAAAATATAATTCTGACTATTTCACTTGTTATTTGTTACCTTTTATCAGTGAATGAAGTTGTAAAAATTCTTATATTAACAAAAATATCTTCTCGCATTGGAGGCCTACGCGGACGAACTCGCAAGCGATGCTGGTTTGAAATAATTTAAAAAGAAACCGCTATACGATTAAACTCCACGACTGTTGCAATTTTCTTTTCGGCAAACAAAACTCCAAACGATTCGACTCAACCGCAATGCATTTCAATATCTCTGGTTGCAAGTAACAAAATGCCAAAAAGACTCTAAATTGTCCGTTTTATTGGCGATACAACAGACAATCCGTTTTATTAGACATTCTGTGCGCCTTTTTTGTAAATCTTTTCCAACCGACGTATTTGTTCAGAGACAAACTTTTGCTAAACTAAAAGCCTTAGACCGACAGCGAAACGTACAACTAGATAAGTTTTCTTTCTATTACGGACATTGGTATGCAATTAAGGCCTTGTGATATAACGTAGTGAGGTTTTGCATGTCGCCCGTTGCTTCGTCGCTGAATTAATCCAAGTAATTACTATTTTAATTAGGTCGAGTTGCGTTTGATGAATCGAAAAATAACATTCCGGTTAATTTTATGCGGTTCGTCATGGAATTTTAACGACTAGTTCGAAAAATCTTTTCGGTTAATCTCTAATAAAAATCCAGAAAAACTTATGGATGCTTAAAAGTTTTAATCACCCCTTTTCACAATGACTCAGCAGTTATATTCAGTTCGCATTAATTAAGCCACAAACGAGATATTTACCGCTGTCGTTTTACCAAGGTTCTCCCCCATTATGTTAGTTTGTCTAACCCTTGTTAAGTCAAAGATGAAAGTTATATTAAAATCCATCTCGTCTTCGGGGGCTAATTTGAGGCCAACCGCCAATTGTGTCTCTTTAACATGCCGAATCGTAAAACTAACCCCGAAACCTACAACGAAACTCAAACTCGGCCGTTAATGAAAAGTAACCGGAAAATCTACCCCAATTGTAGCTTCCCCGGAATCGATATCAAACAGAATTAGCATTAAGGGCCGAGAATTTTACAGGCGGGATTAAAAGCGGCGACAACTGACAATTAAACGCGTTATAAATTTAAATTGTTAAATTTTGGCTCTCCAACATGGATTTGCATCTGATTCCTTGCTACAAGGAGAGACAATTAAAAATCTAATAAAGTTTTACTGCAGCTGGCAATTAAATGAAAAATATACGAAATGCAGTTGATGAATAAATATTACTAGTTACTGATTAATCTCCTGTTGAATATGGAAGCATTAAAAAATACTAATTCAGATTAATTTTTTTAATGACTTTAAAACTTTAGTGAATGCAAATACCAATGGATTTGAATATTTATTAGAGCCAAAGTTTGGGAACCAAAAACTGATTTTGATCTTTGGAGATGCGACCTAAGATCAAAACCAAATTGATTACAATTTGTTCTGAAGCTTGAATTGAAAATGATACATTTTGCTGATGTGTCCTGGGGTCGAGGACACGTAGGAAGGTTTCCACAAACGTTTATGTGCTTGGAAAATTCATCATTTAAATATCCTTTGGCAACGGGTTATAACAAAATTTAGCAAAATTTCCATAATATTAATATGGTCATGACTAGAGCTGGGATTATATGCAGCAAAAAAAGTAAAAAATATGCATGCAGTCGGCCCTAAAATACTTGCAAAATGAAATATTTTATATGCATTTATTTCCAAAAAATTTTAAACAGTAGCGGTGTTAAGGATTAATAGGCAGGGAAAATATGAATACATTTACGTGCAGTCGGTTCAACAAGAAACGTTCCTCGATTTTTCAAAATCTGTTAAAGATTTGGCTTTTATAGACTTGTTGGTGAAAAAGTGCATTCGGTTGCCACGTCGCGGATACTAAATTGTTTTACTATCGTTGGAACTGTCAACCCAAAGGTCCACGCATGTCTTACAGTGCGGCTGCTAAATATTTAAAAAAGTCGGAGACATTGCTAAAGATTTGGATTGAGCCCTATAAATCCAACGAACATCTTCCCGACGGAGGCAAATCAGAAGTGGAAATAACAGGATAAAGTCATCTTACAGCTGCTTAAGCGCAATCCTACTCTACAGTTACGTGAAACCAAAGCCAAGCTAGCTAAGAGAGGAATTGACGTCAGCATAAATACCATTTTGCTGAGAAAAGCATATAATATTGAAACACGAGGCATAACTCGCTGTTTTCGAAGACCTACCGGAAAAAGTCCAAGGTCTGGGCTGTCGAGAATCTCGACTGAGATTGGACCAATGTATTTTTTTCTGACAAAGCATCGTTCTGGGCATGGGCTTCCATAAGGTATGCTGGTAAGTGATTGCTTCAGTGAACCATCAAACACCCAGTAAAACTCTATGTTTGGGGATGTTACTCTGAACACGGTTTTAGGTGTTTAGAGCTCTTTATGCAGAACTTGGATGCTCAGAAAATCGTCCTTATTTATAAACGTAGTTTTCTAAAGCCTATCCAGCAGATGTTTGGTGTAAACAGCGAAGACTTAATTTTAGGCGAGGATAATGATCCAATGGCGCTTATTGCTCCTAGGATATGCTGAAAAGCTGGTAGAAAGTATGCCCAAAGGGTGCTAGGCTATTCTGAAAAGCAATGGGGATTGGACCATGTAATAGGTAATAGGTAGCGCCGTAGTAGTCCGTTCCACCAATAGTACTATTTTAATTACTACATTGGATATCTTATTCTTTTTTAAATAAATTGTTATTAAATTTTCTATTAAAATTGACAGAAATAAAATTCACCACAATTCTGCACAGGAACAAGGGTACAACGCATTATTTGCCACAGACTGCTACCAAGGAAAACAATTCTGTAAAGAAAAACGGAAAAAAGGATTTAAATAACGTTTCACATAAATTCAAACAAATTTCTAATTAAAAGGTTATAGGGTAGTGGTACAAGTAATTGTCATTATTAGACGCACCTTATTACTGATATTTCTAAGAGGATAATTAGGATTTTGCTATGGAACTACCAATTCCTTTTTTGTCAAAAATTATTTTTTTTTAATAAAAATATTGTTAGGAGCTTTATCGGTTCGAATTGATTACACTTGTCGAATAATACCCACTTTATTACCAAACTAAACTCGGATCACTACAACTGAACAAATAACTTACTTATTATTGATCTACTAACTCACTAACTACACTGACTTTTAACTGACTTCTCGAGGGAAAGCTGACCGCCTTATATAGTTTTGGCTTCCGGCTTCTAGAACTTTTCGGCAGATAAGGCTTATCGTTTGCCGAAATGTCTGAAACGCTTATTTGCCGTTTGTTTCGTTATCGCGGTCGCTTTTCCCTTATCAGATCTTTCTAGAAACTTTTTTTATGTACTAAATTCTACAATTTACATTTCGTTACAATATGTTTATTTGTCAGTGACATTTTACCAATAATTTTCATTAACTTTACCAGTAATTGTCATCAAATTTGAATCGTTGAATTGCTTTGGAAAAAAAGTTGAACTATATGGAGATTTATTTATTGTTTGGACATACATGAAAGTGTTCTCAAGATATCCACATATATAGAACCTGTATTTATTTATGATTGACTTTTCCTTTTTTTTGTTTTTTCTTTTAATTTTTCGAAGTCCTTTAGTTCTCTTGTTTTGAGTTTTCTTTTTTTCTTATTATTTTCTTGTTTTTTATCGTTTTTTCTTAAAAAATATAATTCTCACTCCTTCGTCATCACTTTTTTGAGAATTCAACCAAAATAATGATCGATGGAAAAGTGGAAAGGTTTTCCATCCAACTAGAATTATCCTTCTTTCCTTGCATATTTCTGTCAGCATTTATGCTGCATTTTAATAAGTTTTTATGCTGAATAGAAATGTCACATAGTAATTTGTGTTTGTTTATGAATAGGTATTAGGTATGTGGTTTTAATACTTCCGATTGTGGTAATTGTTTTTTACCCACAGGATTTTGGACCCTGGTATCTAAAATTAATAGTGATTTTAACATCTCCACATCCAAAGAGGAATTCCCATTCTGATGGGTAAAATAGGGATGGCACTTTGTAGCTATTCTTTTTTAGTTTGTTGCTAATGCCATCCTGAGTTCACTATAATTTACGGAATTGTCAGTGTAGGATAATCTTTTTTAGGTGGAAAACCTTTTCTTTTTATATTTTTAATCCATTGGACTGTTTTGTCTTATTTCTCTCGTAAACTTTATATTTAAGTGCCGCTATGGATACTTTCAATGTTTTATTAGTCTTTGAATATGTCATTTATTGTTTGCAGGCCTCGGTTGCAACCAAAACTGATTCCTCTGTATATTAAAACAAACATTGTCACTGACAGATCTACTAATAGTCAGTTATCCACATTATAACAATTATTGGATTATTTTAGTTTTTGAATCCAGTAATTATCACAACCAAATTTTTCATAACTAATGTTATGTTTAATATAACTGGGGTGATGACAATTGCTGGTGCCATTACCCTACATTTTCTTACCTTTCTGGCATATTTGCACTATTGAATCTTTAGTAAGTAAACTATTTAATAAAATTTAGTTTGGAGTTTATAAATAGATTTATAACCCCTTATAAGTTAACGTTAAAGCTTTTAAAAGGAAATTCGTGTCACCCTGGATAATAAGAATGCGTTATGCGGTAATAAATTTATTAAGACCGCGTAATGGATCACAGCGCCACAGCATAATACGCGAATTCGCAATTTCAATATTGAAGTAACGTGTAAACAATCGTTAGAACAGAAAGACAAACTGCTGTTACTTTTTAAAATTAAACTGCTCATTTCGATATTAAAAGCGAATGGTTTTTTTGCTCGAAAGCGAAATAACTCCCCCAGGTATTTTAAAATCAGTTGTAAATGAGTTCCCTAACTTTCTTCCTGCAATTTTTGTTATTTCTTTCGAACTCGTTCCGTTTATTAAGCAAAAAGGCAAACAATTAAATTGTTTTTTAAAGCGAAAAGTTTAATGGAGTATCTCTCTCGACATTCATTATTTTAACATCAATAGTAGCTGTCGGTTTACTGTTTTAAACTGGATTTCCTCGTACGTGTGTCGAATAATTGCTGTAATGTAGTAATAATTTGTAAGATATTCCAGATATGAATTAGTTTGCGCATGAAATAATAAACTGAGCGTTCTTCACGCAATCCGCTGGTTATTTTTAACATAAATTATCGCGTGCCCGGCGAGAGTCTGCAAAAAAACAATCGGAAAATTCGCTACATCTAACTGAGATAACCAAATACATGGGTATTTCCCTCGTTGTCCAAAAAAACAACTTTTACTCATAAATTATTTATTTTAATATTACATAAAGCAACTGTAGCTTTTAATAAAATCTAGTCTAGCCAGAGTATTATTTTTTAACGTTTCAAGATTGGTATAACTGATAATGCCTTTTCGTCTGGCAAAATATGTCGCGTTCATATATTGCGTTAATTATAACAAAAGACAAAAGGGTCCAGACTTTATTAATTATGTCATATGTGACCTAGTGACCTCCTTCATTTAAATATGAAATGATTTTTGAATTACCAACTTTGTCAGCCTAAACTTAATGAACTAATGAAAGAAAATATATAAAACTACAAAAGAAATGATAAAAAATATATTTTGAAAAAAGGATTCTGATGATACGCAATGTCAATTTTTAACAAAAATGGGAGTTGCTACTTATATCCGGAATTACAAATATCTACTTAATGAAATTCTGAACACTGACTGAGAGACAGGGCAGTAGTCGTGTTCATGGCACACGATTTTCCTATGTTAACTCTACACAGTAGGTGAGCACTAAGAAAAGATGTTAAAAATTCAACATCCAAAGGAGTCAAAATGAAGTATCCAGTTTTACATGTGATGAATAATTCTCTGGCTTGCATGCTCTCTAGAAATAAGACAAATGATTTTATTTAAATTTTTCTCTAATATAGATTTAGCTCTTGCAAATTGGCTCTCTTTTTTTGTCAAGCAGGGGAAATCCTTTGGCGACATCTGGGAAGAAAATCCAGATAGTGTCGGACTTCCAGTCTGCTGGTACCGACTAAAACCCCTGCTTCTTCGGGACGGGCCCAAGGCCCCCAATCCCTCCGACGGAGCCGTACATTAACACTGGAGCACTAATGTAAGCTGCTTTGCCTGAAAACAAAACACAAAAATTTCCCTATGGGAAGGCAATAATCGCCGATGATGCAGCCTAGAGAACCATCGTTGGTCTCCTGATTTTGGTTGGGATTTCCGGGTCGTAATCCACTGCCTGTCGAACTAGTTCGTTGGGATGCGTTTCCGCTCTCAACATTGCCCTAGAATTTACCCCCCTGAGGAAATTTCCTACCTTAGGCAGGTCGACTTTCCTATGAAGTTAATCATTTCTTGCAAACCATGGAGCATCCATGGCTTGTCTTAGAAAGACGTTCTGGAATACCTGAAGTTTATTCATCTGGTTATCGGTAGCCTGTGGCCAGGCTACATATGCTAGGTCATCGCTGGTCTTATGATTGATGAGTACATCAGCAAAACTTTAAGTCCTATGGACAGTTTGCTATTTCTACCAATCATTGCTAGCAGCAGTCTCTTTAAAATTCTGTCCTTTGACACTGCATAGTCGATGTAAGCCTAAAATGTCAGTCTTTTGTCGAGTATTACTTCTAGATACTTTACCTAAAATTTCCAATCGACGTTTTGCCCATGGACATGAATATGTCCATATGGTTGGAATCTTCTTCTGGTGCAGAAGGTTGCTTGGGTCTTGTCTGCGTTGACTTTGATTCTCCATGTATAAAAGTATTCTAGGAGTTCGTCTGTCGCTGTGTGTAAGCGTCTGGTGACCAATTCTGGACTTAGAGAATTTACCAATAACGCCGTCGTCAGCACAGTTTGCCAATGTCGTCTGGTCGGTTCTTGGAATGTCTGCTGTGAACAGACAGTATAGAAGAGGTGACAAGGCAGAACCTTGCGGTACGCCATACCCAACCTATACTGCTTAGACAGTTCCTGTCCCACCTTTGCTATAAATGAGCGCTGGTGCAGGAACTAGCTTACCATTTAAACCATCGCCATCCCGAAGTGATGCATCTGTAGACCAATCCTTGGTGTCAAATTGTGTCAAATGCCTTGGAGATATCAAAGAAAATTTCTCCTACTACCCGATTCCAGCTTATGTTGTGTGTGATTTTTTCAACCACATGCAGCAACTGGTCCGAGGTAGAGTGCATTAGTTGGAACCCAAATTGTTCCTTAGGAATGATGTCGCGATCGCTGATGATGTTCTGCAGACACTTCTTCAAGATCCTCTCCGCCACCTTACCCAAGTTGGATAAAAGGCTTATTAGCCTGTAATGCTGGGGAAAATTCCCCGCCTTTTCCAGCTTAGGAATGAAGATAACGTTTGCAGACTTCCACCTTGTGGAAAAATATGGCTCTCTTTAGCATCAATCATTCATTATATAGCCATCTTCTCTGATAACGAAGGCTTCCACGGCCAGAGTCAGTACAGGATATACTTCTTGCTGGATTGGACCGTGTCAAAGAACTACTAAAAGTGTTCGACGTTTCTCCCACCATCGTAGGGGAACAAAGAAAAGAAACAATAAATGAAAAGAGAAATATGAGGGAATATGCGAAAATGAAAGAATGAGCACGGTAACTCAGTATGTCCACCATAGCAGAGGCGCAGCTCTTCTGAATTGAAAATTGGTACAAAGGATAAGAAAGTTTAGACAGAAGAGCACAGTAACTCAGTATGTCCACCATACCAGAGGCGAAACTCTTCTGTCTCTTCAACTATTCTGTACCCATCTTCTCTATTTATAAGTCTCCACCTCCTGTAAGTTATCAGTAAAAGCATAGGCGTAGCTAGAATAGGGCAGGGTGGGGTACTTACCTCCCCCTCTGGATCCTAAAGCCGTCGAAAATTTACATTCAATTTTCCATTTCTTCTTCAAAATTCGTAGTTTTCTTGGAATTTCGACATTTTTTTTATAATCTTATTTTTTTCACATTTTGTGATGTTGGCTTTCTCTCAAAAATTTAGAATTTCGAATTTTTTCTCCAAATTCTGATTTTTTTTGAAATTTTAATCTTTTTCTTAATATTTCAAATTTTTTCAAAATCCATTTTTGCTTTTGCTCAAAAACGGCCCTTTTTGGAAATTTTGACTTCATTTCAAATCCACTTATTTATGTTCCTAAAAATCTCAAGTTTTTCGTAAAAATTTCTCTTTATCCCAAAATTTCAATTTTTTTTCACAATTGGTCTTTTATAAACAATTGCTTTCAAAATTAGACCATTTTCCCAAAATTTAACTTTGTGTGCAAAATTTCCATTTTGTTTTCTTGAGGTTTCGTCTTTCTCCTAGACATTAATCTGGTTCTCTAGATTTTCACTACTATTTTTGTAAAAGTTTTTCTTTGTTTACTTTTACTTTATTAGCAAAATTCGACTTTGTTTCTTGACATTCTCTGAAAAATTTCAAATCTCCTCTCAATTTCGAACTTTAACTTAAAATTTCAAACCGATTTCTCAAAATTTCGCTCATTTCTCCAAATTCTTTTATTCTTTCTAACATTGAAATTTTTCTAAAAATTTCAATTTTCTAGAATATAACTTTCTAAAAATTTTGACTTGTTTCTGGTTTTTCTCTAAATATTGATTTTTATTTTTGATATTTAATATTTCTGTAAATTTCGACTTTTTGCTTGAAATTCGTCTTTTTACCAAAATTTGACTTATTTTTAGTCTTTTGCCTAAAATTTTTCTTTCATCAAAAATTCGAAATTTTGTCTTTATTCTTAAAATTCCTATTTTTAGTATGTTCTTTCAAAAAACTGTTTTTTCAAAATTCCTTTATTTTTCTTAATATTCGTCTTTTTTCGAAATTCTGCTATTTTTCTTAATATTCGTCTTCTTTGGAATATTTTGATTTTTTAAATTTAACTTTCCAAAAATTTTAGGTTATATCTCAAAATTCACGTTATTTTCGAAATTTCAACTTTTATCTCGCAATATTTTATGTTTATAGAATGTAGACTTTTTTCGAAATTGGCTTTTTTTTTAAATTTCTACTTTCTCATAATTCGTTTATGTTCTATAAATTCGATCGAAATGTTAATAAAAAAAAAACAAACATGTTGAGAAAAACATTTCTGTGTTTAAAGAAAACAATTAAACTTTTTTAACGAAAAAATATTACATCAACATTTAAAAAAAAAAGTAAAAATTCCAAAACTATTTTTGGCAAATTGAAATTTTTTTTAAACCCAAATTTTTCTAAAAACTAAATCTGTTATTCACAAGATTCGATCTTTAAAAATTTTAACTTTTTTCGATTTTACGATATTTTTCGAGGTTTTCCAAAGTGAAATTTGATTTTCTGAAAATCCTAACTTTTTCTCCAAGTTCGTTTTTCAAAATTACAACTTTATTTTCAACTTCCTTCTCTTAAAAATTACAATATTATCTAGAAATTTTGATCATTTTCTTGAAATTTTGACAGTACTTTTCGAAATATATTTTTCTTAGTATTAGGTTTTTGATGATTTTTTTTAAATTTTACTTTCTGGATTTCCACTTAATTCTTCAATTTCATCTTATTCTCGGAATAACATGTACCTCAAAATTTGACATTTGGTTCCTAAACATTTTTCTAACTTTCTCTCTGGAGTCGTCTTTTTCGAAATTACAACTTTAGTTTCTGAGCTTTAATTGTTCAACTTCCTTCTCCTGGAAATTCAGATATTATTCAGAAATTTTAATCATTTTCTTGAAATTGTGACGATATTTTTCTTAATGTTGGACTTTTGCTGTATTTTTTTAAATTTGACTTTTTGGATTTTCACTTGTTTATCCAAATTGATCTTATTCTCTGAACAATATGTCCTCAAAATTCGACGTTTTGTTTCTAAAAATTTCTTCCTTCTCCTAATTTGGACTTTTTCTCAAAACTCATTAATTTTTTTCAAAATTGGAACGAAATTTTAATAAGATGTTATAATTCTGCGAATAATATTTTTAGAATATTTCGAGAAAAAGCTTTTTTGTATATTTCGATTATGTTAAAATTTAAATAAAATAAAATTCTGAGAGAAATATTTTTGAATATTACAATTTTTTCACAAAGTTCGTCATTTGGAAACTTCGTTTTCTTAGAAATCCTAGCATTTTTCGAAATATTCCGAAAGGGACGGGTTTTATTTCAAATTCAAAGATCAGACTTTTTTCTGAAAATTCCGCGCTTTTTCACAATTTAGACTTTAATTTGGAAATTCGATCCCACAAATCCGTGCAGTAAAAATACTAGCCGAAAGATTATCTGGTTTTGTTTTTTTTTGCCAATCAATTTTCCAAATAATTGCTGCCCCCCTCTGAACAAAATCCTCTCTACACCCATGAATAAAAGCCCAAATATCTAAATTTATACCTAAACAAAATATGAAATTTGTTATCAATAATATCTTGGAAAGAAAAGTATACGATGATGAGTTCAGAATACCATAAGCTTTTGTAAACAATAAGCTTATTTAACTAGTCAAGTCCCAAGTACATAAAACCAAAAGAGAAAAGAGTACATATTTATTATTCGTTTCCACCAATATCGTTTTAACAACTCGAAAACTTTTTTCATAAAAGTTTTTGAATAAATCGTATTTATTCTACGTCATCGATTACAGTCAAGCGTTATTGGTGTGATTTATGAACCTCCCATATAAGAGCCATAACAAAACGAAATTAATTGTAGTTGTAATTTTTAGAGTGTTTAATGCCCCTTTTCAGCATAAAATAATTTAACTGTCAACCAGGCAAGCAACCCAAAATGTGCGAGTCCAAATCAGCAACAGAACATGACTAGGATCGGTGGGCGTACCAAAAGCTCCCACTTCTGACTCAATCACATTAAGAAGTCGCTTTAGGCCCTTAAAAGTCATCTCGAAACTTATTACTTATCGGGTACACTTTGAAACTTTCCTACATCACTAGAAGCATGCGAAATAAGCCCTTCGCTCGACTCGAGAAATTAATTATCTAGTGTCATTTCTTTCATACCATATGAAAGTCGTCCGAGCGCTTTTTTTAAAGCGAAAGAAAATTCATCACCCCGGAGGATATCTCGTGAATAAAAAGGATATATTTCATTTTGACGCCAAGAACTCCCATCTTTCGCTTTCTTTACGCGAACATAAGAAATTGTCGACTAATATTCGCAACACTGTAGACCTATGATGTTAGCTGAGATGGAAACAGGCGAATGTTAACAAACTTAGTTCTCTTGCCTAAAACGAGTTCGAAACGAAAACGTGCTCGAATGCAAAGGAGATACGGCAGAGAAAAGTTTAATATGTTTCTGCAATATATCCAAAAAAATAATTTAAGAAACGAGGTCTTTCATCCATTGGACTCTCAAATTTGTTAAGGTGATTATCGAATCGCTGGCAGTTTAAAATGTATAGAGTGACTCACAGCTTAAATGATGCAGTGAGCAAATAACAGATAAAACTACTGGCACAAACATACAGAAAAAACTAAACACAAAGAGTTACTAATATTTATAAGCCTTTGCAAATATAGTTCAAACTTTATTGTATGTCAAGCTCTAAAAGTAATGTACCTGACAAAAAAAAATTTAAACAAACGGATGCGCCTATAAAATAGAGCTCATAGCTAAACTGATGCAGTCATTATACTAACCATAAAATATCATAAATTTGTACTTTATTAGTAATCTAAAGGTCTCTTTTTGTTATCAATAATTTCCTGTAATCTTTTAGGCATTGTCTCGACTAAGATTTGGGTGTATTGAGAAGCCTGTCGTTCTTCAATGATCATCTTTAGCTTATTTTTATTGTTTACGTTATGTTTAGCGCCTTTTTTCTTTTATATTGACTATACATTTTCTATTATATTGACCATACATTTTCTATTATATTAACGTTAGATGATAGTGGTGGTGTATTAAGATACGCAGACAATTTTTTAAAATAACCATTCTCGTATAGTACACCCTGAAAGCTTTGGGTTGTTGTCGTAAAAAAAATTAAAAATTCTGTTGAATGTTTAATTTTTCAGCACTATTAAGTACGAACTGTTTTAAAATATTGAAACAGCAACACTAACCCATTCTACCGTCACTTAAGGGTATTTTGCCAACCCTGACAAAAGATATACAACCCCAAAGCATCGCGTGTTAACTATCCTATTAAACTGAAAATTTCAAATTCTTAAATTTTGTCCTTCTTCAGGTTTTCTCTTAAAGTTATCTTCACATCTAATGAAAAAAGGTTAAATTTCGTTTTATCAGCCGATAATACTGACTTCATGCTAATGATTCATTTATTAAGATACTTCTGAGTGAATTCCATTCTTAGCTTTCTCTTGAGGGGTATATTCCGAGATGGTTTCCCGGGTAAATTAACTCCCCTTAAAACAGGTCTTATTTTTTTTGTGCAACATTGTTTTTTGATGTCTTATGTTATTGTTAACTTTGGGGCACTTAATTTGGGGTTTTTGGTGCTTGTTCTTACATCTGTTCCTTGTCGTATTGAGTAACAATTTTGTTATAAGCTTTTGTTAATTTGTTTAAGGTCCTATTTTGTTTTGGTATAATGTTTTAGAATATGTTAAACTATTCCCTGACCTTTTTGGCTATTTTAACAATTTTCTATAGTTGTAACCATTATTAAAATGGTTAATCATCATTTGGGACTTCTCAGTTGTGGTATGACGGTCCCCACAGCTATTTGTGTCTGTTTTACAAACATTTGGCATAAATAATATGGCACAAAATAAAGATTTACTATTATAAACATCTAATAATTAGCTAAATTGGAAAAATCTTCCGTAATTTTGATGATATGATGGTTATTGTTAGCATTGTATTCATATTATTATAGGGGTAAATTACATATACATACCCCTATTTACTACAGTTAGCATTTTCTCCAGTTTTCATTTGCTTATTTTTATAGACTTTTTTATAATAAAATATGATAACTACATCATTTAAGCAGTGAGTCACTGTAGCTACAGCAAAAGAGCTGGATTCAAACCCACAAACGAAGCGATTGCAAATTAAATATGGTGGATGCGTGGCTGACATAATATAGATTACATATCAGCATAATCGAATAAAGCAATCAAAAAGTTTTAGGACAAAATCAGACAGTTACTAGACTCAAAGCAAAAACCTCCACAAACTTTGGAACTTTCAAATCTGGTACTCCCAAACGCTCATTCATAGTTTAATTTAGCTTACAAATCGGGAATCAGCGACCCAAAATTAATCGAATATATTACTTTTAACCATGTTTTGGTACTTGATAAGCCTTGATGTTACGTTTGGTACGATGCCTAGCATTTAGCCCATATTTTAAAAGCGGTTACTTTAAGGGTATGTACAGTTTTCATGAAATCTATTAAAAAATATCATGCGAGAGACAAATGATAAGTTAGAAGGCGGAGAAACAAATTTACATTTTATTGCTGATTTATATTGCTTTTATCTAATGCTCGTTCCCCGGCGGATATCACAATTTAAACGTTTCTCTCGAGTTTAATATCGATAAGCACGCAACACTTCTATGAGAGAAGACGTTAAAAATACATAGGATGCCTCAATTTATGACCCACCTCCCTTACACATCTACCCCCGATGTATAGATTGTTAAATCAATTCCGAGGATTTATGGTTTCTTGTTGTGAAGTTTATACACTTCCTTCGCGACCGGATTGTTTACAAAACAAAGAGCCAGAGTTTACAATTGCGAAAAGGGCCCAAGGGTTTCGCATCATTACGCGAAAGCTGGCATCGATTTAAAATCACTTGCGAAATAACGTCTCGCTTCGGAAAATCAGACTGCTTAATGCCAAGAATGAAAGGGCGAAATAGTCCGGCGAATTTTCGCCTTGCCTGCCCAAACTTTTTCTTCTTTGTGCATCTTAAAAGTTATGAGCATTTCGAAAACTGGAAATTTTTGAAAAAATCGCTAAGACAAGTCAATTTATTAAGGCGTGAACATTAGTGAAGTTTAATTCTCAAAATTGCAGGGGAAGGGGGATAACAATGTTTTTTTTAATAGCAACCCTTTTTTTACTACACCGTATAAAAGCTTGGGCCCTTCTAATTAATTTTTTGTGCAACATATAAAGTACTTGACTTCAAAATTCAAATTTCAAAACTGTGAAGTAAAAATTTTAAATATGAAGCCAAAATTTGGTTTTCTTCAAAATTGTAGCTTAAGAGTTGAAATTAACAGAAAAAAAATTAAATTTTGATTTAAATCATAAATTTTGGTAAGTTTTGGTTTAAATTCGCAAAATCTAAAGAAAAGTCGAATATAAAAACGATTTTTCTATTTTAAAATTATCAAGTGTAGTCAAAGATTTGGACAAAATGTTTAAATTTCAAGAAAAACATGGAATTAGTTTTTAAAAGATGTTTCAAGCAAAAGATAAAGATTTGCAGTAAACAGAAAATGTTGAGAATAAAATCGTTTTGAGATACAAAGATATAATTTCTAAAAAGTATATAATTTCCAGCTTAAATACGAAAATAGCGCGACTGTGTCTATATTTAACGGAATCTGTTTCTTTTGGCGTTCCCAAGTTGTCCATACTGACCTTGTTATCCTGAACAGGTATATTTTTTTCCGAATATCACTCATCATCTTAGTGGAGGTTTCATCATCTTTCCCTGTAGGGGAGACTGTTGCACCTTGGAACATTTTTTTAATATTTGGAGTTCTCACTACTTGAACATTATTTTCTATTAAAGCAATATGTTTATCTTGTCTAGTATATCAGTACCTCGAAGTATGCACCTATAAAGATATAAAAATTTGGAAAATAGATAACAAAAAAATATTTCATTTTCTGTATTTTAATGTTCCATGGTACAATCGAATCCCGTACCTTGAAACGGGTAGGCGTGACCTTGAGACATGAGTTTTCTGGTCATTTGTTAAGTTTTAATATACTCATTGTTAGATAAATATTTACTAAAAATATAACAGTAAAATTAGACATTTCATTTTACATTGTAATTTTTAAAATCAACCTGGAACCATAGCTGGCTTGCAACTAACTCTAGACTCTATCAGACTCCTTCACTGGCATTGGTTGAGGAAGTTTCATCACAATATCGTTGGCATTCACTTCAAATATTTGCTCAGACTCCCTAACAAATTTGTTGCTACTTTCAAGGCGCTTATAGAATTCAATATGAAATTCACTGTCAAGTAAATCTTTTGGTATAATTTTTCCAATGTAGCATTCAGTCAATCCTCTTTTATTAGGAAACTGAACCAGAACATAGTCGCCAGCCTCATAATGGCCAAACGAAAAATCAATTTCCTCTTGTATATTGGTGATATCTTCAGAATAAATTTCTGACTCGCTGTCATCATTTAACACCAAACTAACTGATTCATCATCGGTATCACTTTCAAAAATATTCTTCTTTATTTTTTTTAATTTTAGATTTCTTTTTAGCGTTTTTCTTTGAACTCGATGTCTGCTTTTCTTTCCGTTTTTTTTATTTCTTCCACTTCTAATGTGTTGGTTTCGATACAGGTGTCTCCAGATTTTCTTTCTGTTTTTACATTTCTCCTAAATGCAGCCTTTGAATATGGATGAACTATTTCCGGTAAAACAAAGGAATTACTGGTTATATTAAGTGAAACTGTCCTCCTCACGGAAGTAGCTGGCCATATTGTTGAACCTGAAGCTGTCTGCATGCTACTTGAGGGTGTATTAGGAGTCTGAAGTAATTTATAAGGCCGGTTGGTAACATAGGAAACGAGGTAATCCTGCTCTGAAAAAACCCCACGATCAAAAAGGTAAATTCCAGGTTTTTTTAAACCACTGTCAATATTGCTTTTTGTAAACACAGGACGATAAGCTTGTCCTAAAGCTTCAGCAATATTATAAATTATAAAGGTTTTAGCTGGATTATTTCTCAACCACACATCAATAAACTGATCATAGAAGGTTTGCAGGGGTCCATAAACAGAGATATCAAGCAGCTGAAACTTGTGTGAAGTATGGGGCGGAAATGTTAACATCACAATACCCACTTGTTTTTGCATATTGTAACGCAATGTAAATAGATAGAATAGAATTTAGAATAGAATTGTAGAATTTAGTACGTAAGAAAAGTTTCCAGAATGATCTGATAAGGGGAAAGCGACCGCCATAACGAAGCAAACTGCAGATAAGCGTCCCCGAAATTTCGGCAAACGATAAGCCTTATCTGCCAGATTGTTCTAGAACCTGGATATTAAAACTATATTAGGCGATCAGCTTTCCCTCGAGTCAGTCAGTTAGAGTCAGTGTAATTAGTGAGTTAGTAAAAGTCAATAATAAGTGAGTTAATTGTTCAATTGTGGTGATCCAAGTTTAGTTAGTAATAAAGTGGCTATTATTTTCACGTGTGAATCAATTCGAACCGATAAAGCCCGTAACAATATTCTACAGCTTCTACTGACAAATGAGTTTAGTGGTTATCGAGAATAAGTAACACAGGCTCATTTTTGACGGTTTCACATGTGATACAAAGTGTTTCAAAAATACTAGGAATAAACCTTCATTGCTTCATCCAGATTGGTAGCACCTCCAACCTGTCCAGAAGGAGCTCCAGTGATAATGAAATCTTTAAAACGTACCCTCGGAAAAATCAGCATGGGAGGTATATGATTCTCTATAGCATTTACTACTGCAATAAGTGTCACAAGCTGATCACGTTCTGCGGAAGTTACGTTCCCAATTTGTTTTTCTCCTTTGGATGCCAACATTTTTGCAGGTTTTTGGACAGTTATTATGCTGTCTCATCAGTATTCCAAATTCTTTTGTAAGGTATTGGACCATTGGACCAAAACGGTTATGAACAGCTTCAAGATTATTAAAAAATTTGTCAACGTTGTTTTTGTTGAAACTAGATGATCTTGATAAACTTTTTGCTTCAGGATTTCTCACCGAGATGGTGTTTCACTTCATAAAACAACGCATCCATTCTTCACCCGCAATTCTGTTTACCTCCCAACTAGGAGGAATGTTTTTACTATTTGCCTTTGCAAACTTGTAGGCCAACTCACCAAGACATTTTTTACTAAGACCATAGGTATTTCATTCTGACCACTGTTCTTACATAGTTTGCCAAACGTGATTCCTCTGCATCAGTAAATACTTTTTTACGTCAAGTTTTGCTGAATAGGTAAATGTTTTTTCTCCTCAGTCTCTAAATCGTTTTAAGTGCCTGGATAGTGTGACTAGGATAATTTTGTAAATTTTACATGCTTCTCTCAGTGAAATACCATTGTCGCATGTAACTGCTTCCACAACTTTCTTAAGTAAAACAACATCAACAGCTGACCTTTTTTTTCCTTGCTTACTTGTGGGCATTTTTAATCTGTGAAAAAAAAATAATTTTTAAAGTTTTCTTTAATTATAGTTTGTAATTCAAATATTCTTGTACCTTGAAACATTTTCAAGGTACAATGACACAATATGTTTCAAGGTACACTAGGGTGGTTTAGGTTTAACAGACTTTATTTATCGACAGTACATGATATGAATTTGAACAATTGATATACCAAAGCAGTTACCAGAATCTGATGCACAAGTACACATACAAAACTTTTAATTAAACCAACAATATTCAAAGTTATTAGACGCAACCTCAAATTCGAAATATTTAGTTTCGACACCGGAAAAATTCTTTGTCCTATAACTAACGATAATCAACGTCAATGGAGTAAGTTTTTGTTCAGCATTGATTTCAGGCTGGTTAGTGGTCAAGAGATATGGTGCTAAATTTAAAATTTGAAAATTTTCACACATTTGTTCCAAGGAACACTATACTCAAGGAACAACAGTCTTCCCTACGTAAATCTAATATTTACTAAGACTTTTGCACAGTAATTAGAAAAATTGCTATGCTACCCAAAAAGGAAAAACAGAACGATTCAAAATTTTTATATAGGGCGTTCAGAATTAATTTAAACTTTTGTTAATTGTAAATGCCGAAAATCATTTTTTTGAATGAAACAACCTTTATGTTACAGCAACATAGGACTACGTCCTTACATACGTACAATTAAATTAAATGATAGTGTTCACCAAACGTCGATAGGGAATATCGATAATATGGATAGTTTTGACTATCGAAAACTATTGTACGGTAATATCGATAATTCTTAAGAAATGGTTTTCAATGAGTTTTTGTTTCTGCTTCAATTTAAAGTTCAGTAACTTAATATATTAACACACTATGTATACATGTCATCTTTATTAAAAAAAAAACATTGGATAGTGACAATATGTAACTATAAATACAAGGGAGCCGACCATTTCATAAACACCAATTTTGCTTTGTTTTAATTTCATAAAATGATGTGGAGCCATCTATGGTTGAAAGAAACACACTCAACAAATACTTCTAAATTAAGGATTAAAGTTAGCAACAGGTTCAAACATTTAGTACGCTTTGGCTGTAAATTATAAAAATATAATTTGTTATAAGTATATTTTTGGTAAATTTGTCTGATGCTTGCAAATTATATAAAGTAAAATACAAATCGAGTGAAAACACAAACAACCTAAAAGACCATATTAAAAGGAGACATCCAACCCATACATAATTTAAAATAAAACTATCGGTAAGGACTATCGATGGTACTATGAATAATATCGATATTTCTGAAAGGGGCCTAGCGATAGTACAAACTATCGCTGTTTAGTGTACACTACTAAATGACGAAAATACATGTCACCTTTTAATGGCAAATGTAAGAGCTAATAACAATAAAAAAAAATAACAAATGGTATCCTTATTTGGTGAAATATCTCATTCTTCCAAAACACTATATTAGTTGATTTGTTGTAAAATTATCCAATCAAACCATCGTTGGCCACGGTGTGCAATTACTTCAAAATCTCTGGGATTAAAATCGATGAATTCTCAGATTTTAGAAGTTAAAACAACGAGTGTATATTTGAATTTATTTAAATCATAAAGATCGACCCACTGAAGTGCGCGAAAATTGAGACGCCGCCGCCGCTAGTGCATCATTAATAGGCAATTGGCGCATCGGCAAGTAACATGTATATATTTTGTTTACACGATGGCCGTTCACGAAACCAGATACCGTTGAGAATGGGAAATATGGGCGGACGATTTGCAATTCTAGACAAGTAATGGGAGAATCTGTGATCTTGAAGGTCGATAATTTCAACAAATACCGCTGTATAGATTGCATTTTGGCGTCAAAGGTTAAATGTTTGGCATGCAGACACATTTCCTTATGTCTCTTCTATAAAAATTACCGCATATATCAGTACTTTGCATTACTAAATGAATATGGTATCTCGATATTTCTCGAAAAAAGTGTAAACTTGACTAGACTATCCATTAATTTATTAATTTTAATGCGTAAGTTTAAACATTGATCAGATTCAAAGTTTGGAAGCCAAACACCGGTTTCGATTGCAAAACCACTTAAAGCGTTGATTCCTCTTGAAAAGATCTTTTCAAAGAGGGGTCATAAGACATATGTACCAATTGATTTGAGAAAAAAAAAATTAAGATTAATTCCCCCACTCTTGCAAGGAGGAAAATATAAAAACCACCCTAAAATGTGGCAAACCTCAAACAAGAATTCACCTGTTTCAAGGATTTTATCATCTAAATTCTGATTCGGTTTTATTGAATAATTCCAGGTAGAGTTTCCATATCGTGTAAAGCTAACCATGACCAAAGGTAGTGCTGGTAATGAAATTTTTTTAAAGTTTAATCCGCAAGCAAAGGGCAACCCCATTATGCCTTCAATGCACTGCGAGTAGGATGCGGAAACAAGGATACATGGCGATGAACCGCCTTCTTAAAAAAGGATAGGTTGTAATTTTTGGGGAAAATTCCTTTCGGTAACGAGTTCCATAGCATGGAAGTTCTATAGAAAAAAGAGTTTCCGTAGACAGAAGTCCTCACCGTGTAAGAGCTGGCCCGCACAATAATTTGCTGTCTCCGACTGTCTTGTATGTCTCAAAAATCTTGTCCTTGAGGGGATCAATCCTATTAGTTCCTGCGAGCATCTACCATGATCGTACTTGTAGAAAAGATATAAGTCACCAACCATCCGCCTGTGCTCTACTGTTTCGAGAAAATCAGTCAAACTCTCCTCATCAACTAGGCGAATAGCTCTTCTTTGAATTGAATCCAAAAGAACTAAAATGTGCTTTTTGACTGAACTCCAAACATGAGAAAACTATTCTAGTTTGATTTTTGATTAATTAAACGTATAATTAGAAAAATTCTTAAAAAACTGCTTTCTATTAGAATAAATTTACCAAACTTTAATCAGAATAAAAACGTGGAATTATTTGCAGTTGTCGAGACTGATTAAACATCAAATGCAAAAATTAAAGGGTTAAATTTCATGGAAAATTTGAGTTTTATCTTAAAATTCTCTTCGGTTGAAGAGCCAGCTAAATCATTTATAAACTTCGGGAGATTACATTTGAATAACTTTAAAAGTTCTACTTTTCAAATTTATTATTTAATCAAGTCTTCGGAGATTGATTTAATACCCATTTGGACCGATTTGGGGAATGCTCTGATACTCGGCCAAATCTCCTTTTAATTTTACGAGACAACTTTGGCCGCTATCTATGAAAACAAAACTTAGTTTAAGTGCTGCTTTGATTAACAATATTGCCTACATTTGATTACTGTGGACCATTTTCCTTAAAACACACACTTCAGGACTTCTCCCAGCCGACCCAAAACCCTCGGCGCCTTAGACGAGGGCATATGGCACTCTTGCAATGATTTATGTCATTTGTAATCAATATTTAAATAACTAAAGATAGTAAAGAAATTTGTTCATCACAATATTTCCCCCACTCCCTCTAATTTAAAATTCAAGCACCTTAGGTCGTTATTTCGTTTACCTAGATTAGAAGTGGGACACTGACTTTTAATCAGTACCCAATCTTTGTATACTCAAAATACGCATTGTGCCAAAAATCTCAGAGTTAGACAGATACAGAAATCAGAACACGAAAGTTAATGAATTACAAATAAAAATTAACTCTCTTTTTTTTCTTTCGTTATGCTGTCTATGTTCTGCACAACTTACGTTCGATTATAAACTCGAATATTCAACTTTTTTTTCAAAAATTCTAACTTTAAAATTAGAAATAATCAAACTGTCTAAAGAAATATTGAACTTTTGAGGTTGAAAACAAAATTTTAAACAAAATGTCTAGTTCTTTTCTCTTTCCATGTTATGCACTGCTGACGAGCTCAAATGAGAGCGAAACATCGATGTCCAGTGCTACAACTTTTTTATGTATTTTTTTATATTTTCCTAATTTATCAAAAAACAAAATTTTTATTTTTTCCATATCTAATTTTTGGTCTCCTATTTTTCATTATTCCTATTCTATGTAAAATAAAATAACCTCTTAATTTGTGAACTGTCATGAAGTGACGTTTTCAATAAATTTAAATATCACGTAGTCGCATTTCAAAAACTGTTTAGAAAAATGTCAACAAACCATAAACATTTAAATATTTCCAAACTGGGCCGAAGAAATGTTAAATAAATTGAAAAAAACAAAATGTCTAGATTTCGAAGTACTTAAACTCAAATACAAGGGTTAATCAAATATGAACCGAAATTTGTTTTTAAACATTTTTTGGTACAAGATACATATATAAAAGTTATTAACTATTTTTCTACATAATCTCCTGATTTTGTTATGCATTTTCCTTACGGCTTGGGAGTTTTTTATTGCCATCATCATAAAAAGGAGGGAGGCGTGTTTGCAGCCAATTGCGCACAAATGTCTAAACAGCAGTATCACTATGGAATCGCTCACTTCCTAGAGCTTCTTTCAGTGGCCCAAACATATGATAATCGCATGGTGATAAGTCGGGACTATAAGGAGGGTGTTCTAATGTTGCCCAATGCATTTCCTCTAATTTTTGATGTGTCAGATTGGCTGAGAGGGGGCGGGCATTGTCGTGAAGCAAAACCAAATTTCTAATCGAAAATTCGCGCCTCTTCCGCCGATATGCACGTTTTGCTTCAGCCAGTAGCTGGCAGCAGTAGGTAGCCAACAGTTAAACGGCGATCACCTTCCAAAAGGCGTTGAACAGCGTTAATCTTGTCCGCAGTAACACTGGTTCGAGAACGACAGGCATGGGGTTCATTTTCAACTCAAGTTCGTCGTTCCAAAATTTTTCCTGCCATTCATACACTTAAGTTTTCTTCAAACAATTATCCCCAAACTGTGCTTCTAGTCTACGAAGAGTTTTAGCGGGTTTTATGCCTTGAACTGCAAGAAATTTAATAATAATACGCTGCGCAACGTGTGGATGAACCTCTTGGCCACTCATTGGAGTTACAACTGATGAACAGCGAGAACGGAATTTACTTGGGCACAGGAAGTCACGTGATATCCGCACCTAACGTGTTTAAGAATATGCACACACTCCCGACGCCTTCATGGCAACATGATAGAAATTCCAGTTCATATTTGATTTACCCTCGTATATTAAAAAACTGTATTACGAAAATTGTGTTTTGAAATTTCAAGGAAAAGATCGAAATTTGAATAATTTTTAAACAGACAATTTCGACGAAAGTCAAAATTTTGCTACCAAAACCGCTCTGAAATAAAAAGTTAATTTTTAGGAAATCTAATTTCCACTTGAAGAAACTTTAAACTGGGATTTTTTAGGAAGAAGGCAATATTTTTAATAGGAATTCAAAATGTATATAAAAAAATGATCGAAATTTTAAATTTCCTCTCGAAACCTTAATCTTGAACTGGAATATTCGACTATGAACTCAAATATTCAACATTTTCTCAAAATTTTAACTTGGAACACTCAAAACTTCAAACATAAATATTTGGCATTAAAAACAAAAATTTTAATAAAAAAAACTTAAAATTCTGGTTATTTTCTATTCAATGATTAAAATTAAATTGAGAACTTCAAGTTTAAGTTCGAAGTTTTGGGAAAAAACAGAATTTTAATCTCCGTTTGCTACTATAAATTTGATCGCCTATTTTTTTTTAAAATACCGATTTTTAAATTCTAAATTTCACTCAAATCTTTAAACCATCCAGAACTCAAAGTTTAATATTTTAATTATTTTGAATAACAGTTAGTTTTTGTTAACTTTAGAAAATTTTCTTTAAAGCAATTCTTACTTTTTTTGAAAATTTTCACTTCAATCCTGATTATTAAAAATTATTTTAAAAGACTTAACATTCTTACTCAACATTTCGACTTTAACCTTAACATTTCTACATTTTTGTCAAAATTTCGTTTTAAAACCTAAATCTGACATTAAAAAAATGAAAGTATCAGGTTGAAAGTGAATTTTGAAAAAAGTCACAATTTCGAAATGAAAAACGTTAATAAAAAATGTCAACCTTCGCGCTTTATTCAAGGAAGAAGTTGAAATTTTTTATCAGAATGTTAACTTAAATATTTTTCTTCAAATTTTATTTTAAAAGAGTTTTAAAATGTTACATTATTAATTAATCAATATACATCATTAATCAATATTAGCATTCAAATTGGAGCATATTTGTCGTTTTGTTTTTTCTGTGACATGGAGGACCGAACGCGTCAAAAATATCCCGGTCCGGTTCAAGACCCATTAAGACAACTTGCACACTTGCGTCTTGCATCGTATCCATAGCAAGATTCCATGAGAAGATTAGAATTGCTTGGCATCTACCATATTCGCCGGATTTAGCACTCAATGATTATTTCCTGTTTCCAAATACGAAAACGGGTTCGACGAAAAAAGTAGGTCTTTGCTGAAATAAACACATATTTTAAGGGGTTGGGGCAATCGTATTTTTTGAAGAAATACAAAAGATGGAAAAACGGGCTAAGTGTATCGAACTGAATGATTATGTTGAAAAATAAAATAAAAATTAGACATAAAAATGTTTCTTTTTTTTGTACATACATATAGCCTTCCTATTTGCATTTGACAAAGCTCACGCTAGTTTCATAGAAAAGATGTTTTGCACCTTTGTTCTATTCAAAAATAAACGTCCGGGAAAAATCAAAATAAACGGAAATCATTAGAAAATGAGATCCGTGCACGTCTCTTAACAAACAAACAACAAAATAGGATGTTAAATGTTAAATCGAGGAATAAAGCCGCGTTTTCACCACATACCATATCCGACAAATATTTGAAACGTTATATTTTGTTTGCTCTGAATCCTAGGTAAGACTGAAATTTCACATCCTCAAAGGCTAAACCACACATAATGCCGTTGGATTGTAAAAGGTACAATTGAATTATCGGAATGAGGGGGCGAATTCGCAGCGCACAATATACAGTATTTCATTGTGTTACGGCGCGGCGCGCGACCGCTTCTGAGATAAATATTAAACTCGCATTCCTCCTTCTATTCAGATTAGAATGGAAGATACGATCGTGGGGTTCTAATTTAAAAACTACACTCAGCGGTAAACCTCCAAAAATATCAGATTTTCTTACGTACAATGTTCACAACTACCACCACCGATAAATTGAAATATATACAAATTATCCACTTTCTACACTAAAGATTATGGGTAAATTCCTGGATTTTTAAAAAACCTATTTTGGAGTTGGATATGGACCCATCGGTTGCACATTTTAAGATTATTTTCTACAAGCAAGGTGCCCAAAAACACAAAACATCAACATTATATTTTTTATATAAAACATCCCACATATTTTTACATTTTCTGGAACCTGTTGTTGCGGGCTATCGGTTCGAAATGATTATTATTATTTGCTGAATAATCCCCACTTTATTTCTAAACTAAACTCGGAACACTACAACTGAATAATGAACTCACTTATTGACTTCTAACCACTAACTCACTAATTAACTGCCCGGACTAACTGACTGACTCGAGGGAAAGGCGACCGCCTTATATAGTTTTGGGTCCCAGGTTCTAGAAAAATCCCGCAGATAAGGCTTATCGTTTTCCGAAATTTCTGGAACGCGTATCTGCCGTTTGATTCGTATCGCGGCCGCTTTCCCCTTATTAGATCTTTCTAGAAAATTTTCTTACGTACTAAATCCTATAATTTACATTTCGCTACACTGCCTTACCCTTAAGAATGATCGTCCCGATTAGTTCCAATCAGTCACTTCGCCGCTATATTTGCACAGTATGTTCCTGTATACCAAGTCGTTGGTCCTCTTCAGCACTTTGTACGGCCCTTCTCAAGATGGCGTAAACTTCGGCGAAACTCCTTTCCTTCACTGAGGATTGTATAGCCATACCAATTCGCCCTCACTGAAACCACCATGGTTGGCATTCACGTCATATCTCGTCTTCATCCGGTCCGTCGCCAAGTTGATCTTCGTCGGCACCAGGGCATGCGTCTCTAATATCGCTTCCCTCAAGTCATCTACGAAACCCAACGCTTTCCTGGGGGTCTCCCATGGTGATCCAAACACCAAATCATATGGAAGCTGCAGTTCCCTCCCGAAGACCACTTTTGCCGGAGTCTGACCTGCGGTTTCATGAGTTGCCGAGCGATAGACCATTAGAAACAGTGGTAGATATCGCTCCCAGTCTGTCTGATGCTTGGAAACGACCAAACGACCTTCGAAAGATGTTCCTCCAAGATCCTGTTAAATCGTTCCACTTTTTCTAGATCAGATAGAGTTCGGAGTAATTCCAGAGCATCTCCGCGCAGGGATACCACCAATGACGTCGCCTTTCCTCCGTCCACCGATTGGCCTTAGCAGCAACTTCGAACTGTTTTCTGTAGTTTTGGAAGGATGTTTTCCCATCATAGGTCGGAGGTTTTACCTTTTGACAAGAAATAGTGGGTACACTTTCGGATTCATGTTGTGTAACTTGTCCACTTAGCAATTTCTTCATCTCATTTTCGATGTTGCTGATCTTCTTTTGTGTTGTATTTTTCAGATCAAGAAGCTTGCTGTTGAATTTTTCTCTTACTTCTCCAAATTCTTCCCTGACTTCGTCAATCTCTTCTTGCATTTCTTTTCTCATTCCTGTAATTTGTTCTTTCATTTCTTCTCTCATTTTTGCAGCGTCTACTCCCATTTTTTCTGTTTTAATTGCTAACAGACTATGCAATTCTTTTTTGTCTGCATTCCTTCTCTGCTCTACTTGTCGTCTTCTTTCTTTCTCCTGGTCTTTTTCTTGTGGTCTTCGTTCTTCCTGGTTTTTAAACACTACTAATAACGCTTGCAATTGTTGTTCCATTTTGGCTGATTTTAATCTCGTTTCCATAAAGCGTTCTAAAATGTTCAAGACTTTTCTTGAAGCTCCCTGTATAAACTATTTAACAGTTTATAACGTCCGAGATAAAGTCAACTGCGGGCCACATGGCACGAATTCCACCGTACAATCCACGAAAATAATCTCGCTTCTGACACCAGTTGTTGCAGGCTATCAGTTCGAAATGATTATTAACACTTGTTGAATAATACCCACTTTATTTCTAAACTAAACTCGGAACAATACAGCTGAATAATGTACTCACCTATTGACCTCTAACTACTAACTCACTAATTAACTGCACTGACTAACTGACTGACTCGAGGGAAAGGCGATCGCCTTATACAGTTTTGGCTCCCAAGTTCTAGAAAAATCCCACAGATAAGGCTTATTGTTTGCCGAAATTTCTGGAACTCTTATCTGCCGTTTGCTTCGTTATCGCGGCCGCTTTCCCCTTATCAGATCTTTCTAAAAAAAATTTCTTGCGTATTAAATCCTATAATTTACATTTCGCTGCACTATGATCAAAATAGGTTTTTCTTAATAATGTTTACCTCACTTAAGCCTTAGGGATTTTAAAGTATTTTGTAAAAATGTACAACAATTTCAACATTTAAATGTTTAACACTTATTTCCTAATAAATTAACAGGGTGGTCCGCTTTCTATGGAGCCACTTAAAATAAAATCCTTTAAAAAAAAATGAAAACTTTAACACCATGTATCTCAAAAACGGTAGGTTTAAAAGGTATTATTTATATAACAAAGTCACATTATTTTTTGATAATCTATTATGCTTTAAAGTTTCCGCTATAGAAAGCGGACCACCAGGAGTCGTTTTTAAAAAAATGTTGTTTTATTTTTTTATAGTATTTTTTATGTCCCTACATAAATAAATGTTAGTCGACTAAAATAAAGATTTAATTGCTTGTTTACCAAAAAAGGTAAAAGCTTCTCTGGCAACAGGCTATTAGCCCCTAGCTACGCCGCTGTGAGAACAGTGTGGAGCTATCAGTGCTTAAGCGATACGAAGGGCTTAATGAACGACTTGCGTAATTAGTGTAACACATATTGCAGTTTTGTGCGTACATTTTTCACACCCCCGTGATTAATCGCACATGAATTCGAGAGTTTACCCCGAGGGAACATATTTCTCCCATTTTGGATAATTATACGACCTCGGGCGTTGTTTGTGATGTGAGGAGGCGATTAATGTCGTCGTTTTTAATTTATTTGCCCGACGTTTTTCCAACAATAATTCAGAGAATTCGTATATTGAAATTACGTAGTATAAAAAATACGAGTGGTACTTTGCTTTATAAAAATTTAACTTTTTAATTTTGTTGTTTATTTAATACGTTTCTGAAAATGGACTTATGAAGTGAAAAAAAATTTATCAGTGAGAAAAACTTAAAACTGAGTTGTTTTTTTATTCAAATTACTTATAGAATCAAAAATTGAAATTTCATCATTTCTAGATTAAAATTATTAACATTAATCTGGAAATCTATCGGCACTCCAAAAAACAATTATATGTAGGTGCACCGTATTCAATCTAAAACCCTTTTTGGACATCATTTGTAAAGTTAATAGGCCAATAATTTTGATACATTATATTCTACGTATTTTTTTCATTTTTTCACAAGACAAAACAATTGACTGTTAATATTAGAATATAATAATTAAACCCAGAATGCAATAAAGCCCACAGTTAGTGGGTTGCGTTATTGTAGTTCAGTTCTCTTCTATTTGGAAATATTTCTAAAAATAAATCGAAAGTTGAATTTTAGGCTTTTTTGTAGTTCTAAACCATATTTTTATATAATATTTTTGATATTCTCAAAAATAATAGCAGTTTACTCCAAGTCATTATTTAGAATTTTTGATAATTAAATTCCCTATATCAAAAAAAAACAAAATAATATCATTTTTAGTCATTTAAACCAAGCAGGAGTTGTTAAAAAGAATGACTTTTTTTGGAAATCCACAAATAAAAAAGCAACCCCTTTTCAGTTCTCTATCTTGGGACACACTGTATGTAAATTTCAAATTTAAACTGCACCTTTTAAGAAAATAAATAAAATTTCGAAATTAAGGCGAAAATTTTCAGTTTAAAATATGTGAAAAATGATAAAGACTGAAATGAATTTTTAAGATGGAAGTTTGTAAAAAAAACTGTAGAATAAAAATAAAAAAGGCAGGTCAAAACTTCAAAATAAATCATTTCTAGACAAACTGAAATTTGGTGTTTGAAATTGAATTTTTAGAAAAAAAATAGTAAACAATAAAAGCGTATATTTTGAAATAGGGGTAAAATTTTGGAAAAACCATCATGGTTTTTTTAGGAGAATTTTTATAAATCATTATAAAAATTCTCCTAATTTCGAGAAAAATGGCCATTCGAAGACTATAGCAGTTTCCGAAAAAAACTTTACAGTTAAAGTAAAGACAAACTCAAATGCGATCATTTTACATTTTATCATGTTCCAGTGGTGGATCAAATCAAATAAAGACCCAAAGAGGTAAAAGTCTTGGGACCTCAAACAAAAGTCGTAATCTCGAAACTTCCACTTTTTTCGAAATCTATAGTGTTAACCAGAAAATTCAAGTTTTTTGTTAAAGATTCCTACTTTAATGTCAAGAATCCGATGATTTCGATCTGATCGAAATTTCGATTTTTTTTCCTTTTTCTCAAAATTTAGGCTTTCAATGTCCCATTTTCTTTTCTAACATTTCCCAACATTTTCAGACACTTTAATTCTTGTTAATTTCGGCTTTTTTTATACCAGTTATTAAATAAATGTGTGTGGAAATAATTAGTAAAATTTTATTTCCCATTAACTATACTATCTTCTGACTAGTAAGTACACCAAAAAGTTATTTCCTTACCTGCACCTGTGAAAGGGAATACAACAGCCTCATATGATAAACGTCTTTATCAAGCTATGAAATCCTGAATAATGTGTGACCATCTTTGTCGACGCTTAAGAAATTATACTATGTAATTATTTTGTTTTTTACACGGAAACAGATTGCACTGGTAAGTTTTGCATATACATATAAAAAATGTTTCAAATTAAAATAGAATAAATGAAGTTCAGATATTTCACAAAAACACCACAACGGATCAGAAAACTGAGGTCACATGGCACACACCTCTTATTTAGGTCACCTAAACCTGACCCCAGCGTGTAGTCGATTAAAATAATCTAATAAAATGTTTTTCAACCGTAAAATGAGGACGTTTGTAAATATTCTTTAGTAAATAACGTTTTAAACAGCTCACATTTTCAACGAACTGTCTATCTACATTAAATTACACGTAACAATTCATAAATTTTAGCTCTGACGTTAAAAGACTGAAACAGTCTACAGCTTTAGAAGAGTGGGATAGATTTTTAAAACTACAAATAATTCCTCGAGTTCTGGACATAAATCACTGCAGAGTACCGCTTATTGAATTTACTGGCATCAACGACGAACAACTCCCTCTGGTACATGTCTCCAACTGATACTTTTCTCCTGGAGGAATCGACAGACTTCGAGTCCTCTTAATTCGTCTCAATGTCCCCACTATGCCAGCGTCTTATCTATTCAATGTTAGTTTGATTTAATCAGCGGGTCTTTTAGCTTGAATTACCATGCTTTCGGGATATTTAGTCAAACAAGTTAAGGTGAAAAAGTATTCAAATTGCGAAATAAATTAAATAATCGTGATAGAATGGACTATACTTGAACAATTAGGTAGAAGGCTAAATTTGATGTAGGTATGTATAATGTGCTTAATTGAATATGATTACTAAATATTAATTGTTTTAACCTATATTTGATTAACCAAATTACAATTTAATCTGTGAACTGTAATCAGTTTCGAGAAAACAAAAATATCTTCATATGAGAGTTTAATTTTTAAAGACGAATTATGCTAAATGACAGAAAAAGTACCATCCCCAAAGCTTAAAACAACTCCTTTTTTATCTCATCAGAAACTGCTGTCATCACAGTATCATGAATGGGGCCGTAATCAAAGACCCGGCTTTTTCTAACATTTTAAAGTGTCTACATGACTCTAGAGCGACGGAATAATAAATAACATAAAATGTATACCACCCTAATTACATTTTAAGGCTGATACAAATTAGATTGCGAGTAATAAGAGCTCTCTTTATTTTTAAATGCGGTTACGCTACCTCCCCATGTTCGCCTGTGCCTGCCGGGTTTTTCGAGTTTTTGTGCCATCATTCGAGAGCTCATCGTTTTGTATTATTAATCTCCCTTTTCCTGCCAGATGTTTCCTCAAGATTAAAGTTACATAATCTGGAATTTAACATGACAAATACCGCCACCGGGCTGTCGTATTTGAAAACGCGCCCGAACGTGCGAAAAATCGGGCGACTTTTCAACCTTTCCAGAAGGGCTGGAATTAAGCCTCTAAGTACACGCACTTAAACGTCGCTGTAAGTGAGCTTTCAACAACTTAATGATAGCTGCCTACTATGAAATTCATGTAAGTGGTTGTTAGAAAATACATAAAAGGCGAGAAGGCGGCTGCGAAAGTACCTAATTTATTCCGTACCCTTTATGAGAAAGATTTAAGTGGGTCTATCCCCAAATCGAAACCGAGGGGGCATAAAAATAGAAATAAAATTGGATTGTTGGAGTGCCAAACAGGAGGAGGAAATGGGAACAATTGAATGACCAGGATGCGTTTAGCGTATGATATGAATTTACATAAAATGTCCCTCTCTATTTTGGCGAAAATTGTTCAAATTAGGGAACTCCTTTCATTTCAGATGAATGTATTCTCAGGTTTAGTGGAGAGATTTATTTTGTACTGAAATTCTTATCCTAATGTTCTTGTTATTTCCATCGCCTGCACTGAATTTTGTGTTATATGTTACGGGCATAGTGAGAAATTAGGACAATGTTTAGAATGCCCGGGAAATGTAAGCAATGACCTCCCGCTCATATTGGTCTTTGTAGGAAGTATAAAAAAAACTATTCTAAAGCGTTTCCTATTTTTCCCGATTACCGTGAACAATGCCCATACTAAATTGGGCAAAGCAGATAATTGTGGTTACCAGGTCACTTGGAGCACTGCACTGTTTACGTGCAGATACTCTAATTACGACTTGCACACAAAGTTTCGACACAAAGGGCAATTTGTGCTTTTACGCGAAGCGACCTATCCTGTCAACGAGAAGAAGATTTGGAATCTGCTGATCATGATGTGATTTGGCTGAAAATGTGCTCCAAAAGCGAAATAATATTCATTCCTTCACTTTATCTGTCTCCAAACGACCCCTCATACAGACAGCTCTTCTCTTATCTCTCCGTAACCTTCGATCACCTACAGACGAATTATACAAACGCTTAGGTTGTCTTTCTCGGTGACTTCAACGTACGCAGCATCCCCTAGTTAAGGTTTTCTTCCCGAACTAACGTCGCGGAAAGTGTGGCAGTGGCTTTTGCCATCATTTGTGAACTATCGCAATTAGTTGAGGAACCCACAAGAATTCCTGATGTAGATACCCATCAACCTAATCTACTTGACTTTTTCCTTACAAATTCTCCAAATTCGTATAAAATTTCTGTGACATCACCGCTTGGAAATTTCTATCACAAACTTGTAGCAGCCTCTCGCTTGCTTCATATACCACCTCCTTCTCAGACACAGTCCCGTAGGGTTTGGTAATTTAACTCTGCTAACTGGGAAGAAATAAGAAACTTCTTTGCATCTTTTCTTCAGTCACCGAATCCATCACTGAAACTATCCTGATTGGTATGGAATGATCAATTCCCCACTCCCAAAAGAAGTCTGCCTCCAGTAAATCTTGGTTCAACAAAAAATGTGCTCGGGCTATCTCCTGCAAAATCCCTCCCGAGACTTGGACTACCTTCGTAGATACACGAGATTTTTGTAAATAGGTTATTGACGAGGCAAAAAGTAATTTCGATCATAAAATGCACCAGAGACTTATCAACTGTCCGAATGATTTTAGGTCTTTTTTGGGAATTTACAAAGTCGATTGGAAAGAATTTTACATCTTCAAATTTTCCACCTTTACTCGATGACAATAACAATATTGCGACTACTTCCAAGGAAAGGCTAACATGGTAGTCTTAATGTTTGCTGAAAATTCCAACCTTGATTCTCGAAACTCAGAACCTCCTATTCTTCCTAAGGTGGGCACTTCGATGCTTGAAGTTATTTTTAGACAACGCACAATCAGAAAAATTCTTCTCGAGCTCGACACCTCGAAACCTTCTGGCCTTGATGGCATCCCCGCTATTGTTCTTAAGAAGTGCACTCCAGCGTTGACTCCTGTCCTAAGCAAATTGTTCACACTCTCTTACACGTTTATATTAACTGAAGCTATTTACACTTCATTTTGAGGGTTCCTACGCATACATACCCCTCTAACCTTAACTATTACATAATAAATCCTTATTTAATTACAATTTTAATTCCTACCTCTGTTTACAATATATTATCCTAGTCTAGTCTAGATCCTAACCTATAGTTTAATCTATCTAGCCTACCCTTTACCCTATCGTCTAACCTATTTAACTAAATAATATAAACTATTATGCCTCTTGTCGTTGTCTTTCTTTTCTTCCTTCTTGCATTACGTTTAAAGTTGGGTACTCAATCTCCCAGCTTATGCCTTGTCAAGGTACTCGATCTCCTTGACTTCGGATGATTCCAGGTCAGAAGCTTGGAGTTCGGAATAGATTTCCTCCCACATTCTCTTATTCCGCTTTTTAGTAGATTCGTTTCCCAGGTACTCGATCCCCCGGTACTCCGATTCTACTGTTCCTCGAATGAGGACTTAAGTTCATCAAGCCTTCCAGCGGCTTGGTTCAGAACCTCAAAGAAGTTTGGGTTGCGAACCGCTTCGTCGATCTCCTCCGTACTCCTTCGGCCAAAAAACTCATTTTCTTATCGCTAATTGCTTTGCTCTGTTCCTCCATTCCTCCCGATTCCTACAGACAAACATCACGTGGTCAACTTCTCCAGCTTCTCGACACTTGCATAATGGTGAATTCCTCTTTCCCATCCTGTGCAGGTATTCCTGGAATCTTCCGCTGTATACATTGCTGAGTTAGGTGCCTTCCAAGAGGAAGGCCTAAAGACGTCTAAGAAGACGTCTGTAGCCTTCCACTCTTCCCAAGTAGCGATGAGTCCCTCTCCCTGTTGTGGCGGAGTCCCATCTTTGTTGCCACCTGGAAAAAGAACAACGCGACAGTCTGTTCTTAATAAGCTCAAAGGGCACCTTATCATAATCATATACCACTATCATGTCATTATTATTATTTCCTAAACTACTACTCTTACAGCAAAGGTGTAATCCCTAACATCTGGAAATCTGCTAGGGTGCAGCCTGTTCCTAAAAAGGGAAAAAGGAATCTGGCTAACAATTATCGCCCTATACCTTTGTTGTGCGTTATATTTAAAGTGACTGAAAAGGTTATCAACATCGAGATTCTCAAATATCTGGAGGAGAATAAAATCATCTCGGACAGACGATACGGTTTCAAACAACAACGTTCAACTGGCGTTATACCGGCATATGTTACGCATATCTTTAACTCAGCTATGAAAAAACATGGTGAGGCTAGGATTGTGGCATTGGATATCTCAAAGGTCTTTGACAAAGTCTGGCACCCATCCCTTCTCGCCATATTAACATGTTATGGTCTTCCTCCTGGACTCTGTCATTTGATATCCAATTTTCTCGCTGACAAATCTCTTCAGGTCGTCGTCGATGGCATCTCATCCGAGATGTTTGCGATTAAAGCAGGGATGCTTCAGGGGTATGTCCTGTCTCTTACTCTGTTTCTATTACACATAAACAATCTCTTAGCTTCAACTTCCAATCCGATGTACAGCTACGCAGATGATTATAGCCTAGTGTCATCTTTTTTCTCCGACAAACTATTATCCGTCGCTGCGCCAGATCGACTAAGGAAACAGCAGATACAGACGATTAATCTGAATTTCGAAATTATTCTGGAATGGGGTAAGAAAAATCTGGTCGACTTCAACGCTTCAAAAACTCAGGCCGCGGTTTTCTCTAGGCAAACATCAAGGGATAATGCAACAAACATACTAATGGACCTAACCTGTCTATCCTAGGAGTGAATGCGAGCACTAACTTCTTTTAGAACGGTCATGGGCGCACCATTGCCAAGTCCGCCTTTCAGAAGCTAGGCTTTCTTTTAAGAACTAAAAAGTACTCCTCTATCCAGGAAACGGTGATACAATTGATTTGGTACAAAACTACTGAAGATCAACTAGTTTTACGGTGAAAATTCAAATTTTTACTTTTCTCCCAAGGGCTCCTACATGGCTGGTTGCATTGCATAAATACTGCATAAATTGTACAAAAGCTGTGTTTGACTCCTTTTCAAGTTAATAAAGGATTATTTAGCTTCAAGGAAAGCATGTTTAGCAAATGTTCCCTAACAACACACCCGCCACTGTTGGTTCATGGGCGCTGATTAAAATTAATTTTACTCTTTTAATAACTCCACCTTAAGCGGTCTCGAAACGGAGGTATTATATCAATTAAGAGTTTCGCTTAACGTTTGCCATGCACCCGCAGTTAATAAAAGTAAACTTCAATTAACTCCAGCTAATTTGATTATTTGTATCCGTTTTAATTAGGTTTATTTTCCCATCCCTAAACTCTCATGTGTTGTCAGACTTTCATTCCGCGGGGACCCACCATTGGACATAATCAGAATCAGATGGATACCTAATGGGGCCTAAAGTAATTTTGGGAAAAAGGGCGCACTGTGCAATAACATTTCTTAATTATCTTTGCGATGTGGCAAAATATGGTTTCCGGTTTACACATTCAGCCATGGGATATGAAAAAATTAACATATCTACTTATATATTCATGAAAACTTGGTTTACATCAGTCGACTAGTTTTTTTTCAGATTTCACGCTGGATTATATAGTAACAACCAACGTATGTGTATGTTACGTTTAATCGATACTTTCGTAAAAAGAATTCGTTTATTTTTCCTATTGTTTACTCCGCAACGGATGTCGTTCCTGAATATTTCATTAAACGAGGCTTTTCATTTAGAATCTTACACGATTCTGCATCCGAGCTGCTTAGAATTATGCTCATTCAATACATTGCTTATGCAAGAAGCTTCCATAGCTTCTACATTTTGAGGAACGAATTTCCAAATGCAATGAAATGGAAGTATTAGGGAAAACTATTTACAATTGTGACTTCTAAAGGTTACAAATTAATTAGAATGCTGGATTATTAAAAAAAACAAAGTTATTTTTTCCGGTGTGTTTAATATGTGTTTAAACTTTTTGCTAGCTCCTGAAACAAAGCTTCCATGTAAGGCGCAAAAAATTTGTTAAAAAAATAGGTAGTTCTGGAGGCCGCCGACAAAAGTGACAATCATGTCGTTGTAATGTAGTTCGAACCCATACTAATAAACTAGTCGGAATACTGGAAATATTTTAAAATAAATGGTGTGAAACTGACCTACCTTTTTATATTTGTTGGATGCTTATAGTTGTGTGGAAACTAATCTAATATTTATTAATAATGAAATCACTTACACAAAAACTTTGCACTTTGTTTATTTATTGCACGTGATATCCAACATCTATTATTTGTCATTTCTGGAGCCCAAGAGTGCCACATTTTACATTTTATTTTTAATAATAAATATTTGGTTATAAAATAGTACATTCTCGAACGATTGAACACTTCACCATGCTTAAACTTCCTTCTCGTGAAATATAAACATCATATCCGGTCTTGTTGCAAAAACTACTATGGTACTCCTACAATTAAATAATTGAAATAATAATCAAACTAAAAGACAATTTAAACAATGCACAATAATCAATTTTTCACTTCAAAAAAAAAACATACATTTTAGAGTTATATAATATTTTAAGTTTAAATTCGAAGTTTACAGCAAAGTATTCATCTTATGAAAAACTTTTAGACTTATAAACATTTCCAATAGTGGAAGAGAAAATTTCACCCGTAAACAACAAAACCGAACTTGAGCTTCATTTTAGTAAAAGCGGATGTGGCGCTTGCAAGTTATGGAAACACGGCCGGAGGATGTTTTCTATCCATCAACGCAAGAAAAAATTACAATCCCGTTTCAATAGTTGGTAAAAGTTGGCGCAAGAATTCAAAATATGTTCGAGATGGATTGGATTGGCATACATTAGCCATGAAATTTTGAAATTGTGTTATCGAAATTCATAAATGAACTCTTAAAACAGAAAAACAAATTTGACAGGTTTTTAATCAATACATCCTTACTCACCCCACAGGAAACTGATTATTACGTAAAATTTGATGTTTTACATAGAAATTTCAAACTCTCTGGAACAAATCCCAACAATGTTCAGGTTCTAATAATTGAATTTGTGGCATTCCATGAATGTTATATAAAAGAATTACTGATTTTCATCTGATTTCATTGGCAAAACAATAATTTAGATCAATATTAAAATAGGACTCCCTACTGTCTGAATTTTTTCTATGACAAATACGATTATAACAACCCTTCTTCAACATTAAACAAATTTTCCGCATATGATAATCGACAAAACCGTCACTAGGTAATCGTTTGTCTCGTGAAATCACACGACTAGCAGCCTTTACACATAACAATTTTAACCGCGGGACACGGGAATAAAAAATAACATATACACACATTAGAAGACGTGCAAATTATTTATAAGAACAAAACTATGATGTCGAAAACTCTCCCAATATTAGAGTATAAAACTTATTGAGTTAGAACCTCAGTAACCATCGCAGGATAAGTATACTTTATTTTGAGGATAATTTTGTTTAGAATAAAAATAATTCAATAATTTGTAACTGATTATTTTAAAACAATATTAACTATGTATTTAATTTAAAAAGATAATATTAGGTTAGACATGAATATTCTAAACTGATTTATACTCTCCAGGGGACTGTGTTCCTACGGGTGTCCGCACCTGTTTGTTTGAAGACATTTTGTCGGAAGGGGGTCTAAGATATAAAAAAAGTACCGAGGTCCGATCTGGTTCTTGGCATCCCTGCTCAGATATTTTTATTGATTCATAAAATGTAGCAAAATTATTCAAAAAAAAAAAATATTTGAACTACATGTAAAAATATAGATCAACTGCGCGTCTGTAATATGGATAAGAAAATCAATACATGTCAAAGTTTGTGACTCGTAAGAGTATTTCAAATAATGTGTGATTCATATGCTTTAATAAAACATTAATTAACACGTCACCCAATTAAAATAATTGGATTTCAAATGCTGGGGAGTAGTTTCAAATGTCTGAATCCCCACGTAGTTTAGTTTTATAATTCTAGACCCTTCGAGGGGCGCTTGTAATGAAGCGGATTGTTGGCCTAAAATTTATCCGATAAACAGCTCGTGTGGTTGCTTGAATTCGGGGCTTTTCCGATTTCGTTGTTCAGCATCTACTTAAGTACAAAACGGAAATAACTGTTTGTTTGACTCCTCGCATTAATCTGTGCATTCTGGCGTTAAATTTAATTCGCAAATATTAATATAGAGCACGGTTTCTGCCAGAAGCTCGAATGAAACAGAGCCCGAATTGTTTGTATTTATCGGTGATTGTTTGGATACAACTCTGCCCTTTTTCCGCATTTTCATCATTTTTACCTTATGCCAGCACACGTTTCGATGGAAGACGGAAGGTGTTTGGTAAAATTGCGAGTGAGGGCGTTGGCATTAAACAGAATATTATTTCGCGGACCCTAAAAGTGACTTTTACGCCTTTTATGTCAAACAGCTATTTATAAGTCTCCTGAGAGGAAAGTTGTATATTCGGGATTCGCATTATTTACCTTCGACCTAGTTCTCCTTTTAATTCACCATGTTTATCAGCTAGGTCTTGCGATAAACGTGTGTGCATGTTGATGTAGTATATTAAGGAATTTTTCTTTTTTATAGAAATGAGTAGGAATGTCATCGGTCGACAACGACACGTTGTTCTCGACGGCGTCAACCAACGTATCAAGCTCGGAGGATTCCTCGGCCCAGCACATACAGAAGCTGGCGTTAGCTGGCTTGCTCAGCATCGTCATCGTGGTGGTTATCATAGGCAACACCCTCGTCATATTAGCCGTCATCACCACAAGAAGATTGCGGACAGTCACGAACTGCTTTGTCATGTCACTGGCTATAGCCGACTGGCTGGTTGGGACATTCGTTATGCCGCCCGCTGTGGCGTATCACATGAAGGGTAAGGAATCGTCCCATTAAAAATTTACTGTATCTCTAGGTCAAAAGTATGTATTTTTTTTTAAGTTTAATCCACTAGCAAAGGGTAACCCCATTATGCTTTCAAAGCACTGCGAGTAGGAGGCGGAAACAAGGATAGATGGCGATAAACCGCCTTCTTAAACAAGGATAGGTTGTAATTTTTGGGGAAAATTCCTTTCGGTAACAAGTTCCATAACTTGAAAGTTTTATAGAAAAACGAGTCTCCGTAAACAGAAGTCCTCACTGTGTCAAACTGGACCGCACAGGAATTTGCTGCCTCCGACTGTCTAGTACGCCTCAAGAATCTTGCCTTTGGGGGATCAATCCTGTTAGTTCCTGCGAGCATCTTCCATGATAGTACTTGTAGAAAAGAGACAAGTCACCAACCATACGCCTGTGTTCTAGTGTTTCGAGGGACTCGGGCAGAATATCGTCATCAATTAGGCGAATCGCTCTTCTTTGAATTGAATCCAAGAGAGCTAAAGTGTGTTTTGGGGCTGAACTCCAAACATAAGAACAGTATTCTAATGTTGGCCTAATTTGAGCTTTGTATAGTGTTAATAGCTAATGAGATGTGAAGTACTTTTTAGCTCTAAAAAGAAAACCTAGTTTCTAAGAGGCGGATTTGGCAATGGCGCGCACATGATCGTCCCAAGAGAAGTTAGTGCTCGCATTCACTCCTAAGATAGATAGATTAGATCCCATCGGAAGGATTTTACCGTCCATTAGTATGTTTGTTGCATTATCTCTTGATGTTTTCTTAGAGAAAACCGCGGCCTGAGTTTTTGTAGCGTTGAAGTCGACCAAATTGTTCTTACCTCATTCCAGAATAATCTCAAGATCCCGATTAATCGTCTGTATCTGTTGTTCCCTTAGTCGATCTGAAGCAGCGACAGATAATGGTTTGTCGGAAAAAAAAGATGACACAAGGTTACTATCATCTGCGTAGCTGTATATAGGATTGGAAGTTAAAGCTAAGAGATCGTTTATGTGAAACAGAAATAGAGTAGGAGACAGAACAGGCCCCTGATTAACTTCTGCGTTAATTGCAAATGTCTTGGATGAGATGCCATCGACGACAACCTGAAGAGATCTGTCGGCGAGAAAATTGGATATCAAATGACAGAGTCCAGAAGGAAGACCATAAGATGTTAGTTTGGCGAGAAGAGATCGGTGCCAGACTTTGTCGAAAGCCTTTGAGATATCCAATGCTACAATCCTAGCATCATCATGTTTTTCCATAGCTAAGTTACAGATATGAGTAATATATGCCAGTAGATCGCCAGTGGAACGTTGTTGTCTAAAACCGTATTGCCTGTCGGAGATGATTCTATTTTACTCCAGATATTTGAGAATCTCGATATTGATAACCTTTTCCATCACTTTAGATATAACGGGTAACAAAGATATAGGGCAATAGTTGTTAGCCAGATTCCTTTTTCCCTTTTTAGGGACAGGCTGCACTCTAGCAGATTTCCAAATGTTAGGGAATACACCTTTATTGTAAGAGAGTGTGAACAATTTGCTTAGGACAGGAGTCAACTCTGGGGAACACTTCTTAAGAACAATAGCGGGATTACCATCAAGGCCAGAAGCTTTCGAGGTGTTGAGCTCAAGAAGCATCTTCCTGATTGTGCGTTGTCTGAAAACAACTTCAGGCATCGAAGAGCCAACCTTAGGAAGAATAGGAGGTTCTGCGTTTCGAGAATCAAGATTGGAATTTTCAGCAAACATTTAGGCTAACATGTTAGCCTTTTCCTTGGAGGTAGTACCAATATTGCTATTTTCATCGAATAAAGGTGGAAAATTTGCAAATGTAAAATTGTTTCCAATCGACTTTGCAAATCCCCAAAAGGACCTGGAACCGTTCGGGCAGTTGATAAGCCTCTGGCGCATTTTACGATCGAAATCACCTTTTGCCTCGTCAATAACCTGTTTACAAGAATTTCGTGCATCTACAAATATGGTCCAAGTCTCGACTGAGGGATTATTTCGCCAACCACGATATGCGCGATTTTTGCAGGAGACAGCCCGAGCACATTTTTTACTGAACCAAGATTTATTGGAAGCAGACTTCTTTTGGGAGTGGGGAATTGAGCATTCCATATCAATCAGGATAGTTTCCGTGGTGGATTCGGCGACTAAAGAAGGGTTGTCTGAGTTAAAGCAGACTTCCTGCCATGGGAAAGATTCAAAAAAGTCTCTTAATTCTTCCTAGTTTACAGATTTAAAGTGCCAAACTTTATGGGACTGCGTCTGAGAAGGAGATTGTATATGAGGCAAGCGAGAGGCTGCAACAAGTTTGTGATCCGAATTTCCAAGCGGTGATGTCACAGAGATTTTATACGTATTTGGTGAACTTGTAAGGAAAAGGTCGAGTAGATTAGGTTGATGGGTATCTACATCAGGAATTCTTGTGGGTTCCTCAACTGATTGCGATATTCCACAAGTGATGGCGAAAGCCTCTGCCACCCTTCCCGCGTCGTCAGTTCGAGAAGAAAACCTTAACCAGGGGATGTTGTGTACGTTGAAATCACCGAGAAAAACAACCTCAGCTTTTGCATAATTCGTCTGTAGGTGATCAAAGGTTGCGGAGAGATAAGATAAGAGCTGTCTGTATGAGAGATCGTTTGAAGACAAATAAAGTGAACAAATGAATATTATTTCGTTTTTGAAGCAGATTTTCAGCCAAATCACATCGTGATCAGCAGATTCCAGTGCTTCTTCTCGTTGACACGACAGGTCGCTTCGTGTAAAAGCACAAATTCCCCTCTTATGTCGAAATTTTGTGTGCAAGTCGTAGTTAGGGCAAAGCAAATGGACTGTATTGATGGATGGGGAGACTTGGGTTTCTGTCAGAGACAGCACATGTGGTCTTTCATTTTGAGGTGACGAGTTTAGGTTTGAGTTTACACCCCAAATGTTACAGAATTGAATTTTGAATGAATTGTTTGAAAGAAACTTGGCCCGTGGTACATTAATTGGGGAGAGCAGTAAATAGTTTGAACAATTGGCTATTTAAGCCACCATATCTCTAAAATGGTTACACTTCGAAGTTTTTCCTTGGCATATTTAAATCCCACAATAATGTATGTAGGCTCGTTTCCGTAGAATAAGAGTCACTTTTGAAACGACTCGACTTGTACCAAATTTATTTTTATGTATCAAAGTAACAGAATCTTTTTTTACAGGAACCTGGGAACTTGGATGGATCTTGTGTAACATATGGGTATCCTTGGACATTCTTCTATGTACTGCCTCAATTTTAAGCCTCTGTGCCATCAGTGTCGACCGATATCTAGCCGTAACCCAACCTCTTAGCTACTCACGAAAACGTAGATCAAAAAGACTAGCTCTCAGCATGATACTAGTGGTTTGGCTAAGTTCAGCCTTGATTACGTGCCCTCCAATGTTTGGATGGTAATATTCCCATTAAATAAACAATCTGAAAATCGCTAAAACACGACTTGCAGGTATGAACCCGGACATAATATGGATAGAACCTGCGGTTATAACAAAAACCCAGCATACGTTGTCTTCTCGGCCATGGGATCTTTTTTTATACCGATGGTAGTTATGCTCTACGTATACGTTAGAATATCCTGCGTTGTGGCCCAACGACATGATCAGTTGGCCCACATCGATACACATTCCAGAGTAAGTTAGTTTTAATTTTTTCTGTTAAGTCTTTGCAACGAAGAGAATTTTTTTGTCATCTTTAACCGTTAAATCTTGTTTATACCATATCAAAATCTTTGGAGAAAAGCAAAGGAAATCCAGTGAAATACACGTCGCAAAGAAATGGAAAAACCAAAGTGAATTAATTTAATATTTTTGATGCTTTTCAGCAAAACTATAAAATAGCCCTAAATCCCAGGGAGGAATCCGACATCGACAGAGTTTCCTCTGAATGTGAAGATCAAACCATACGATGCACAAGGTACTCCCAACATTCATTTGCATGGTAATTTATGTTTCCCCGAATTATATCAAACGTCAAAACTTTTAACGAATCCTCTTTCAGTGCTCATCAAGCGGTGGAATCCTTAAATCACAACAATCACACAACCGAGCATCCTCAGCGTAAAATCAGCCAACCCAGCAGATCTTTACGGTCTAGCCTCAATTACTCACTAAACCACGATCCTATGCCCCAAAGAACCACCAGCTTCTACCGCACCCCATTTTCCAGCCAGCGCTCCAAGCCGGAGTGTCTCAACTTGGACGCCAGCGGTCTAAATTACGAGCCAGCCTCCAGGGTCTCCTCGTTTCGGAGAGAAACCAAGACTGCCCAAACGTTAAGTATCGTAATGGGCGGCTTTATAGCTTGCTGGCTGCCCTTTTTCGTCTTCTACCTGCTTACGCCTTTTATACCCAGCAATGACGTTACGGGTATCATTATGTCGTACCTGACTTGGTTGGGATGGTTCAATTCGGCCATCAACCCTTTTATTTACGCTTTCTATAGTCCAGACTTCCGAATAGCCTTCTGGCGCTTGACCGTCAAGCACTGTTCCAAATCTAGAAGGCAGGACCTCGCGTTTCAACATAAATAATGTATTAGAAAGTGAAACGCTTCAGCATTAGTATGATTATTATATTTAAAGACTTTTGTTGTAAAAGCAGAAGTAAACATGCCAAATTTCAGCGGAATTATAAGACTTGGATGAAAGAGGATGCTAACGTAGTAACAAAAAAAAAACTCTAATTCACTTTATATGTTCCTGTTATTTGCACAAATTGAGAATCAGTAGTCAAGAAGAATGTTTATTTCTGCTTGAGTACTTCGAATAACTTTTGTAATCTAGTCATAGCCTTAAGTTCTTACTCTGTTTATATAATATTTTTATATTTATTTCGTTTTTAAACTGGTAATAAACCTTCCACCAATAATAATGCACTTATTATTCAAAAATAACCATTACCTTGGAGGTTTGAAATTCCAATTTTTTATTACTTGAGCTTCTTTTCTATATATCACGTCATAAATAGTAAAGAATAATAAAGTTTAAATCCCAAATCCGGAGTTTTGAGAGAAAAGTCGAAGTTTTCAAAAATATTATCTAAAAAATATCAATGAAAAATTTTAAAATTGACATTTCTAACCCTTACTGTGTGGAATTCTTCAATATTCATAACTAATAAACTTTATTAAAACAACAGATATTATGAATTCCACAATGTTTCTATAAATATTTGCTATGTCCGGACCTGTTTTCACTTTTTATAACCAGCAATTTATTTAGCCGTTGTTATTACTATTATTATTACATATTTGCAATAATACGAAAAAACTTAATTTCTTGGAAGCCATAGAAATTCACAAATATTTACAATCTAGTCAATTTACACTTATAAACGAGCAGCTTGATTTTCTAATACAGCTGTAATTGAAGCTTTGGACGAGAATTCGGATTAGATGGAATATTCGTAGGAGTCTGTGATCCATGGAACTTGGCTAAACAAATTGCTGGTATAACTGCCCATGATGCTGAAAAGCGAAACCAGGTTCGGTCATAGCAAACATTTATAGAAATATCGTGGAATTATTAATATCTGTTGTTGCTTTAATCGTTAATAAACTGTATTAGTTATGAATTTTAATATTTACAATCGAAATTGTGATGGGATTATAGAAGCGTTAAAATTAAAAAAAGAAACAGGGAAACAGGGGTCTGTCTTGTTTTCTACTCTGTTTCTGTTAAACATAAATGATCTCTTAACTTCAACAGTTGCGCAGATGATAGTCATCTTTTTTCTCCGACAAACCATTAGCCGTCGCTGCTTGAGATCGATTAATGGAACAGCAAGTACAGATGATTAATCGGGATCTCGAAATCATTCTGGAATGGGGTAAGAAAAATCTGATCGACTTCAACGCCTTAAAAACTCAGGTCGCAGTTTTTTCTAACAAAACATCAAGGGATAATGCAACAAATATACTCACGGACGGTAAAATCCTTCAGATGGAATTTAATCTGTCTATCCTAGGAGTAAATGCGAGCACTAACTTCTCTTTGGACGATCATGTGCGTGCCATTGCCAAATCCACCTCGCAGAAGGTAGGCTTTCTTTTTAGAGCTAAAAAGTGTTTCACCTCTCATCAGCTACTTACACTATACAAAGCTCAAGTTAGGCCAACACTAGAATACTCTTCTCATGTTTGAAGTTCGGCCCCAAAGCACACTTTAGTTCTTTTGGATTCAGTTCAAAGAAGAGCGATTCGCCTAATTGATGACGAGAGTTTAATCGATTTTCTCGAAACACTAGAGCGCAGGCGGATAGTTGATGAATTATCTCTTTTGTACAAATACTTTCATGGAAGCTGCTCAGAGCAACTAATAGCATTGGTCCCCCCAAGGGCAATATTTTTGAAGCATACAAGACAGTCTGAGACAGCAAATTCCTGTGCGGTCCAGCTTGACACAGTAAGGACTTCTGTCTATGGAGGTTCTTTTTTCTATAGAACTTCCAAACTATAGAACTCGTTACTGAACGGAATTTTCCCCAAAAATTACAACCTATATGTGTTTAAGAAGGCGGTTCATCGCCATCTATCCTTGTTTCCGCATCCTACTCGCAGTGCTTTGAAGGCCTAACAGGGTTATCCTTTACGAGTGGATTGAGCAAAAAAAAAAGAAAAAAGTTAAAAAAATATAGAAACTTTGTCACATTTAGTTTGAGATGATGGTCAAACCTTTTAGCAGTTCACATAATATACTACCCTTTGCGACACACACAGAAGTGGTTCAGCTTTGAGGTTAATTTTATTTTGACCCCAAGAACCGACAGAGACTCTGTGTCCAAAAAATTGGAACCATAAATAAACTTTTGTGAACCAACTTATTTCTTTACAATCACTTGATCAAAGACCTCACCCGACTAGGGTTACCGGATTGTCAGCATCCGATTACCAAAAAATGTCCCCAATTATTCTAATTTTTATTTTCCAATTTTAGATAACCAAAAAAAAAAACGTCCTTACTTGAATTTTTTATATTTTCTCTTCTACTTCAGCCCGTGAAAATAATTTTTAATGACCAAAAAAATATCCATAGATTTATCTCAATCATAGTTCTTGGCTAAGTCAAATTATCAAACAAATCTATGTTCTGTCCACCTTTAATTCCGGACACAAACCCGTTGCTTAATTATCAAACACCAGACATAAAAGCTTAAAACTATAACTGGAAGAAGGAGAATCATGATTGAACTTAAAGAATGGCGAATTCTGGGAAGGAACAAATTAAAATGCATGCAAAGTTAAACCTTATATTATGAATATTTTTCTGTTTTCGGTGTATTCCTCATATTTTGCTTATTTGATTTAATTTTAAATACATGCCAGAAATTAAAAAAATCATTTAATGAAACATGGGCAGCCCTAAATCGTAACAAGTGAACATTTTGGCCTACCCACCAGATACAGGTGATCAAATATACAACAACTAGTTTTTATAAATAACTATGTACAAGTGTCAAATATACACATAAATCTTAAAATATATATACAGGGTTATGTGCACATCTGTGCTAAAGCGTCGAGAGGGAACTGACCTCAATTTAACATAACAGCAACAGCAAAACCCACACTTATGTCTACTTGGATACAACTTACAAGAGTAGAAGATGGAACAACTGTAAACTAGGACTTATCCACTTATGGGAATGTAATTAAATTTATGGTTGCATGTTTGAAATAACATAAGGCCAAAAAACTCAACTTCAGCATCTAAGCGTCAAGTTATATGAATGCACACTTAAATTTATGTTTTTGCAAACTGGGATCTGTATTATTTAGTCACATGCCTTTTGTTATTATAAGATTAAAGCTGAGAACAAAATTTGCGGTTTACAGCACTAGAAACTGCACCTTCAGGCACTGAAACCTTCAGGTTACAACAACCTAAACCCAATCTTATAAATCATGGTTACAGCAACACTTCAAACCTACAAGATGAAGAGTCAAGCTTACAGAAACATGAACACTATCAGCATGAGTATACACTGTTGCAATCATTTGAACTAACCACAAAGACAAAACAATTGTCTAATTTAATTTAAATTTGATGTCTACCTACTTATAATCTAACAGCATCAGTAAGCCAGTATTAAATAAATTAGTGGGGTATTTTGTACAAGTTTTACGTATTTCTATATAAGTATAAATCTTTTTCAGCTTTAAAACATAAAATGACCAAGTAGAACTGAACGTTTCAAAATAACAATTAAAACTGAACAATTTACTGAAAATTGAACAATTTACTGGTAAAATTTTAGCTAATAAGAGTTTAAATGTATCTCCTATACGAGATAATTCGAGAAAATCTACATAAATTAAAAGCAACCTTAAATAGACAGCAGACTTGTTTCATTGGAATTATTTTTGTGCTCTTCCTTTTGGTTTAGCTTCAGCCACGTATCACCCAAAGCCTTGGCGAAATGATCATCCACTGACATACCAGTGACATCCATAAATTCTACCACATTGGTTGAATTTATTTTCGCCACCGGTTTCGCTGGACTTTCTTTCACCACATTGTTATTGGTGAATAACGTCTCATAGTCATTGCCCAACGATCGCCGGAAGTGCTCGTCAATTATTGGATCACACATGGACATACCTAAAAATAAACAATAAATACTGTAATTTGTAATTCAACATTGTTTTTAAAAAATTTGGACTTTGGTCTAAAACACTTTGAATTCGAAATTCCAAATGAAGATTTCAAAAACGATCAAAATGTCCAGAAAAACTGGAAATTTATGAAAATTAATTTTCTTAAAACTACGAAACTTCGACATTTATAAAAAAAAATGTTCCGCAAAATTTGAGTCTAGTCAAAATTTTCTGCTTAACTCCAAATTTCCAAATTGAAATCGAAAATTTGAATCATACATGAAGATTAAAATCGAATAAACTTTAAAATTTTTATAGAACCAAAAATTATTTATCGAAATTTCCAAAGTGCTAAGAAGGTTTTTCAAATTTTCTACTCTGAAGTCTATACTAGAATGGTTAAATTCGAAAGTTCGAATTTGGAATGTTAAATGTTCCACAAAATTTCAAATAAAGTCGATATTACGTATTTAAATTCCAAAACTTAAAGAAAACTTATAAAAATGTTGTTCTCAAAATTTCTAGTTTAGAGTCGAAATTTTGTGCTGAAAATCGAAATTTCTTGGTTGAAACCAAAATTTTTAGTTCAGTATTATTTATGTATGGAAACTAAATTTGAAAAAGCTTTGACATTTTTTATAAAACTAAAAGACGTGGACAATTTAACTTCAAAAAAAATCTATAAACGTTCGGAAATTTATACTTTTTGAAGACAACATTTTAGGAGATAAGAGTGCAATTAACCTACCTGAAGGTATCTCTTCTCTAAACGGCACCCCATTCTGTATAACCGACGGCCTGTAGTTCGACCTGTAGCTGGGATTATTGACGGTTTGCGCATAGGAAGGCGGAAGTCCCCTTTGCCTGACGCTCATGTCTATGGGGGCGTCGCCAGCTGCGCCCTTCGTACACCCGTTGCAACCCCCGTCTCCGACGTTTGGCGCCTGTCCGTCCTCAGGACTCAAGGAACCTTGTCGTTCGGGGTTGAATCCCTCAGGTATCTTCGGGTCGGACTTGCGGGTATATTCGGGGAGACGACTGCGTCTGTCTCGCTTCCATTTGGCAGTAGGGAGCTGCTTGTTGTTCACCGACGTTTGCTTCGAATTGTCGTCTAAAATAAACCAGCTTGGATGAGATTTGATTCGAAATAATAAAAAAAATTCGAAATTTGTGAACATTATCCCACTTTTTCGTACGCGGGCAATTTCCGAAATATTCTTAAAATGCGTGGATTTGCGAACCTCAGTCAGCAGTATATTAGAACGAGTATGACAAATTGATTATTATATTATTATAGATTATTACTACCCGCGCAAAGGATGACTACATAAATATTAAATTATACTAGTCGTACGCCAGATAAGATTTCTCTACATTCTGCATTTCTCAGTAAACATTTTCGTACCTTATTTTACCCTCATAGAGAATGAATTTTCCAAAATGTTCGACTAGTTTCTCGAAATTTCGACTTTTTTATCAAAATTCTAAATTTACACTTACAATTTTTGTTTCTTTTTTTCTGAACATTTAATTGAAAACATAAAATGTGCATTTTTCAAGGCTTCGACTTCATTCTCAAAATTTAAATATTTTTCATGACATTTCGCAAGTAAACTAGAAAATTTTTCATTTTTTTCAGAGTGTCGTCCTTCCTTGAACAGAAAATTTTTATTTTATCTAATAATTTTATTTTTTCACTCGACATTTCGATAGTTTTTAAAAATTTCGATCTTTTTGAAATTTCTATTTTTTTCTCGAATTTGTAAAGTTAAAATTTCAACTATTATCCCAAAATCTGAAAACTGAAGTCGAACTTTTTAATTTCTCTCTCCTAAAATTTCGACTTTCAACGAAAATAGAAATTAGGATTTTTTGTTAATAAATTACGAGTTTATTGTCGAATTTTTTTTTGAGAAATTCCACTACAGTTAATTCAGAATTTTTCATTTTAAGCGTCGCAAAATTTCACAATTTTGAAATAACAAATCATAAAGACATAAACTTGAAACTTAGAAAAAGCCGAAATTCTGAAATTAAGGTCGCGATTTCAAAAAAGTTCGAAAATTTTGAATGTTTGAAAATTTTAAGACAAAATCCCGATATTTAAACATCGAAATCTCAAAACTGAAAAGTCGAAATGTATAAAAAAAAATAGGAGTTTAAGAGTCGAAATTTTGAAATAAATTAAGAGATTTGCTGAAAAAATTAAGTTAATATCGAGTTTTCTTTTCAAAAATCTAAAGCACTCAAGATCCACCCTTGTAAAGGTATTTTTGAATTTCTTCGATTGAAATGAACGCAACACCATTAACAATCGTCAAAGTTCATCTTTGTTGTCGTTTTGGACCGTAAGCAAGAATGCCAGTGAACACAATACGTTCGAAATTAATTTCTTGGTTAATTTATAATTTAAATTGGCTTCTAACAAGGTCGACTTGAAGAGCTCGGCTAGTCGCTAGTACCTGAATTAGCAACATCCGGTAGACGGAAAGCCCCTCGCGTATTACGAAAATCATCTTTTTAACCAGCTTTAAAAAAGGAAGCGCAGATTCTCCAAATGAATCTCTTTAGCCCGAAAAGGGATTGCTCCCTAAATAGTATTACGCCCCGATGACTAAAAAACGGAAATACCTGTGTTGACCCAAGGCTGCCAAAAGGCGCTCTTCCCCTTGCTTCGTGGCGTGGAATTATCACAGGCTCTCATCATAAAGGAGATTTTCAACAAATCCTGTATAAATCCCGGATAATCCATACTAAACGCCGGCGTACGCGGAAATGAAGCGGCGCTATCGGAACACCAGGCGGCCAAAGTGATTTTTCAAATAAACAAACGAATGCCGCACGCTTATTTACACATATAACCATTCACAGTCGGCCCGAGAATAGTAAAACTCGAGAGGACTTCATTCATAAGATCGATCGGCAGGTATAAGATGCCAGGTATGTGTAATTAATTTTTTCAGCGGCCGCCCAACTTTCCGCCTTAACGCCGTCCCCTATAGAGTCCGCTTTGCCTCGACAACCTTTTTGACCGGTTGAATTTTTTTGTTTTTATGTCGTGCACGGAGATCGAGCCGTCTATGGTTTGGTCAGCACGCCAGCCACTCGCCTCTCGAGTTCAAACTTTAAAAAAGTTATTCCGCGGCGTGAAGAGCGTTTCAGGCGGAACGGCGGCCGATTTATAGGAGCGATCAAGGTGGAATTTGCCCTTAAGAAGTGACGATGTACGGCAAGGTCGTTCGGAAGTTGTCTTTTTTTTCGAGCTGGCTAGCGATCGATTCGAAACCGGACGCGTTAACAGTCGCTATGAAACTGATAAAAGATGTAACGGAATGCTACTTTGTAATCATTAGCAACAAGCAAACTTGGAGGGGGTGAAACTTTGAAAACAGAATGGAACGATATCTTACCACTTTCAGGTCAATTTTTTTTAATTTTTATATTCAATTGATAAAATATCACTGTCCAAACCTAAGGTTTCCAAAATTGTCTGTATGGACCCCCATAGGTCGGTTTCGACCTTAGGTCAAATGAAAAAAATGGGAGTGGACTGAGATGTAAACGAAGTGGATAAATCGCTTGCCATATTTCAAAAACTAATTGGCTAAGCCAGTTCAGTGACAGATTTAATGTTGGCAGCGCCCTAGGCAAATATTGTATAAGGTGCCTCACAATAATTATGACGGTTAAAGTCCGCTTCCCCCAAAATGTAATTGGCTCCTACACCTCCTTCGTCGCTGAACACCTTCTTGATTTGCCTTATGGATAATCCGTAATTTTGACGAGCTTTGGTTTATCGAAAATTTGACCACCAATAACATCTACGATTCTTAAAATGGATTGATTTTAACTGAATATGCAAATAATGATGACAACATAATGTTGTTTGGTTTCTAATCAGCTCTTAGAGTCGCTAGAATATCCGATCAATATAGAACAATTGCACTTTGTAAAGATAAAACTATAACTAGTGGAAAAAGAAAATATTACTGATGAACTTTAGCTTATTACCGAAATGTTGACCACCAATAACTTCTGAATGTTAACTGCATACACAAAATATGAAAACCTTTTGCTTCATTTCTTCGGTCCTCTGACATACCGAAGCAATGATCATCAACTTAGAGAATTGTGTATAATATGAAGATAAAATTAAAAGGGAAAAAGAAAATATTACTGATGAATTTTCGTTTTTTATTGAAATTTTGACCACCACATGATTATTAAGATGGATCGATTGTGTCCGAATACGTAAGATTATGATGGCGATATACTGTTTAGTTTCAAATCAAGCTTGTGATTAGTTTCTAGGATCTCTAAGTCTAACCATTCGATTAGATACAGCTAAGAAAAACGTATCATGTGAAGACAAAATTGTAGTGGAAAAAGAAAATATATTAATGAACTTTCGTTTTTCCGTGAAATGTTGACCAGGGCTTCGAACCGCTGTTTTTCGTTCCGGTTGTCGGTTTTCGTTCCGGCAAAAAAATTATATCGGTTCAGTACCGGTTTTTGTTCCGACAAAAATATCGGTTTTTTCCGGTTTTCGGTTCAATTCCAGATGACTTATTTTTTGATTTTTAAAAGTTTTTAAACATTGATTTTTGAACGTAATTTAGAAAATGATATCTTTTTTTCTTTAATGTTACAACCTTGCCTAAAATTGAAGGAAAATATTTTATATATTTCAAGTTTAAAATTTTCATGGTGAAACTCTGAATTTTTAGTTCAATTTGAGTTCAAATTTTAAGAAAACCCTTAACTTTATAAAAAATTTCAAATTTAAACTCGGAATTTTCATAAAAATCTTAAATTATATATCCTAGAGTTAAAAACATCTACAATATACCAACTTTGGCGCTTAAAATCGAAAATTTGAGAGACTTTTTTTTCTTTCATAAATTTGGTTCTCTGTCGAAGTTTCAATTTTGACTCGCTTTTTCCAAGTAAAATTGAATTTTTGCTGTTTCGACTGTGTTTTCTAGACCTGTCGATTAAATAGATCAAATTAAAAAAATAAAGGAAAATAAAAAAGACCAAAAATTATAAAATAAAAAGTTATGAAAAATCAATGCTGGACATTTTTAGAGAAAGTCAAAATTATCAAAGGGTCGCATTTTAAATGTTAAAAACGTCCAGAGCGAGCAATTCAAAAAATTTTCGAAATTTAAAGTCAAAAGGTTGAAATTGTTACTGAAAATCGAAATTATCATAAAATTAAAATTTCAGGAATGTCACAATGAATAGATGAAATTTTCAAAAAAGCCCAGCTTTTGAAGGAAGTTGCAATTGTCATGAAAATCGAAATTTTCAAAATATTTTAAAAAAAGTCGGAGATTTTAAAAAAAGTTCCAACAAAGTTTCAGATGTTTAAATAGAAAATTTTTTAAACCGATATTTTCAAAAGACAAACTTTTCAACAAATCGAAATATAAAGAGAGAATTGAATTTTGAAAATATATAGAACTTTTCAAATATTCTAAATTTCGAAAGTCGAAGTTTTGAAAAAAATTTCCATATTTTCAAAAAAATGGAAACTGAAAAAAGTCAAATATTTTAGAATTAATTCGTAATGTTTCAATAAAGTCGAGATTTTTAGCGAAAGTCGAACCTGTCAAAAAATCAGAATTTCAAGTAAGTCACAATTTTGAATAGATTGAATTTTCAAAAAAGCCGAAATTTTGAATTGTCATAGAAATGAAGTTTTTTTAAAACTCTACGATTTTTCCAAAAAATTCAAAATTTCCGAAAGAGCCAAATTTTTTGAAAAAGAAGCGAAGTTTTTAAGAAACTACCAAATTTACTAAAAAAAAAAATTTAATTTTCAAAAAGTCTAAGTTTTCAAAAAATTTTAAATTAAGAAAAAGTCGAAATTTCGAAAATAGGTAGTTTGTAAAGGTCGAATTCTACAAAAAGAGTAAAAAACTTGAAAAATCAAAATTTAAAAAAGGGGAAATTTTAATAAAGAAGAAATTTTGCAACAAGTTGAAATTTTTAAAAGTCGAAATTAAAAAAATACCAAATTTTCAGAAAAAAACAATAAGGACCAAAAAGAATGGTAAACATTTTCAAAAATTTAAATTTTTAAAAAAAGATGGACAAATTTCAAATTTTCAAAAAGTTTTCAAAAAATTCGAAACTAAGATAAAGTCGAATTCTTCAAAAAATCAAAAATCTTGAAAAAAGGTCGAATTTTTAATAAGGAGATGTTTTGAAAGAAAGTTAAAATTTTCAAAATTCGAAAGTTAAAAAACCAAATTCTCACAAAAGTGCAAAGTTTTAATTTCTAAAAAAAAGTTTAGATTTACTAAAAAATCAAACACTCAAAATAAAATTCAAAATTTAATAGTGAAAGGTGAAAATTTTTAAAGAAAATCGAAATTATTAAAATGTTACAATTTTTAGATTCTGGAAAGGTCCAGAGACAACATTTCGAAGAAAAATCGAAATTTAAAACTTATCAAATTAAAATTGTTACTGAAAGTTGAAATTATCAAAAGGTCCTAATTTTTAGAAAATGGAGAAATTTTGAAGAGTTAGAGATATAAAAAAAAAGTTATGATTTTCAACAAAGGTCCAATTTTTCAAATATTTTAAAACTACTTTTTCAAAAGACAAAATGTTCAAAAATTAAAATATCAAGAAAGTCAAATTTTTTAAAAATATAGAAACTTTCAAAAATTCAACATTTCGAAAGTCGCCTTTTGTAAAAAAAGTCCATATTTTAAAAAAAATCGAAAATTTGAAAAAAGGTAAAAATTTGAAACAAGTCAAAAATTTTAAAATTAATTCGTAATTTTTCATTAAAGTCGAGATTCTTAGCGAAAGTCTAAACTTTTAGAAAATCAGAATTCAAGAAAGTTACAATTTTGAATACATGAAATTTCCAAAAAAGCTGAAATCTTGAAGGAATCTGAAATTCTCGAAAAATTTTGAATAAAAATTAAAATTTTCAAAAGTCGAAAGTTAAAAAACCAAATTTTCACAAAAATCCAAATTTTTAATTTCTAAAAAAGGTTCAGATTTACAAATAAAAATCAAAGATTTCAAAAAAAATTCCAAATGTTAAAATCAAAGGTAGATATTTTTAAAGAAAGCCGAAATTTTTAAAAAGGTTTCAATTTTTAGATTCTAGAAAGGTCTAGAACCAACATTTCGAAATTTAAAACTTAAAAGATGAAAATTGTTATGGAGAGATTTTGAAAAAAGTAGGAGATTATAAATAAATGTTTAGATTTTTAGTAAAGGTCCAAATTCTTAAATAAAGAATTTTTTAAAGCTTCAAAAAACTAAACGTTCAAAAGGTCGAAATATCAAAAGAGTTAAATTTCTAAAAAATATAGAGATTTTCAAATATTCAACATTTCTAAACTCGCCGTTTTGAAAAAAAATATTTTCAAAAAATCGAAATTTTGAAATGTCTTAAATTTTTAAAATAAATTAATAATTTTTCAACGAAGTCAAAAAAAAAACAAAACTTCAAGAAAATCGAAATTCTGAATAGATGGAAATTTCAAAATAGCCGAAATTTTGAAGGAAGCTGAAATTGTCATGGAAAACGAAATTTTCAAAAAAAAAATCAACAATTTTCCAAAAAGTCTAAATTTTCGAAAAAGAAAACTGAATTTTTCAAAAAAGTGCCAAATTTTTGTAAAAAGAAAATTAAAATTCTCAAAAATTGGAAATTTTCAAAACATTCTAAACTAAGAAAAAGTCGCATTTTGAAAATAGGTAGTTTAAAAGAGTCTAATTCTTCAAAAAAAAAAAAACAAAACTTGAAATAAGCTAAAATCTTGGAAAAAGGTCAAATTTTATGAGGGGAATTTTCAGGACTCGAAATTTTGGGATTAATTTTGAGAAATTGTTGCATTTGAAATCTACCTTCTGCTAACATTTTGGGCAAAAATTTAAAATTTTTAGTGGAAATGTAAATTTTTAGAATAAAATTAAAAAATTCTACCAAATTTGAATTATTTCCAAAGTTAAATTTTCTATGAAAAAATTGAAATTTTAAGATCAACAACAAATTTCCAATTTTAAAGACGAAATTTTGTGTAATTTGTAAATAAATTTAACATTTTTAGAACAGATTTTTGACGCAAAAGTTAGGAGCAAAGGGTCGAACTTGCAAAGGACCAAACTTTCAAGTTTATACCAGAGGGTTAGCGAAAGCAATTACCTAATATTTAAGAGAACACACAATTTTGACTTCTAAATTCTAAACAAATCACAGTTTTGAGGCTAATGTCGAAATCTTGAAAAAAAAATCAAAATTTTCAGAATAAAAATTACTATTTTGACGTAAACAAAATTGTTGCAACTTTAAATTATACATTTTTTAACATGTCACAATTTCAAATTCACTGTAAAAATTTCAATCCTGGCTTTAAATTGGAATATCATGTTGGGTTTTTTGCTGAAATTTTGACTTGAAATTTAAAAATTTCTAGGTTAAATTTGAACTTGCAAGATTTTAGCGAAAATTTTGAGAATCAATCGTATCCTGAAATTTTTGGAAGACTTAGAAATTCGGCAGCAGGAATTTAAATATGGGATTTCGAAAAAAAATTGAAATACTAAAATCAAAGTGAAATTTGAGGGAAAAAAATTTACAAAAAATCGAAAATGTGACTATTAACTTCAAAAAATAGAGGTATCAAATTAGGGAAAAAAATTTAAATTCAAAGAAGTAAATTTCGAATTTTTTAAAAATAGTATCCAGAAAATTGTCTAGAAAAACTCGAATTTGTAAAAAATTTTAAGGAAAATTGAATTTTCCTAGCTTAAATGAAAAACACGTTTCTATTTTATTCCAAAGATACAACAGAGAAATTTTTTTCATTTTAAACTTGAAATTTTAGGAGAAGAAAAGAAATATTTCGAGTAATTTCCAAATAAAAATTTTAATTCAAGAAAAAGTTAAAAATCTTGAAAAAGATTAAAGTTAAACCTAAAATTTTTATTTGGGTTGAAAAATGTGAAAATTGTGTGTTTCTAATCTAATCTAATCTGAAATGAGAGATGAAGATGAAATGAAAGTTGCATGGAATCGTGTACAATTTTGAAATAATAATTGAAATTTCAAAAAAAAAATTCCAATCCCAAGTATAAAGTAAAAACTATTTTAAGTATATAAATTTGAAGAACCAAAATAAACCGATATTTTTTTTGGTTTCGTTCCGGTTTTCGTTCCGGCGAAAATAAAGTTTTTTTCGATTTTCGGTTTCAGTTCAGATCCGGTTCGAAGCCCTGATGTTGACTACCAAATACTTTAGTTGGGTGGATTGTGTCCGAATACTTAAGATTATGATGGGGATATGCTATTTAGTTTCAAGGAAAGCTTCTGATTAGTTTCTACGGTCTCAACCTTAACCATTCGGTAAGGTACAGCTTACAAAAATGTATCATATGAAGACAAAATTGAGGTGGAAAAAGAAAATGTTGCTGATGAACTTTCGTTTTCCATTGCATTTTTACCCACCAAATGATTATTAAATAGATTGATTGTACCCGAATGTGTAGGATTATGAAGGCCATATGCAATTAAGTTTCAAATGAAGCTTCTGATTAGTTCCAAGGGTCTCTAGCATACCATTCGATGAGATACAGCTTATAAAAATGTTCCATATGAAGGTAAAATTATTGTAGAAAAGGAAAATATTACTGACTGAACTTACCTTTTTCAATTGAAATTTTGACCACCAAAAGCATCGGTCAGTATTAAAAATGATCGGTTTTAATTGAATGCAAAAGATCCGATGAAGATACTCTATTTAGTTTCAGTCGATCAGTTCTTAGATCTGTAGCATATTCAATCAATTAAATACAACTTTCCAAATACAAAGATAAGCCGCCTAGGCAAATACTGATTGGCGCTCCTCCAAATTATTTTAACTAACTAACTAGGCTTTATGGATAATCTGCCACTGGAATATGCACCAGGGAAGAATTTATGGTGCAGTTCAGAAAGATATTAGCAATTCAGGAAGGTATGCCCGTTGCTTATCCTGCACTTAGGAATTAAGGCAAGAAAAATGTTGTACAGCTTTTCCTACTTCATACCTCCGGGCCTGTCGCATTGCAAATTGGTGCCCGAAGCAAACGTACAGTCGAGTCCCCTTTCCCCTTGATTTTGATATAGAAATTCCTTGAAACCCGAGATGTAAAATAGGTTCCATTATATACCGAAAAATTGTTCCAGATACTTCCAAACTGATATTTTATCCAGAAAGCATTGATAAATTATCTGATAGCATCACGTCATCTGATTTGCCATTAATACTCTACGAAAGGTTCAACTCATCGAATTGAATGGACGAAGTCGCTAGTTAATACACACATTCTTTGTACAGGGTGAGTGAAACTCAATGTCTCAGCTCTATTTCAAGAAAATGAAAAACGATATAAGAAATTTGAAAAAAGGTTTTTAAATTGGATTGGGTAAGGTCCATTTTAAGCTAAATTTGTATATTTTTCAACATTGGGAAACAAAAATAATGACGTCATTGAACCTTTTTTTTCCAGAAACATACCTATATTTTTACATGTTTAAAAAAGCTTATTTTTCCAAAGAATTTTCGTAAATAAAAAAAATTTTTCAGTCAAAAAGTTATAAGCAATTTTATTGTAAAAAAAAAAGATTATTGAAAATTCTTAATTACTACGATTTAAACAAATAGACTTTGGAAATGCAATGTTGCCATTTGAGTTTGAAAAATTTTCACGCAAACGACATACTATTTATTAGTTTATGGGGAATCCCAAAGAACCCTAGAAAAGCAGATGAATACGCTCTGAGGTGCCTCAAACATCTTATTTCAAGCCTAAAGATATTTAATAGATTTGTTTTCAAAGGCTGTTTGATTAAATCGTAACGATTTCGAATTTTTAATAATATTTTTTTTGCAATAAGTTTTATAATAACTTTTTAACGGAAAAAGATACCAATTTTTTTATTTGCAAAATTTGTTCAGAAAAATTAGTTCTTTTAAAATGTGCAAAAATAGAGGTATGTTTCTGGAGAAAAAAAATTGTTACGTCATTACTTTGTTTTTAAATATTGAAAATTATGCAGATTTGGCATAAAATGGACCTTACTCAACCCCAATTAATAACCTTTTTTCAGATTTTTTCATATCACTCTTACTTTTCTTGCAGTAGAGCTGAGACATAGAGTTTCAGCTCACCCTGTACATTGGGTTCCGCTTTCGGGCTCGTGAGGATCGTACTCTTATGTGAATCATCCCTACATATGGAATCGTTAATTACCATTGTAGTGAACCTATTTTGTCTCTCTCTTGAAGTTCGTTAGAAGCGAACACCACAACTATATTATGTTTAAAAAAATTCGGAAAGTAGACATCTGTGGAAAACAAAAAAAAAATCCAGCGGCAAAAAAGTTTGGAAATCCTTGATCTAAAAGGAAACGAGGTGTTTTATTGGCAAAAATAAATCTAGGCAAAAGGACATCAGAACAACTAAAGCTTGAATCATGCTCTAAAATGCTTCAACAGATTTTCTAAAAAATCGCAAAAAACTGAGATAAATCATTCCAAAGGATACGCCACTGGAAGCGTACGGTATAAGATGAAACTCATTTCGCGTAATTGTCGTAATCACTTAATCAAGAATTGTTGTTGATATAGTTTTTCTAGGCGAGATCGCTGACTCTTTTGTTTAAGTTTCGTAAAGAGATGTTAAAACCCTTCAAAGAAAAGTTTTGTAAACATTCAAGACGCATCTTCCTGGTACGTGCTGAAAGCGCAAACGGCGCCTTCAACGAATTGAAACGTTAAGAAATCTGTCACCATGGAAAGTGGAGAAAAGTCGAGTTGATTGTTAAATTAATAAAATCTCTTAACAAACAAAAGCACATAATACGTCCTGTTATATTTTCACTTATTTACCAAATAAAACGTTTTTACGAAAAAAACAATTACGAGGCCTTAAAGTATAAAAATTACACCTGACTGTATAATTTATTATAAAAATGAAGAAACAAATTAAGTGTAGATTCCCCAGAGACTATCGCATCATATAATACATATTATAATGAATAAAATGCCTTCAGAATTCGAGTTGACCAAGAAATGAAGTGTGCAATAAAAGAAACAGGTTTAACCGTATTACATTGGGGCATTGTGGATAAAATATTTCTGGAATTTTAGCAACTCGCACCATATTGTGCCGACGTCATCAGAATAAACGTTTAAAAATCAAAGAACGGAAATACTTGACAACTAAACTTACCTGAATTGTTTAAAACCTCCTGATTTTCTTGAAGCATGGTTGCAGCCCTAGATAACACATCGAGGGGAGATTCCGTGGATTCCATAACTTGAAGATGCTAAAAATCATTTACATAAAATCATCTGTTTTTTTAAACTCTTTTTAATATTTCAAATGTACAAAATCCAATGAAAATGCTCTCATAAATAACGAGTTCATTTAAAGTTTTTAAACAGAAATATGGACATCCTGAAAAATGATTAAACCACAGAATTCTGTATGCGTTCATCTTGATTAAGCATCAAGAAAGTTATGAAACCTATCAAATTAGAAAGTTCTTCTCAAAAAGGACTGACAAAATACTGTTCTTTAAAATTTGCAAACTAAAGAAGAAATTCCGAAGCTGGCTCCGAATTTATAAAATGCTAACCTTCAAATTTTTTAAAAAAAATTCCATATTCCGAGAGGGACAAAATTCGAAAAAAGTCAAAACGTCCAAAATTATCGAATACTGATGTAAAAACTGGAAATTTATAAAAATATTTCGAAGCTTATATTTGAAAAAAAGTCTAAACAAATCGGGTCTTTAGCATTTTGATAATGTGCTACTTTTCCAAACTCAAAATCGTTTAGTAAAGTGGCACTTCACCCCATACATACGTCACTTTACCACCTAGCAACCGTCACTGTCAAACACAGTTGGACATAAAATATACACAGACGTTTCTAGAACCGCACTTAAAATGTCTGGAGCACAAGTTTCTACATTCTTTTCAGTAGCAACTCATTTTATAAGAATTAATGTGTAATTTAAACTAAATTCGACTCACAAAAACGACACTTGTCAACTACACTTATGTAAATCAACAAAATTGTGTCAGGTTACAAGGTTAATGAAATAATAGATATTTTTTCTATTAATTTCTAAGGGAGCGTTTATACTAGAATTTCATTCCGTACATTTCTCTCTGACATAAAACATATTTTATCGCTGACGTAAGTGTCAACTATCCTGACAGGAAGCTATAACCTCCCAGCTGTGTAGATAAGTCTCGGATAGCTTCTCTCAGGATAGTTGACACTTATGTCGGAGAGAAATCTAAGGAATAATCTAAACGCACAAGTTTGTAAGACTTTCAAACTTTCAAGCCTCTATTTAACTATCACAAAATACGAAAAATTAGTATAAACAAACACGTGAGAAAGGCAATTTTACTAAATTCGTAAAACTTTAAGTTACTCGCTCGCTGCGCTCGCTTGTACTCGAACGCTTTACTCATTCAGTAAAACCACTTTTCTACACCTGTCGTTTACTACACTATTACAATTAAAATTTTTAGAAAAAATCAAAATACACACTTTATACACACATATATCAAATATCTTGAAATATCGAGAGAAAAAAAAAACGACATTTCGAAGGAACGGTCGAGAAACTAAAAATGTGAAAGAAAAATTGATTTCCAAAAAAAAATAAAACAAAAAAAAATGTTTTTCCAAAATTTCGAGTTTATAACCGAAATTTTAGAAAAAAATAGGGAAGATGAAACTAGGAAATATTTTTTAAAAATTAAATTAAAAATTACATTAATATACAGGTTGAACCAAATTTGATTTCCACTACAGAGATCTCGTAAACCATTAGAGATACAAGGAAACTTAAATGGGAAAAATAGTGTAGAATTTAGTGCCTAATATTATTCTGCAGAGAAAACAATTGAATTCCAATTCGTCTTGATTTTATTTAGAAAAAATTGAAAGTCGCCATTTTTAAAAATCAGATGTAACTTGTTTAATAAAACCAAGACAAATTGAAATTCAATTGTTTTCTCAGCGAAATAATATTAGGCATTAAATTCTGCACTACTTTGCCCATTTAAGCTTCCTTGTATCATCTCTAATAGTTTACGAGACCCTTATAGTAGAAATCAAATTTGGTTCAACCTGTATAAAAACTTTCCAACTTCAGTAAAGTCAAAACATCTACATTAAGGTGTTTAAGGAGTTTTAAAATTGAAAAGTTGGGGAAAAAGTATAGAGTTGGTAGTGCCACTTTTGAAACTGAACGTTTAAAAAAAAACATAAATTATAACAAAAAACTTCCTCGAAATTTTGAAAAAATAAAATTGCAAAGTTTACACTGGAAACGCTGTTTTGCTAAATTGATTATAACAAACTCGAATTTTCGAGATTAAGATAGAAATATCCGAAAAAAGGTCAAAAATTTCTAGAAAAATTCGAAATTTCGAGGCAAAATTCTAGGGAAAAAGTAAATACTGAAAATGGCGTCGAGTTTGCCTGCAACCCGATATTTCATGCATATGTAAGAGTTCCCCTTAACATTTTAGGCTAATATTTTCTTGCTTTCCTTTTTTTTGCATTAGTATCATTTGGCCATGTTTCCCGAATTTTTTTAAAAAATTTCACTTTTCCCCAATTTTGAGCTCGAGTTTTTAAAAGTATGCCCCATTCTGAACAAAGTACAACAAAAACGTCTAAGTTTTTCGATTTCTATTCTAAAGTTTTACCAGAAATTTTTCCAATAAAAACTAAAAAAACCCTTCAAGCTTTCGTATTTAACGTAAACGCCGATTAATAACTTGTTATTTCAGTTAAAAATTATTCAAACATTTTTAAAACTGAAGTTGTTCGTTACCTCAGTTATTCATTACCTTAACAATATATTAAGTTACTTAAAAGAAATCAGATTTAGAAATTTAGAATCGAATTCAAACATCACACTGACACCAACATAATGAGGACACTCGAAAATCGGTTCCGCCTGTTGCTTGGAATTTTGTTTACATTCGTCTATGACACATTTAAATCCGCAATTATCTTTATTGCCTGGCGGCAAAACAGCGTCGAAAAATATCAAATTATCGCAAATGTTTGACCGCACGGATCAATTTATATTCAACTCTGGGAGACAACGTAGAATAATTCAAAGGAATGTGAAGCATTCAACAATCGCATGTAGAAAAAACAGGGAAAACACTGACCTCAATAATAAAAATATTTCGAATTCCATTCAACAATTGTCAACAAAAATTACTAGGTCGCCCAGTGAAAATGTATTTATAACATAGAATTAATAAGTAACTATCTTCATCAATTAAAACCAAATGTATTCGAAAATTTCCCAAGCGAATAATTAAACCATTGATTAACATTCATTAACCCTTTAAATCAAAAGGTTCAAAGAAACCCAAAATTATCAACTTACAACAACCCGTGAGACCCAAGGGACAAAGTAAACAATAAAATACACCCCAAAAATCGATAATTCACCAGAGAAATTTCAACCCCATTTTAAATGTACTCACCCCTGCGGTAAAACGTCGAAGAAGTATCCACAAATTTGGAATATTGTCTCTAAATTCGAGAAAAACACGTCGGAACACACCACTACAAAATAAACCACTAAAATTCAATGAGATTTTGACATTTCGGTCAAACTTACTTGTGTGGTATGCTTGGAATGTCAAATATTTACATTGAGGCCCTAGTGGAAATCTTCCGAACTAAAAAGCCGGAATTACACAGGGACCAAACCTTTCAATTTGTACAAACTAAAGGCTGTTTTTACAGCACTAATCAATAAAATTTACATTAATTGGGCGAATTACTGTATCGTTTTGGTGATTTCGTTCCTAGAAATCGTTTATTTTGGGATAAAATTTATGTTTAATATTCTAAACAATTGGTACAGTGTAATGTTCACTTGGTTCTCATTGGTCATATTTTTCGCATTGCATAGCTGCTTCAGTGGTAGAAGTAAGTTTTGATTAAACATTTGAATTATCGTGAGTGATGTCAACATTTGTGACAACGGCGATAAGAATGCATTGTCGATATTTACTACCGAAGGCTGAGGATTTATAGGCGCAGGCGTTACATAATTTGAATTGTTCCGCCGCCAGAGTCTTCTAGGGTTAAAGTGCATTTTTAGTTCAAATTATAGTTGTGGCCCTTGAAAACTCAGACGGTCAATTTTGATGTGAATATCAAAAATTTAAAATGTAATGTTTAAATCAGATCTTCATCAATCAGTTTAATGCCACTGTTACATTTGACAAATCCATAATCGTGTTATTTTTACAATGCTGCAATTAACGGATTTGCAAAAATCTATTACAACTAGATTAGGACACGGAAGGAAGTAAAGTTTTTTGTTGTAACATTTAAAGTGATAGTTTTTGAAATTGAAATAGAGTAAGTTTAAAACATTATCTGCAGTTGTATCAAGTATTTTTTATTTTACTAGATTTGCAATAACTTTTGTATTCTACGCCAATGAATCTTTTAAATGACGTTTAGAAAAATGAGTTTTCCAGTTTACACCCCTAAAACATTCTATTTATGTGTATATTATCAAGGGCCATAATTTCACAGATCTCTATTTTTATTCCCATCGAGAATATAGACCAAGCGAAAAAAATATTGCATTTGGGAATCGTGGATATACTCCATTTCAGATGCATAAGAGTAGGCTGTTGACTTCTAGTTTTGTAGTAGGCAAAAAATATATATGTTTTGTGTGGCGACAACAAGAAGTAGTAATATTTAGACATGGTAGTATGGCAGCGCTATGACATTTCTTAATGGTGCTCTCTGCTTTTAAAATCCCAACCACGGATGATAGAATAAGGATAGTGCACGGCCTATATTGGCCATGTATAAAAATTTGACCAAAATGCGTCTACAAAGTGGAGTAGCTCCGCCTAGGGATGTCGATTTCTTTTTAAATAATCGATTTTTGGATCGATTCGAATCGTGAGCAAAAGTATCGATTCCCGATAAAATTGGGTGCTGAAAGATCGATTTCCGATTTCGCCTTGTTGGCGAAATTTTTAAACATTTCTAATAAAAAAAATTTGAATTATAATGATGAATTGGCGTAGTTTAATCTTGAAAGTTTTTTCTTGGATTTTAAACACTAATATTTATATTTTAATTATTTATTCCTAATTAGAAAAATCCGATACATATTTGTTTTCTGCTTTGTTTTTTATTTATTTATTTTTGGTTTTCTACGAAGATGTAAAAAGGGCATTCATTTATAAAAATATATTTAGAAATATGAAGTTTAAACTGGAAATTACGTGATTAAAGTGGAAATTTCTACTTTATTTTCCCAATTTCGACTTTTTTGAGGAAATTTCATAGATAAAGTCGAAATTTGCTTAATCTCGTTCAACATAAGTCGAAATTTCTTATTTTATGGTTAAGTTAGGCAGATGACAGTTAAGCCCCACCAACCCTTATAATATAAGACCATATTCTAAGTACCAACTCTTTTACAATTTAATGCTGACACTTAGCAGTAGGGTACGTTCAATAAATTCAATTTTTTATTACCAAAAATTTCGACTTTTTTCGTGACATTTCAGGGTTAAAGAGAATTTTCGAGAAAAAATTCGAAATTTCGGATTCAAAGTCCACATGTTACACAAGCGTAGAAAGACATTAATTTAAAAAAATTATATTTTGAAATTTCGACATTTTACCAAGGCGTAAAAAGGACATTGATTTAAAAAAATATTTTTAGAGATTTCGACTTTTTTCTCGAAATTTCAATTTTTTTTAAATTTCAGCTTTTTTTGAAATTTCGACTTTAATCTCGAAATTTCAACTTTTTTCTCGAAAATTCGACTTTTTTCTTGAAATTTCTACTTTTTTCTAAAATTCCGACATTAATCTCGAAATTTCGACTTTAATCTCGGAATTTCGACTTTAATCTCGGAATTTCGACTTTAATATCGAATTTTTTCTCGAAATTTCGAGAATAAGTCGCTCTATAATAAGCACACTCTATGGTTAAATTAGGCAGACGCATATATGTAATACTTCTATATGGCGTGTTGTGTATAATCGCCACTACAAAATGCGTTGTCAAAAAGGTGAAATGAAAGTATATGTCGTACTCTTTGAAGTACAAGCATTCATTCAATTATAGCGGGAACAGATGACAAGATGGGCGGGAATACTAATAAATGAATGACAACAAAGATAACTGACGAGAAGCGGGATTGGTTAATAAATTCTGTCCTCCATAAAGACAAACATATATATCCATCGCGTCTTTTGAACACAATCGAAGGTACAAAACACGCCATATAGAAGTATTACACATATGGGCAGACGACAGTAAGTTCCAACACTCCTCTTTCCCAACAATCTTGACAGTTGGTAGTAGGGTTTTAATTAGCAAATTTTGGTCGAAATTTCGAGTTTTAAATCGAAATTCCGTGATTAAGATCAAAACTTCGAAAAAAAGTCGGAATTTGAGAAAAAATTCGAAATTTGAGAAAAAGTCGAAATTTCGACCTTATAAGCTTCAAATTCCGGGAAAAAAGTCGAAAGTTCCAACACTCCTCTTTCCCAACAATCTTGACAGTTGGTAGTAGGGTTTTAATTAGCAAATTTTGGTCGAAATTTCGAGTATTAAATCGAAATTCCGTGATTAAGATCAAAACTTCGAAAAAAAGTCGGAATTTGAGAAAAAATTCGAAATTTGAGAAAAAGTCGAAATTTGTCGAAAAAAAGGTCGAAATTTTGAGTTTCAAGTCGATATTTTGAGAAAAGAGTCTCTCTCTCTCTCTCTCTCTCTCTCTCTCTCTCTCTCTCTCTCTCTCTCTCTCTCTCTCTCTCTCTCTCTCACCTGAAACTTTTTTTGGATTTCTCCTACATCATCTTTTTCGTAAAAAATATGAATTGAATGCATTAAGAAATGAAATCAAACGAAATCGGTAAGTTTTGACATTTCTCAACAGGTGTTTAATAGCCATATTTATTTACTTCCTTCCTCATTGGTAGTAGAAATCCTTTGACTATACATATAAATTTAATATTAATATTAATATTTATATTATCTAAGTAGAAATCCATCACTCCCGATATCAGGAGAGGGTACTACCTACTCTGTAAACGCTTTTTCGACACCGTTTTTTACGTTCGTGCCTTATCCTACTTCTATAATCCGTGATCCCAACCTAGGCATGCACAAAATTTTTGAAATATCGATTCCGTGTCTATTTAATATATCGAAAAGCATGTATCGATATGTTTCAATACATCGGCACATATATTTCGATATTTAATGTATCGTATGAATACGATGTCCCGTAGTAATATTTGGCGATAAAAAAAAACGATTTCATCTCCGACGGAATTTTAAAATTATACCCTTACCTGTCATCGCGATCCATCGGAAACAAATATATCGATACCATTTCGGTACATCGAAACAAAAGTATCGATGACCAAATAACCAACATCGATGTTTCCAATACATCGATGTATCGTATCCCTAACCTAAATATCATTAAATATTTTGATTTGTTGTCGGTGGTTTTGAGAGTGATTCTTTTATATTCTATGTCAATTTCTGCTGAAAATTTTTAAATTGTAAGTAATAGAAATGACAATACATTTATTCCGATTATTTCTGCTGAACAACCCCTAAAATAGGGGCAACACATTAATCATGAAAATGTGAAAATTTGGTGGTATATGGGGGGAGCGAGTGTATATTAGTCGCCACCCTCAATTATTTGTACTTCTCCTCAATTAAGAGAAACCGTTGAAAGTTTGGAAAAAAAAAATTTTTTTAAATATCTTCAAATGTGTTATATCATAGTTTTAAGTTTTCACTTATTCTGTCAGCAGTCCCCATAACTGCTCAATTTTTTAGACATCGTCACACACGCGCAAATTCTCAACTGGTAAAAAAGACCGGCCCATACAAAAGTAAGAACTTTTAATTTGATCAAATGTGTTTGCAATTAAATTTGACCGTGTATTGGTCGCGCAATCAAATTTGGTTCAACCTGTATATACCCCTTAAAGGTGACGACCCACTTTATTGAAAAGGTATTACAGACACCAAGGGCTGTACCCTCCCGCATGAAAGCGGTACCTGGCACATTAACTAATGAGGAAGAAAGTCGACCGCCCTCATGCCTATCTCGATCACTATCATCCGAACCCTTCGACCGCCGAAAAATAACTAAATAAATTTAATATAATCGTTAAATGACATCAATATACGCACCGCTACAATATTGTTAATCCCCGCGCACTTGCTGTACCAGGCGGTACCAGCTCATGCCAACAAGGCGCGCCCCATTCAGAGGCAAATAAATTCGTGAATTACGTTGTGCAATTCTTCAGCAATAAGATGTTCAAGTGTAATTTAAATTTAACATAATTGTTAAGAAAAATGTTTAAGATGTGAAAATTCTATAAGTTATTTTTGTCATTATTTTTATTATTGAAAAATAAAGCTGATGCGGTATATAACCAGATCCTACTTCTGAAAATGTTGATTTTTTGAAGTAAATACTTCCTTGGGAGACTTTGAATATGGGTAAACTTGTGGTTTCGCATGATAATCACGCACGTCACCATCACGCTTTACCAACATGCCCTAATATATTCTACTGATAATATCAGAGCATATCAAAGGGTATTTCATTATCTATAAATATTAACTTTGTTTCCACACAATACAAGCATCTAAACTACAAATATAAGAAAGTAGGTCAGTTTGACAGAATTTATTTTAAAATATTTTCAATATTCGGCTTTTTTAAAAATTTGGCCTTCTAAAAATTTCGATTTTCGTTCAATTTTTCAAGTTTTTTTTTTAATTTTTGCGAAAATGTCGGGTTTTTTAAATGGTTGCGGTTTTCTCAAACTTTCATTTTTATTTCAAAATTACGAGTTTTTTTTATCAAAATCTCAACTTTTTATAAAATTTTCGCTTTTTAAAAACTTTTGAATTTTAGCTTTTTAAAATTTCACGATTTTTGATTTTGACTTTATTTTTGGCAATTTCCATTTATTCAAAATATTTGCTTTCCCAAAATTTCAGTTTTTTTTCAAAATATGACACCGACATTTTTCCCCAAATCTCGACTTTTCCTTCCTTGTCCTTTTTTGAAAATTTCGACCTTTGAAAGTTTGTTTTTTCGGAAATTTAGATTTTTTTAAAAATCCTGACATTTTAAACTTTCAACATTTTTTCAGTATTTCACTCTTTAAAAAATTTTACTTTTTATTGAAAATTTGGACTTTTTTCTACGTTTTGACAAACTTTTCTGAACATTTCTAGGTTTTTGAAAATTTTGATTTTTTTTTTTTTGAAAATTTCTACTTTTCTTTAAAGTTTCGACGCCAGGCGAACATATCTAAATATTACTAGTTCTTGGTGTTGCCACTACAAAATTAGAAGTTCAGTACCTACTTTTAATCAGACAAATGTCCGTCGCAGTAGGTCGTGAAGTATGAAATCAACTTTTAGATAAGTTGCTAAAAAAATCACCAGAACTAAAGCTGGTTTCACGCGGAAACATTTGATGATTAATATGTTGCCTATATTTCAGGAGTTGTTTGGCAAAAATAATCGGACTAAATATTGTCCATATTATTTTTATTAATAACAAATTAATAATTTTTAGCAGAAATTGACATAATATATAAAAGAATCATTCCCAAAAAAACCAACAAATCAATTTAGTGCTGCTACACTGCTAAATGCTTGTTGGCCTACAACAAAATTAGAAGTTTAGGGCCTACTCTGATGCAGATTTCTCTGAAACAGACTATGCTAAACAAATAAATTATGGGAATATTTTATTTCAGAAATGTCAATAAAACTACTGAAATTTCAATATTATGAAGCCTGATAGTTTTCAATTGAAAATTTCAAGAAAAACTTATTTAAAAATTTGACTTTATACACAAAATTATAAGCTTAAGTTTTAAATTTAAACTAAACGTTATAAAATAAAAAACATTTTGAAATAAAACATTTTGAAATAAAATATCAAGAAATTTTAATTTTAAGCGTTAAAGGAAAATTTGTTTTGTTTGATATTTTATTTTTATTAGGAAATACGTTTTGAATAATAAAATTTGTCAAACATTGGTAGGACAATGATGACCTTAAGGGTAGCTAAAAACTTATCGATAGAAACAAAAATTGTAAAATCAATTTAAGTTATAAAATGGAAACCAAATAACCAAGGGAACAAGGACTTTTTATTAATAGACTTCTAAAAATGTACCTAATTTATTAAAATAAGATTACTTAATAGAAAATTAATTTTTTGCTTGTTTTGATTGGATACACAATCTTGCTAGTAATCCAGACATTTGGACCAAAGAACAAAGACCATCAACAATTCGCTGATGAGTTAGACCAATTTCCTGAAACAAAAAATATTAGGTCAGTTTCTCTAAACTTGGAAACTTCGAAAAACTAAAGACAAACAAATTTCCCAAAAGATTAAATAAATTATATCACTAGGTTGAGAATCAAATACATTAAGTCATGAGTTGTAACGAAAAGTAGTGAGAACATACCTTTATAAAAGCTAACTTAAGTGGTTCATCAATATCCATATTTTTGCAGACTTTAAATATATTTTTAATTATGTCTTCTGCAGCATAACCCAAATTCCAGAGATGTTCCACGATCTAAAAAATAATGTTAATAAAATGTACTCTTATAGGTGCAGAAATATCACTTTATAAGCTTTCCGAATGTCTTGATTTATACAACACTTCAGCATATCCTTTATTAGCATTGGGTGGGGCTCATCGCACACTTTGAAAACATTTTTTGAATCAACAAAGCCAAAGCCGTTGTGTGTAGACTGCAAATTGTTCAAAGCTTGCCTCATGTCACCTTGGGCAGTAAATACGATCGCTTCCAGACCATCCTGGGTGTATTTTACCTGAAAATCAACTCTGTAAACATCCCAGAAGAAGAAGCAAGAGAGCATACATTTTCTTTTTCACAAATTTGCATTATCCTGGCTAGAACTTGAGCATCTGTAAGTTTGGAATACCTCAGAACAGCACAACGAGACTGAATTGCTTCAATAACTTTCTCACTGTAGTTGCAAGCTAGGGCAAATCTTGTTGTGTTGCTGTAAATCTCCATAGTGCGCCGCAGAGCTTGTTGGGCACCTTCAGTCATGCTAAAACATGATTTTATTAATAGGAATATGTATTCCAGCTTCAACAATTTAATTTGTATCAATGTAAAACTGCTAAAAAAGTCAGTACCTGTCAACTTCATCCAAAATTATGATTTTATGGCGCCCTGGTGGTAAAGTAACTTTTTGTTGGGCAAACATCTTCACTTTGTTTCTGACAGTATCAATTCCTCGATCATTTGAAGCATTCAGTTCCAGAACAGCGTCTTTAAAGGATGGCCCTAGCAGAATTTTGGCCAAACAGAGTATAGTCGTAGTTTTTCCCACACCTGGAGGTCCCTAAAACATATTTTGTTTAACACTGTGGAGCAATAGATGGTAAACATTTTTTTAAATAATAAACACATACTGCAACAATTATATTAGGGACATTTCCTTGCTTGGAAAATATAGACAGCCTTTGTATTGTATCAACGTTTCCCATGATTTCATGAAATTCTTGTGGCCTGTATTTCTCGATCCTAGAAAAAGTGATAAGAAAAATTCTCTTCAGCAAAACTGTATTCAGTTTCGAAATTAAACATAGGGGATATAGAGACATTTTAAAAGTTTCAAAACTTCCCTTTCAATTCTAAATTACTCATTAGCCATGTTAAAAAGCTACGACTGACAACCAACGAAAACCTACCATGGCAAGTTATTGGTGGTTTTCTTTTCTTCGGTTTTTGAAACCTCTGATGTTTCAGCTATATCATCCACTTCCATGGTTCCCGCCATAATGCTATAACATTAACACCTTACACTCTCAACACCAAAAACAAGATGAACTAAACACAACTTTTATTTCAATATTTAAGGTTAAGACGGTAAAAAGTGCCAGACAAAAATATTATGGTTCCTGAAGTTGAAATAAATAAAGTAAAGTAAATCGTCCAAAATTTTCACAATATATCAATCAACTTTAAATTAATGCTTAATTTTTTTACTATGTAAAAATTTTAAAATTCTCGCGCCAAAATTTCAAGCCATAAAATCAGAAAGGTACTCTATATTCTGTGAAAACAAAAATAATACAGTCTTTGATTAGGTTTAGGGTAACAACCAATGTTGCCATAAATTTAAAATTCCCTATATTCTTCTTCTTCTTAGATATAGTCCATTTAAGATGAATGTGTATCAGAATTGGCACTGAACTAATTTTGTAGTGATAATAACAAGAATTAGTAATATTTAGACATGGCCGTGTGGTAGCGCTATGATATTTCCTAATGATGTATGGTGTTCTGTGTTCTTAAAATTTTAACTTAAATATTATTAAATATTTTGATTTATTGGTTAATTCAAGATATTCTTTTATATTTTAAGTCAATTTCTCCTGTCGAAAATTAAATTGTTTATTTAACTGGCAATAAAAATAATGTGGGAAACATTTAGTACGATTATTTCTGCCAAAAAACCCCGAACTACAGGCGTTAATTGAATATAGTATATATGTATTCAATCAAGGCTATAGGCAACGCATTAATCATCAAAATGTTTATGCGTGAAACCAGCTTTAATTGTAGTATTTTTTTTTAAAGTACTTACCTCAAGATTGATATAATACTTTCTGGTTTATTAATGTTAAATAAAATTAATAAACACTTCTGGTCGACTATGCACATTTATCTAAAATAGACTATAATATGTGTAGTTTGTGTTGATCGAAATAAATAATAATAAATTTATTATAAATTTATTCAGTTTATCAACTCTAGACTCTATTAACTCCGCTGGTTTGTCTATCCTGTCAATTACGAATATAAGTAATTTTCGTTTTAAACGTGTGGCAACGATGGTTGACAATTTATTGATATACCCGTGAACATATATGTAATACCTACATATATGCCCGTGAACATCTCCGATTGATAACACGAATACGAATAGGTTTTGTGATTGTTTTGTGCTGACAGTCTCAAAAAAAATGTAAACAGTGCTATAATTTCGACATTCATCGAAATTATCCTAAAATTTCAATTATGTGGACTAAAAATTTCAAAAGGAAATTTATACTAGAGAAGCTGTGTGTTAACAATTCCTACTTTTATTGGAAATTCTTGCTCTATTACATTCTCAGTCTCTTCATTGTTATTAAATTGTTCAATATTTATTTAAACGTTTTATTTGAAGTTAACATTACATATTTAATAATTTATCTAACAATTATATGGATTACATCAATGATTATGACTGTAATAATACTGGAGAAATTCCTACAGCATAACAAGTTTGTAGAATGTAATTTATTTGGGGGGGCAAATAAGCAAAAATCAAAGGCTACCCTAACGGAATCGATCAATTTCGACGAAATTTCGAAAACAACGGACTCGCAGTTTATCTCTATTTGGTTTAATAAAATCAGCGATGACAAGAAATTCCCCATCAAAAGTCGACAAATTATACAAGAAGTTTCACAGAAATTACTACAAGTGTATTTACATGTTAACACCACTTATGTGACCTACTTAACAGGAAACATCTTATTGCGCCACATCAAAGAGTACAGACGCAGCATCATCAGGGCACAGAAAGTATGGGGGTAATATTCCAGAATTATACAGATATTCACATACTTGCACTAACAGCGAGATGACACAGAAATATTTCATCCATCAGCTAACGACAAGTCTTTTGGCAAATTTCATTAACTGGGAGCTGTGGAATTCCCTACCCTGCCATGTCTTGGTGTCTGTCATTTCCAAGAAGTTGGCAGACTTAGTTTTAAGTTTGTTATCAAAACCGGAATTCCTGAATTATTACATTTTATTTGCTTGCGCTTCTGAGGAAGTTTGCCAGGATTTAAAGCTGAATGAGTATGCTTTTATCAAGTTGAAGGATAATAAAACAACTAGTGTAGGCGAGACCCAATATAAGTTGAATGAGGAAACGGAAAACAGAAGGGATGAGAAAAGGGTTGAAGAGGAGACAGATGCTGCCACATCACAGGTAAAATTAACTAATTTTAAAAGTTGTAGCCCTTTTCAAAATTAACATCTATTTAAGATTTAGACTTTTTGCTGCTGATTTTAAATGTTGAATTTTCACTTTTTTTTGAAAATTTTGATTTCGATTTAAATGCTGACTTTGACTCAAATTTTCCGGTTCAAGTAACATGACTCACTAGAGTAATTTCTATTAGTAGATGTAACACAGTGGTCATGGCCCAAGTATTGATGATTAATAATTATTTCAGTGTAGAACTTAAAAGGGGGCACGAATATGTGTTTCATAATGCAACATAATAAAGGTTGGGAACTCTTGCTTTAAATAAAGGGTATATCGTTAACGTAATTATATCACTTATCACATATTTTGCATTGGTTCTCATTCATTGTTTAATTTCCAAAGCAAACTGAATCCTGAAGAGCTTAGCTTGAGATCTCCACTGTATGATTCCCAAGTTAAAATCTACGAGCCCAAAAGTGTGAGCAAAACTTGGACAACCAATAATGACTTGGCGTCTTTGTCTGTGGGAGAGGACCCTTTACACATGCTTAATGACCGTCCAGATTCAGAGAATACCAACTTTAAAAATGGGCTTTGGGCTGAAACACCTGATCGGCACTTCAGTGTAAGCCAGAATGACTTTGACATTGTAGGGACAACTCTAGAGGATGAAGGCTCATTATCAAATTCTGCAAAGTCTTTGCTAGATGAAGTAAAAAATATTAATTTGTCATCAATGGAAGGCTTCAGAAGCTCAATGAAACCTCTCAGTAAGTAGTTAATGTCTATATTAAAGTTGAAAGGTTGGGAAAAATGTTTAAAAATATGATTTTTTTTTAAAAGTAATTTTGAAACCTTTTCTGGAAACTTCGACTATAATTTCGAAAATTTCGCCTTTGAGAATTTAAAAAATAATGTTATTTATCACAAAGATTATTTAGAAATTTCAACTTTATTACTAAATAATTTCGACTTTATTCCCCAATGATTGCAACTTCAACTAGAAATGTTGAGAAAATATTTTTTTTGATAATTTATACCTTCTTTTTAACATTTTTTCTGACTTATTGTACTTACTCTAGAAATATTATCAACTTGAAAGTCGATATTAGTTTTTCAAAAATTCTGATACCCTTTTTAAAATTTCCCCTTTAACCTCAAACCTGAAATTTTTAAAATTTTTCAGTTTTGAATTTCAGGCAACGTAACGGTGAACACCTTGCACAACATTAAAGATTTCCAAGAGAATACCGTCAGTAACGTGGTGAAACCTGTCAGTCTCGTTACCTCGACAGCCCTACACAAAATAGGCGACTTACAGGTAAACCTGTAATGCAATAAAAAACACATTTGATTCATTGTTCGTTGTAACTAGGATGAAGCAGCTGGCGTAGTTGAAGGTCTTTTGGATTTTGGCATAGCCGGCTTTAAAAAAGGTCTCAAATTGACCGGATTGCAAGAGAGCGCCACTGAGGGAATTACCGTTAGCGATAAACGTAAAAAGTTGAAAAAAATTTCCGAAGCTGAAGCAGCTGACACCGAGTCAGTTTGGATTAATCCGCTCCAGCGCGATGCCAGCATAGAAAATGTCGAAATTATGATAAAGGTGGCAAAATTGTTTCGCTTTTTTCATATATCGACCTTTTAGTTTCAGAACAAAGCAGGTAGGGAGTTGGAGAAAGAAACCGGCGGTTCTCTGGAAAGCCCACAGATCACTCTGTCATCGATATCGACGGTAACTGAGACGGACAGTCCCGATCCTGAATATGAAGAAACCGCGGATTTAGCCACAACGATCGCTAAATTGAGGTCGCTTTTACAACAGAAGTCGTCAGAATCAAACATATCGACGCCGGCAGTTAGTCCCATGTAAGTTAATCTTACTATTAAAATTTGATTTTAAGCATTCATCAGTTGCGCACATGGACTTGGAGCAAAAAAGTTTTACCTACCCTAGAAAAATTAAAAAACACATTTAAATGTGTTTACCTCTACTCATTAACCATTCTTAATATAAAGATAAGATTTTCCCTTATTGATACCTTGCTTCCCTCCTCTACTCTTTAAAAAATTAGAGATCCTCAAAATTGATTCAAAACTAATGACAACTTCTACTTCCTAATACAATAACCATACTCTATAAGTATACATATTGCTTCATCCATGTCCATAAAAGGAGAGTGTAAGTGGATGACACCAGTAAAATAATCCATAACATTCAGTGACATTCATGTTTCATGATTAAAACACTTTAATAATAGGCCAACGGAGGAAATGACGATGCGAACGGCAGAAAACGCTGACGAAGTCGATGGCGTTGTGCCCAGTTTTTACAAGTTTTGCGCCAAAACTGCTACTGGCGTCTTTAATAATACGCTAAACACCATTAAGACGGCCTTACCCGTCAACCCTTCTGATTCTATAAGCCCCAATTCTCACAAGTGGGTTTATATTGAACGTAGTGAGAACGTAAGCAGCAAAGGCACCGAATTCCGCCGATTAACGATAACATTTGTAGGAAGATGACCTTGTGAATCAAATGAATAAGTTGCTGTTTGAACGTAAAGCATATTGCACGGTGGAGCCAGCTTATGAGGCGTTTGACTCTTTGCAGTTGGACAAAACCGAACATATTTCACAAATCCAATTTCAAGGTTCGTTAAAAAAAAATAATAGATTGTTGTTGCTTATTGTAATGTCCATAAGGACAAATAACATACGTTTATATTTAAAAAAAAGAACACTTGAAGGGAAAAGTAAATTATTTTTTATTATTCCTTTCCAATCTAAATAACCACGTAACAGCTTCCTGTATACTGAGATAATAAGCCTTGTATATAAGAATACAAGTTTATTACGATGCAATTGAAATCCAATTTCATTAGAACCTAATGAAAACTAGATTGCAATTGCAAAGTTCATGTAGATGAGGCAAAAGCTTGTATCAACCCCAACCATAGACTAGTTTCGACCTTTCTTGGCCTCATCAGTATGGTATATAAGTACCGTACCGTTGTACATATTTTCAATTTTAATCACGTTTAACTGTTTAATTACAGAACATTTAATTGGTCATTTGTCGAGGACGTTTGTATCAACGGATGTTGCGATGCAACCTGTGATACAAGCTTTGCCTCATCTACGTGAACTTTGCAATTACAATCTAGTTTTCATTTGATTCTAATAAAATTGGATTTCAATTGCATCGTAATAAACTTGTGTATATTTGTATATACAAGGCTTATTATCTCAGCAGAGGAGAATGCTTCAATTAGCATGTTGTGAAAATGTTTGCGTAATAAACAGTTAAAAGTCAGTTACAAGTCACCCAATGGGGCTTTATTCTCTTGGATACGTATACGACTGACTAGCTGCTTTAAGTTGGAAGTGTATACAACCACCGTACCATACTGATAAGGCCAAGGAAGGCCGAAACTAGTCTATGGTTGCGGTTGTACATATTTTCAATTGTAAGCACGTTTAACTGTTTAATTACATAACATTTAATTGGTCATTTGTCGAACTTCCTGTATACTTTTTTATTTTTCAAGCAAGAGTGATATTATTTTAAATCAGTGAATATAACTCTTATATTTCATAAAAATATATGACTGGACAAAGTTAAATATATTTCTCGCAAAGGGAAACCCTATTATGCCATAAAAGTTTCAAGAAAATTGTCTAAATGGTCATTAAATTATTGGCTAGTGATTTGCCTCCTTAGTAATTTTCCTCAATTTTTATTCCAGTGTTTACTGGAGCTCAAAAATTTTCCCAACTTAGAGCTGTTATAAAATTTATTGCATTTTAGACGAACTGGATGATTATGAATTAAAAATTCCAATAACAAAGACGATAGTGGACGTTTGTTGCGAACTTTTGGCAGATTCTAACTCGATCATCATTGAAGAGCCAATGGTCAAATTAATCCTTTTAATCTTCGGCAAGTCAATCGAAAGCAAGCTATCAGCCAAAATCGACGAATTTTCAAAAAGATTGGGGGATTTGTCGGCGCTTAGTTTGAGTTCTAGTGATAAAGTCTTGAGTATGGACTCGAAAGTGTTTGTGTCGCATTTGATGTCGTCCATACCAGGTTAGTTGCACTTCTGATGGGTTGTGTATTTGAACAATCCTGTTTCAGAATTTTTGCTTGTTCTGCTTGGATATGAAACTGTGGAAAGGTGCTGTAACATTATTGCTGTCTTCACTTCAAGACCTCAAGATAAATCAAGACGTTATTATGCAAATTTTCGAGGTAGTTTGCATCAAATTTATAGAGGAAAGCAACCATTTGACACCCCCGCATTCTGCCTAAGAAATCAGACTGATACCTGGCCAGTAAATATTATTTTATATGATTATTTATTAATCTAGTATAGCTTTTATATTAAGTTTGGAGCCAAAGTTATTCAAATGCGTTGTCGCAGGCGACATTATTTAATGTTTAGCAAATTTCAATAAAACTTAAGGGTCTTAATTTGTTTTATTTGTCCCAATGTTCTTTTGTATGTTTACTTAAAAATTTTAACAGTTCTTTGAAATTAAGAATTGTATACTCTCTTGTCTCTCTCCACATTTTTAATCACAAATCAAAAAATATGCAGGATAAGATTACAATTCATTTACAAATTGTAAATTTATTATGCTCTTAGCATTGGGAGTGGGAAGAGGATATTAAGACAGATGGGGATGTTAAAGTTTAACGTTATTAAGTTTAACAAGAATACTAAAGTAAAAATGTACTTCAAGAAAACTACGAATATTTCTTTCAAATATTTATTATAAGAAAATAAATAAAGGTACAAGCATTTCAAATTAAAATACTTAAAATGTCATTGCAAAAAATACTAAGTGCTAGGATCTTCTACCGAATTCCAAAATATTACTTCTCTGAGGAACCTTCATAATCTTCCGTTTCATCATCACTGATTTCCCAAACCTGTGAGCGAGACAAAACCACGTTAACTGTACAAACTCGAATTGATACACTCACTTCTATTTCTTCCAGATCTTTACACAGTTGTGTAAGTCCAGTAAGAATTTCCAGATACTTAGAAGCATTAAAGACTTGTAAAAGAAACTCAAACCCGCGCCTTCCATATTCATAAAGCACAATGTCAGAACAGGCAGTACACTGCTCAAACCTTTGACAAGCAGGAAGAACTTGACTGTAGCTGGTGAGAAATCCTCTGATTGAATGAGGTAACAAACCCAAAACCGACTGATTACTAACGTCATCTAAGCTTTGGATGCTGCCAGTTTTGTAAAATGCCGGCGCTTTACCCCTAAAAATCAAACCTGACCAAATTTGTTCATAAAAGTCACGACTCATACCCTTCCTTGTGTTGAATCAGTGAAACAGCCAACTCAACTGCTAGAGCTGATGCAATAGCGGACACTCCTGGTCTGGTGACTGTGCACTGTTGATCTAAAGTTCTATTGGCCATTGACTGAAATAGTTATATATATTCTAGGATTTTATTATTCATTCCAAGCAGATATAGAAATAAAAAAAAGAAAACGCTAAAAACCATCACTGTAACAAAAATAAGCGGAGAAAACTCACATCTCCAGGTGCAGTAACGTCGTTGCAGAAATAACAACCCAATTCGCTTCCTTTGATGCTTTTGAAACCTTCAGGGTGCTGTCGATATTTTATTGGGGAGTCATCACCGTCCCGAATTCCGTGTCGCATTACCAGATAAGTATCGAAACCTAAAGCAGCATTGATGACTATCTATAAAATCGATATTTATTATTTCATCAAATAGTTGGCTAAATGTTACTTTTTTAAAGAACCTCCCCAAAAGAGTTGGCAGCCATCGACTTTCCCTGGAATCCATCAAGAGAAATATGATATCATGGGCTTTGATCAATTCTGTTAATTTGTCGACATGTTCACGTGTTTCTATAAGTACGCTTTCACCGATTGTGTGCCCTGGCATTGGTATGCTGATATTGAAACCTTTAGCTTTCTGAAATAGTTAATAAAATGATTCAATTACAAGCTTTTAAATGATCTGGGTTTCCCAAACTATGTTTCGCAAAGACCTGAAATCGTTTTAAATCTTGCAACAGCAACAACAACAAGGAAGTCCCACTTAAATCTTCGAAATTGGAGTTGGATTTTTTTTCGCAATTTTGATTTAAAACTAAAATTTTTGAGGAAACCTGTTGAAATGCCGATATGATATCTACAGAAAAAAATCGAAGTCTAGAAAACTGAAATGTTCTTAAAAAATCAAACTTTAGATTAATGCCTAATTTTTGATAAAAAGTCGAACCAAAAAAAAAAAAAAATTCGATTTAAGTCAAAATTTTGGAAAAAATAAATGTTGTGGTAAAAATAACAATTTCAAGGAGAAAGTCTTTAAAAAAACTAAAGAGGTTGAAAAATAAGTCAACATTTCGAGAAAAAATTTGGAATATAGAAATATATAACAAAATTCGATTATCAAAATTTAAAATTCCGGATTTTATGTAAAAAGTTCAAATTGCTAGAAAAACTGGAAATTTATTAAAAAATCTAGTTTCAAACACAAAATTTTCACTAAAGATAGAAATTTTGAAAAAAGTCGCAATTTACAGAAAAATTCTAAAAGTTAAAAAAAAAGTAAGTTTAGATTTAAGCTGCACACAAAGAAACTAGAGAAATTTACGGAAAGAACTCAAAATTTATAACCAGCTTAGAAATTTTCAGTTTAAACTCCGAATTTTTAAAAAAAGGTCAAATTGCGAGAAAAAAATGGAAATTTATAAAAGAAAATCGAGTTTTAATACAACATTTTGAGAAGTCATCACAACCATTACATGCAAACTCTGATTTACTCGCAATACTTACAACTCCTGGGAATACCTTTTGGATGTTAATAGAAGCAGCATCGACCTTTTTCAGTCCTTTTACGGCGTCATCAAATGTGTACAAATTTTGCCTAACTGGGTTGGAAAATGACACATTAGCATTGTCCACAAAAGTAATATTTCTAACGCCCCAAGCCTAAAAACAAAGGCAACTAAAACATGATATAATCAAAACCTAGGGAAAGTTACCATTAGCGCCCTCGCCACGGAACAACCCAGAGTGCCAGCTCCCAGGAGCAAACAAGTTGTCTTTTTGATTTTGTCCAGGTCGATACCAGACAGGATTCGCCATTTCATCAGTTTTAGGTTCAAATCGGCGGAATCTTCAGCTAATCTGGGCAAAAACTGTTAGATATGTCCAATAATAAAAAAGGAAACATACTGCTGAGGATCTAGGTTGCTTTTCATGTTAGCCAGTCTTGGTCCGAAATTTCCTCTTTCGTTCTTCTCCCAGCCCACCCAGACGGAATTCGGGTCTTTAAAAATTAGATCATAGATGCTAGTTTGAATTTCGGGCGTATGCACTTGAAATATTAAGCTTTTTTCGCAAGTTATTTTTCCTTGTTGTTCTCGGCTCAGCCTGAAGGAGATAAAATTTAACTCTTTGCTTCCTAGAAATGGACTGAAATTGAACAAATTTATTAAGAAATTCCAACATTAGGGGCTCTTGATGTACCAGTAATGTAAAATGAAGGTTACATAATTTCGTAGAATCGTTCCGGGGTATTCATCATACATGGAAGTATCAAAAAATACAAAATAATAATCCTTGCAGTTGTTGATCGTTACACTATTTATTCGGGATTCCAGAGTACAAACGTTTATGATTTTATTTTCTCTGTGAACCAAGAAATATGGCTTCTGGTAGATTCCCAATTCACAGTAGCTTGCAAATAACTCTGAAATCTATGATAAACACCTTTGAATATAAAAGTTTTATATTTTAAGATAGCTATAAATATTAAACATCTTACAATTTTCAGGGATCTGCGAATGTACACTATAAAAACTAAAAGTTAAACATAACGGGGAGTGAATTTGAAATTTAGACATTTTTTTCATAGGGGTGATAAATATATGAAAATTTCTTCCATGGGGTTCCCTTGCTTATAGGTATCTCAGTTTGTGCATCTGGTTTAAAGCATGAAATTTTTGACTTCTTGAGAAAAAATACAATAAAAAAATGTGCTGCCAGCATGATAATGTATAAGTAAGGTAATCCGACGCGAGGCGAAATGTGGCACGTAATCGGGAGACTGGCGGCTTAGAGAAAGATAGACAGTAAAATGTTTAAGAACTGGCGTAACTCTATGCAAAGTATACGACACCGTCCGACGTATGTCTGGAATATTGGCTGTAACTTTTTTTAAAAAAAATTAGAACAAAATATTTTAATTAAACTTTTATTGGTTAATTATTTGCCACATTTTGGTGACCTTAATTTCTTTTTCCCTGCTTTTGTTTCATTGCTACAGTAACGAACTTTAAAATTTCAAATGACATCCGTATTTTTTGTTTGCTTTTTTAGAATTTGCATATCTTTCTGCATTTGGTGACCGCAAATCTTATAGGGTTTAGAAGTGAAAAAGTTCGAGAAAATATAATAATTTCATAGTTTTAACGATTCTCATATTAAATAATTTAGTACTATTTTTAAACATGTGTTAGGAATTAAAATGAAATTTCTGCCAGTATATCTATGTTCGTTTTTGGTAACGATTTCATTTTAGTACTTAGATTTCTTTAAAAATGAATGATAAAAATCAGTAAAATTATGATTCCTCGAAGTTTTTCAAATCTAACCCCTATAAATTTGATGTTACTAAATGCAGGAAGTTAAGATTTTTTTCAAAAGAGTAAATAAAAAATGCATGTGTCAGTTGAAAACTAAAAAATTAGTTATCAAAGCAACGAAATAAGAGCTAAGAAAACAAAATCAAAGTGACTGGAAAGTGACAAATAATTAACCAAAAAAGCTTATCTGACACATTTTTTCTATAAATTCTTTAAAAAAAAGTTATAGCTAATGTTCTATACATACGCCGGACCCTGATAAACCAAACGACTCGTCTGTCTATTAATATCATTTTTCTTTTTTAAATATACAAAAAGAATTTTATGTTGCAATTACTTTGGGCATAAGATATTCATTTAATAGAAACTGATTAAGTTTATTAAGAAATACGTATTCTCCACAGTTCATTGTTCATTTCTCTTAAAACAAAATCTGCACTAAAATGTTTTTCGCATATAAAATCTCGAGTTGACAACAGCCGGTCATTTCGCGGGATTTTTCGCCTCCATACATAAACTTTGTCCTTAGGCACTCGAAAAAACGACACTTTTTCATGACAGCTTTTATAACCACTGTTACACATAAATACAAAACAAGTCTTGCCCATTTTGTAATTAAAATATAAATATGCATAAAGTATCAATATTTGCATAAGAAAGCATTGCTTAATCTACTCAAGGGGGCCCTTCTACTGTCTATCCTTCATATGGTGTTCTCTAATCAATCGTCTCTGGTTTTAGTGCCACTTATCGCAACAGTGAGATATAGCAGTCTTATATTATTAACAGTAATAAGAAAGCAATATTGATCACCGTTAATAAAGTGCCAGAATTTAAATAAAAACTTACATCTGCCTCATCAAAAATCTCTGAGATGCTTAGAATCTTTCCTAGTCTTAAATACAAGTAATTGGGGACTGGGAATCCAAACCAGTAATAATAATGATACTTTTTTAAGTCCTATAATATTTAAAATTTAATGTATAGCCTGCATAAATGAGGACACCCTTACAGCAAATGTTAAAATAAAAAACTTATTCAACAAGGATGGAGATTTCAAGGCTTTTCCACTTTCAATATCATCCCAAATTTCCTTGCCTATCGCCTGGATTAACTCCATTTTATTGCATCCTTTGAAGGATTCAATTGTATTTTTATTGAGTAGTTTGCCATGAAATGGAATGTATATCCTTTGGTTGTCAAAAGTCCTAGAAGGGCAATAATTAGGAAAGTTCTGCTCGGATCGATATTTAAACAGTGTAAGAATAAAAATACATCAGCGAGCATGAATTTTGGCAAATCTTAATAGATGTATATTTTATAAAAAAAACTACACCAACAAGATCAGTTATTATTTTTTGAAACAAATTAACGCATATATAGCTTTAACTGATAACATTTTGTGAAGCAATTATTAGGCATATTTGATGATGAGAAAACATGTAGGGGTTTACAATCAAGCACATCAAATAGCAACAAGATTAACAATTGGGCAGATTGACCACATTGACGTTCTTACACATTAAAAGAAGTACTATCCACTTCCAAAACAGATAGATTCCCCTGAGTATTAAGATTGGCAAAATAACCCCAAATGAATCGCTCCGTCTCTTCTAATTTATCGACGTTCAACTTTAATTCGGTTAATTTTTGCCAAAAGCTTGGGCTGACCATCGACGAAAGCGAAACGAACTCCAATTTTGGTAAGTTCTCCATTTGATTTACGTTTTTCAATTTGGATGTTGACAGTTTTCATGCATAAAAATTTGAGGCTATGTTGACGTTAATGGTACATTTGAACTACACTTTTGGTGGTATTGTATGAACTACAACATAGAATACTATCAAACTGATCAGAATAAGCAACAAATCGATGGCTTAATAATCACCAGTGTTGCCAGATTTGCCAAATTTTCTTCAATATACATAATTTGATCTTATTTTTAGTTATTAAAGAAAAAACGAATATTTTAAGAAAATAATTCAAATAGAAGAATTTTTTTTCTTAAAACTGAAATAGTCCCCCAATAGTATCTGAATTTTATTAAAAAAACAAAAATTAGGCCAAAAAACTTGAAATTTCGAGCTTAAGTTTGAAAATTCTACGGAGATGCAAACATTATGGGTAAAACTGAATACTTTGGGAAAATGGTTTAAGTTGTGAGACAAAACCGGAAATTCCAAAAATAAATTCAACATTTAAAGTCTAAAATCAAACCTTCGTGATTTCACTCGATTCTATGAAAAAGTTGAAATTTTGAGTTTACACTTGAGTTGTCGTACAATTGCAAATTTTTAAAGCTTGGGTGAAAGTGAGAGAAATTTGATAAACCACCCAAATACACATTTTTTTGTTTCTTTCGTATTTTCATAAAATTGGTATGAGGTTATAGACCATCGTTTCCCCTTGATGAAATTTAGTGAAATTTGGCTGGACACCAATGTATCTTCACATAATTAATTGATATCCCCTTACCACTTTGATAGATCATGTGCCACTTGGGGACAACAAAAACAAAACAAAAAATCGCCAAACATTTTAGATGAAGACTTCTGGGAAGTTTTTAGAGTTAAAATATAAGCTACATAAGTTTTTATTTTCTCCTTTCTAGAAGAAAGTCGAGTAAGTGTTAAATTCTAAAGGTAGCTTTAAATTAATTTACCCTTAACCAAATATGTTTCTTTTCAACCACCTGCATGAATCCTCGCTGAAGGAAATAAAACCAAAAGTTGGGCCAATTAATGGCATTGAGCAACATCTTCGCTACCTGATGAAGGGGTGGTACAAAAACCGGTTAAAATTGTACAAATTTTAGAATGCGGAAGACTTTCGTCTAATAGGGTGAAAATAACGGTACCATCCCTTTATACGTAAGGTCGTTTCAACCCTTCCACAGTTTCCTTATTGCGCGACCGTAACATCGACCTTCAGCTGTTTTTGTGGAAGGTTTTTGCCCCATTTTTTTCTATTCCTTGTTAAATGTGTGGGAGAAAACTAACGGGATGTATTTTACAGTGGTCTGTCAAACACTTAGCTTTGTGAAAAGATTATGCTTTTAATAGATTGATTAAAATAATTAAAATCTTATTCTAATTGGGAGAAATGATGTATTAAATCCTCAAAACTCAATGTAAGGAGTATTCGTATTATTTTTTAATTCAAATGAATTTCGGTAGCGCAAAATGATTCGTTTTTGATTAACATAATCGAAATTTTATTTTAATTGGGAGAAGTGGTGTACTAATCATCAAAGTTCATTGTGAGGAGTATTTGCATCATTTTATTTCAAGGCAAATTAATTTCGTGGCGTAAAAGCTCTAAAAATTTGTGAAATGTGACAAAAACTCTGAAGAGTCCAATCAGAATGATTTGGTATTCACTTTTAACAAAGATAATCATTAACTGCTAATAAATTAATTTTTAACACGTTAGGACAATTTATATTTATTCTTTAATTAATTAATAGCAGTAACGGAGTATATAGAGTTGGAATAAAAAATAGAAAAAACTTGATAAAATATGTATCAGTAAGTGCTATTTTATTAAACATTCCTTTTTAATAAATTCAGTTATTTTAAATGTACATGTGATAACGAGAGCTGAAACGTGCTTTTGCATATTTTTTAAAATGTTGTATGCAAACGCGATGTAAATTTAATTTCTACGACATTTAAATATCAGAGAAAAACTCTAAGATTTAACCGAATACCATACTGATACCTCATTCTCGCTCCCGTTGTAAATTTTACAGAACAAAAACAAATTAGAGTTTAAATACAAGCTAATTGTTACGTTGATAATAATCAATTTAGTTCTAGAAAACAAAAAGTGGCTAATCAGGTGAATTTCAGCACTGCAAGGCACAAGAAAAAACTACTCACTCATTTAATGTGCATGCAAGTATTTTATTAACTCGAATTCTAATGGGGAGATAGATTACTGCCCATGAGAAATTTTTTGCTAATATTGCTTTCATCAGTGTGAATTTAAAGCGAGGCTTTTAGCACGAGGTTATAAAGAAGACGTCGATGTGTAATTGGCAATAATAAGCGAGCTCTTTCAATTTCTCGATACCATAAATTTAATATCCAGTAACACGGCTTCTGGAGCTTTTTTTGCGTTAGTTCTGATCAGTAGGAGTTCACGCAGCCTCTGTACATATTTTACATAATGGGCAACATCTGTGTTTTAAACAAAGTTTTTAGTTTCTCATAAATGAAAGAGAATTAACGTTGAAAGTCCAGTGAGACGTTTTCTCAGGTCTGTCTGAAGTTTTGACTTTTAAGCAGTTGGATTGGGTCGATTAATTCGTTGCGTTGTCGGTTAACATCATTCTGGCTAAGTCAATAAAATATGAAGTTCCCAAAGTTAGATTACCCATTTTCGGTCACATATGGCTTAGCGGCATTTTTAAATGGCAAGACTAGCTTCATACATCATTTTCCTTATGCTCAGATTACCATTTAAAGTTGGAAGTCGTGCTCCTTGGAGCTGAATCGGTCAACATTCGACGTGTATATGGCTATTTCGACGGACAGGTGGCATATGTGTGGAACTTTTTTTAAAATTGATAAAAATGCCGCTGGATAATATATTTATAAGGAGAAATATCCACGTTGGTAATCTTCGGCATTACATTTGTTACATTTGTAGAATGTAAAATGTTGTTGCCTTTAGTTAGATTTGTAAGGTGGTTATTCGTCTTCAGACCCATTTTAAGGCATCTTTACACTTTACAGCTTTCTGTTTTAGTTACTTTTGAAACTTCAGTTGTCTTTATGAATACTTGCCATTATTTTGAATGTTAAGGTTTTGCTTTCGTTAGAGTAACAACGTCCTTCCTGCGATAAAAGTCCAGTTTACAAAAAATGAACGGTTCTGACTGATACCATAATGGCACCGATTAAAAAAAACTGTTAGGCGATGCAGGAAAAGGTCCCTAACCCGGTAACAAACGTTATAATTACCTGATAAGGTAATCGCACGTTGAACATTTTATTGTCACCATTTCTTATCACGAACTAATTCCGTGCATATTCCAGGAACTTTAACGCGTAACCCATGAGTTAATTTCCCATTGTGGTAAAAAATCTTAAGCTAATTAGAAATGGCGTAGAATTTTTCATATCAAAATTTTCTGTTACAAACTTATTACACGAAACGGAAAGATACAAACGAAATGGGAAAGCAAAGCAACTTTCTGTATAAAGAAAATTCATAAAAATTCAAGCGGCGATTCTTTATCGAAATTTGTTTTTTCTCAGAAACTTGTGTGCAAGCGTAGCCTTGGAGCTTGTAAAGCGTGAGCAATCGTAGTTCTCTTCATGCTCAATGTGTACAGTTTTAAGGAACTAGCGCAGTTGGTAGTTCGTTTAGATTACATCTTGGTTTTCTTTTTATTTGAGGACTAATTAGGTTGATGTGCCTATCGTGTAACTCCCATGGGACCAGCACTTAGGCACTCCACCCTCCCCTCGTTTAATATCATAGACAATGATTATAAAGCGGCCATAGAAAGGGTGTGACACCGACAATTTTTTAATTTTGAAATTCGGAATCCCCGAGTTCATTATTTAGGGTCCGATGGAAAAGTTACATTTTTAGGCAAAAATCTGGTAGATTCGCAAAATATTTTGAAGGACACTACATTTCTTGACATTGTAAAGCAATTAGATGAATTGGCTTTAACACAAAAATTTGTCAACGCGTTAATATTAACAGTGGGTTAATATCTCTTCACAATTATTGACTAAAGTATTGCTTCTGGGCGAGTAGTATTAAAATCATTTATTTATGAAGAAGACCAGATAATAAGAACGTTTCTTTAGCAGTCATTTTTCTCCGATATCAAAAATAAGAGATGTAGAAGGCCAAGTTTCCCTCAAATGAGAATGGTTTCACAGCTAATGCCCATTGAAGATAACCTTACTGAGGGTTGTAGACACCCCATCTTGTCAATTAATTAATGATAAAAAAAGTAATGGTATTTATTGAAATTAAAAACAGTTCTCTTGCAAACTACGATTCAAGTGCACTTCCGAGACAAATTTTGGAGTTGCCGCTGCATTACTCGCATTAATCGGTTGAGCTTCGTACTCGATCGAAGCCAAAAATCCCTTGAACATCGCTCGAAGGTAAACGCGATCTTACCTCGATGGCGCAAAAACCGCACACGTGGCCATATATAAGCATCACTTTCGATCGTACCACAGCCCATGAATAATGTATCATCGAAACCGAAATCTCTCGATGTCTTTTTGTGCCACAATTCCACGTGCTGCGAGTTATTCCTTGAATTATAAGCGCAGACCGACAGATTTGTCTCGTTTTGTTGCATCGCCCATTTGGAAGCCAAAATCTATAAAAGGTGTTCATTTGTTGCATTCTTCGATTCGAAACGTCGGCGGCTTTTTTTAAGGCGATACCGCGGTAGGCAGAAGCAGAGTTGACCAAAACCGGAGATCTCGTTATTAAAACTCGAACTATACAAGACTGTTGAATATTTAGCTTATTATCTTGAGATTTTATCCTGGCCTAAAATGCGCAACCCTGTTTCTTTTTCATTTAAGGAACTAAACTAGTTAAAGTAGCAGATAACTGCCTATGTGAGTGAGAGTGATTTTTTTTTGTCTCTTCCAAGAGAGCAGTGCAAGAAATTCTCTTAAAAGGGAATAAGAACCGATAAATAGATTGTCACTTATGTTTGATCAATTTTTATATATTGTGTCATTTATAAATTATAATTTACCAGATATCAGTTTTTCTATCGTCTGGATAACAGTCGGTAAAGCCAAAAGTGCATCCCCCGTGATTTGATGTTATGACTTACTGTTAAATTTGCGACTTTTTTGTCGACATTGTAGACTTGGTTTGGAAATTTTTATTTTAATTCCAAACTTCCAGGAAAAAAATAGAAAATACATTTAAACTTAACGTATATATCTATTTTTTTCTCTAAATTATGATTAATATAAACATAGCTTATAATGAAACATGCATTTCAGAAAATCGTAAAAAAAGTCTTTCTCATTATATTGCGTTTCCCATATAATGGGTTACAGTGGTTGGAAATAAAAATGTTTTATTCGATGGTAGGCATTTTATTTAACGAGTTACTGCATGAATTTAAAGTCTAAGTTGTCAACTAAACGTATGTAAGCAATTTGTTTACCTTCTATTTCCATGCCAAATACTACAATACATTTAATTTCGGTACTTGCATTCATGGTACATTGGATAGCTCCTAACGCTTCAGCCATCTTATGTTACTAAATATCAGCAGTTATTCCTGGGCTACAATTGACAAGAAAATAAATAATAAGTAAAATTGTTCTAACATTTCAGCTTTGGCTCTCTTGTAAAAGTTTAGGAATGGCACAAAATACAAGGCAAAAGAGCACGATAGTTCAGTATGTTGAACATACCAGAGGCAACTCTTAATCAGAAGATACTAAGGCTAAATACTATGGTTTTATATCGGCTTTTTTCAATTTGAAGATGCTTAAAATAATCCTGCTTGACGCTGACTTTGACAAAGGTTTTTTCATAAATAGGAAAATATTTTGTATATAAACAAAGATTCTGGATTGTCTCAAGCGAGAAAAAACCTTGAGGATATTTACTTTCGTGCATAAGATACTTTATGATTGAAATAATTTTGGATAATCTGATTTCATGAACACACTCTTTAAACTTCCGAAATAGCTTCAAAAATAAATTGTTCGAGTCACCTTTTCAGCTTCCAGACCTGTTCATTAATACGTATAGTAGAGTAAAGAGAGGAGACGATCTAATTAAAAAAATTATTGCCATCGCTAGTGATAATTGCTTATACTCATAGGAACCACCATTAAGTCGACCGGAATTCGTGAATCTTAATTTTGAGAAGTAACTGTGTGGGAACGAAATTTTATATTACAACTATCTGACGATCTCTTTTTCTCCAATGGGCTCTCTCTCGGCAATGATGGTATCTTTCTGGTCCTTCCTTTGATTAATGTTGGGGCGCTACTAAGTCAGGTGTTTTTTTTTCTTATTATTCAGTGTGCCCTGCAGTTTTTTATATGCAAGCCGACGAAATCCAATAGTTGGAAATACAGGAAATGGTGTGCAGGTATAAAACTTAATAATGCGTTGATTTGAGATAAAGAAAGCGCAGATTTATTATCGAATGGTATAAATTTCTGTTCGTCGAGTTAATGCGCTTTGTATTAATGCGCTTTATAGGAAGAGGAATAAAAGGTTTTATCTTCTATAAACTTGACGTCGTGAAGATTAGAATATAGGAATGCCGTACATGTTCATTAATGCTGTAGGGTAACCTTTATATCATCGTATAGTAAATAAAAATTCCATAGGAAGTAATTTATATAATTCAAAGGGAGATATTCTGGTTTGTATTTGACCTAATTTCTGTGATAAGAGAATAACCTTTGGAACGAGGAAGGTAAAAGTACATTCACCCTGACTAAGTCAGGTAATTAATATCCCGATAGTAAAGTAGAATAACCTTCCTTGGAACTAAACAGGTACATTACCTGCTCTCTACGTAACAACTCGCTATTGCAACTCTTAAAATCAGAAAAAAATTGCTGCAAAACTTATAAAATTTATCCGATGACTTATTAAGTTGAATAAACTTCTTAAAAGCGACGTCGTTTTGTACTATTTTTAACTTCATCCTACATAATGCTTCTCTTGCGGTCATTATCGATAAAACAGGTTGGACATACCATCTGAGATTTTACACCTCTCTCCCTCCAACACCACCGGGGTCCATCCAATCCTAGAAAATTGGGTCACGATGATGTATTTCCCTTCTGCCTTTTGCTCCTTTTATACCAAGTTTATTCACTTCGATATCGATAGGACCAGTTCCTTTTGAGTCTCAGAACTTACATCTCACTACAACGTATAACAAACGCGAGAAAGATTAAAAGTCAGAACACTGTTGGTACTTTTTTACCAACAAAGGAGTTCTTAATGCTTTACTAATTAAGAGACTATCTTACGGTATTATAATTGACACTATGTGGAAAATCACTTCCTAATAATTGCATTATCAGAGTTTTATTAATGCGGAAACCAGCACCTTTTTTAGTCATTACGTCATTAAGTTTAAAATTAGTATAAACAAAAATTCCATCGTTTTTTTGTTAAATTCAGTTCTGATGAATTTGTTCGCTATATTGTATAAGAATAAACAACTGCAATAAGAATATTAACAAATTGCTGTTTGCTAAAAATTGTCTTCCTTATCGGAATACACGCTAGTATGGATGAACGATGTCGACCAAACATCGAACGTCGATGTTGCTATCGACATTAACATACGCATGGACGTAGGCATGACTTGCTTCAGGAGGAGGCAACTTTGATAATAAAATAAACAGATGTAATTTTCTGGAAATCTCCCGAGTGATGATCAGAAATTTGCAAGAAACTCAAATTTTACGAAAAAGTTTAAATTTCAAAAATATTTTTTCAGAATTTTTACTTTTTATTTAACTTTTGACATACTATTCAAATTTTTTTGATATTCTTCTCGAAATTGTTTCCTCTTTTATTGACAATTTTTTGAATTCTAAGCTTAAGTGAAAAATTCTTCCGAGAAAAATTAACTAAAAAAAAATCAAATTTTGATGTTAAATTTCTGTAAAAAAAATTTAAATTAAACTCAAAATATTTTTAAAAACCTTTAAAAAGTGAAAATTTTCTGAAAAAAATCTGGATTTTGAATATAAAAATGAAATGTCATGGAATGAGTATAAACAGTTTCATAATTCAAGTTTTCAAGGGGAGAAATTTCCATAAAAAAATTCAAAGTTCAAACATTTCAGAGAAATATTGGAGGACTCGAAATGTGATTTAAAAAATCTAGTTTTCATAAGATATTTCCAGGAAATTATGGAAAATTAATATGTACCCGAAATTTAAAAAAATATGTCAAAAGTAAAGTATTTGTTTTTTAGAAATTTCAGTTTCAAAATTCAAGTTTTCGTGTGGAATGTCGAAATGTCAGGAAAAAATTCGAAACAAGAAAACTAAAAAAAATTTCAAAACAAATCTAGTTTCTATATGAAACAACCAGAAAAAGGTGCAAAATTTAATATGAACTCGAAATTAAAAAAATATATTGTTGCCACAACTCCTTGAAACTGTGGGGTGCATCTGCCACGTTATGCATCCCACCATAACTGCATGGGTACTTTCTACAGCCTCTAGTCATTGTATGGTAGATGTTTTATTCTTCTTCTTCGGGTTCCATCTCCTATCGAAGGTTGGAAACCCTCATGGCTATACGAACTTTATTGGCCATCGCTCTGAATAGTTCTGCGCTGTTGCATCCAAAATTCCTGAGCCAGGAAGACGTTTTATTAGAAACGAAATTTTAAAGGTGAAAATTCCTTACGATGTGAAAAGGGTACTGTAATACAGTAACGGAAGCCAGACCCACAAATTACTAAAAATAGCAATCGAAAAGGAGTTGCTTATTGATTGTGAGTATAATTATTAAACATTCTCAACCATTTTATGACGACGACGTTCCCAAGCTTGAAAAATCGAAAAGATGACCTTACTTCTCAATACTTCATGATGAGTCTACGCTTAGCACTACAGATTGCTAATCGTTAAAAAAAGTTACCTGAAAATCTAGATTTGTGGAAAAAACAACTAGCGAAGAAAACTCCAATAAAGAATGAATGAAATAAGTGTAACTTCGCAAAGAAGACCTAGAGAATATGTGGAATAATTTTGATTGGCTGATTTAAACTAAGTTATGGATAAAAATCTTAGAGCACTAAACGTAACAGTCAAATGGCTTAAAAGATATAAACCGCGATGCATTAATATCGCGTCCAAGCCAAGAAGAAGAAGCTGACGCGTATCCCTTACAAGGATTCCTCTAAGCGCTCTGGCGTTTCTCGATTTGGCATTCTGATCGCGTTCGATCTTTTTTCATGTACAATTCGCATCATAACCTTTTCGGTATAACAATAGAAAAGCCACGTCTTATATGTATAACACATTAAATTTTATTTGTATCGGATTTTTCAACCGAAACAAAACGTAACCAGTCAGTCGAACTTCCACCGTTCGCCTTTTAAATTTATTTTATCGTAGACGTTAGTAGAACCAAGGAATGCACATCACTATTTTTTCTTTGGTGGACGTTAAAATAACCACCTTAAAAATGCCAAACGCGAGCGCATTGTAGTGATATGTTTTTTAATTATAGAGAGTTTTTCTGCCATGCTCATACAGATTGTTTGAAGACATGTTTTTATTAAATATTTAATAATGAAATTAGATATGATTTGGGAAAGTTCAAAGACTTATTCTGTCAGCACTGTGATCACAGTAGGTATTAAAAGGCCATTCTCCTTGAAAAATTTAAATTCAACGTATTGATTTTACCCAGGAAATGTTTCCTATGATATAATTTTTAAGCGTTTCCAAGAGTTCCTCTTCTCTCTGTAGAGCTTGATAGTTTATTATCACCTGTAATGAATCACTTGCAGTGGCAGATTCCGAATTAAGTGTCAATTTTAGAAACTGTAAACCAGAGTAAACTACCACTTTCTCTTTGTACTTCAGGAGGTCCGCCAGCTATTTTATTTTTCCAAAAACTCTTTCTTCACAAGATCAACCATTCAAGTGAAAACACACAAAAGTATCTTATGTGATTAATTTTGGGATCCAAAGGAAGATTTCGTTTTATTTCAGTGGTGTAATCAGCCGAAGATGTAGCAGGTTGTGGTGTTGTGGATATCTCCAGCAAGTTCTTGTAAACTACTGGTTTTCGAGCCGGATGTCGTGATTTTAATTCAGCTCGTCATGTGCTGCTTGGCAAATGATTTGCATGGAGCTAGTGAAGATACGAACGAGGCGTAAAAGCGGCTAAATATGGATTTTGCACAGTGAAATGCGCTGGAACTGATAAAGCATACCAAAGACTAAGATAATTTCCGCGTTATTGGCTTTATGTTCGGTCGGCCCGAGTATGGACTTTGCTTGTTGAATTTCCCGCATGATTAATTATAGAGTAAATTGACTTATTGAAGTAATGTGGACTATTTCCTCTCGCCTTTGAGATTCTGGAGCCGATCGAGCGTCAAGAACTAGGAAATTAGTGAAAGTTTCAATTGGGGGCATTGTCGTTTCGTTGTTTGTTAATAACGAACGGTTCAGGAAAACGCAGCTAGGTTCATAATTTAGTAACCTAGGTCGTATTTCTTCGAGTGTAATAACTCGATTTAAATGCATCCTCGGCTATAACTTTTACTATTGACGGAAGCAACGATAGTAACTTTCATTTTTCTATCGACGCCTTTCTCGTTCTCGTGCGCTCTGTATATTCTCGATGTTGGGTACCAACCTTGAACTTGCTAATTTTAGCCAAGATGATCGTCGATTTTGTTTGAAATGGCCTCGCGCCTCGGGCTATTGGCGTCTAATATGGCAAAACTATCAAAACCTGACCCCTGAGATATACTTCGGTAGAAGGTGTAGTATGAAAACATTTCGAAACAAAATCGAGCAAAACGACTTTCTTTTCGACAATTATGAAACTAAAATTTTACCCTTCACAGTAATAAGAACAGAGTTCAAAATAAATAAATAAAAATCAATGATTTTTTTTACAAAAATTTTAAATAAAGGTGCATTTACTTCCGTGTGTGTGGAATTGTAGTGTGAAAAAAAAATTTAAAATAATAACTCAATCTTCCTATTAGAAAATTTAGGAACACACAAAAGCAAGGCAATATCGTAGTAACGACGTGCTGAAAGCCAACAAGTAGAAAAAAATGAGCCACCCCAAAATGAAAAAAGCTCCTAAAATGAAATAAAACGCTATGTAGCTAATTAAAAATATTTATTTTCCAAAAGTAAAAAAAGCTGGGGGCTGAATGTACAAAAAAGGCTTTCTTATTTACATTCTGAGAAAAACAAACATTTTAATTGCTGCTTTAATGATCGAAGGAACTTAACCTAATATAATTTAATAATAACAATAATCTTATAATAATAAAATCAACAACATCAGTCTTCATTCTTCCAGATGATGGTGGTAACTTGTGTGGCAGTGATTCAATATTGGAAGGTCTTTACTCATCTGAAACAAAAAGAAAATTGTTTATAAAACACCCAAAACCTTGCTACATTTTTTAACTAGAGCGCTAACAGTAATCTAATCCGAGCGCTTTTTCTCCGTCCCCGTCGTTTCTTTCAAAACGGCCCAAAGAAAGCGCGACATTGACTCGTTTCGTCCATGATAGTCACCTTGCGCGTGAAAAAAAGCCAATTTAGCGACCTCAACGCTAGAGAAAAAAAAACGCAAGGTCGACCGGGCACATTCTAATTTCAAAAAACTTCGGAATTTCTACCTGTGCAATTTGCATAATTGCACGGGTGAACATTTGGCGTCTTTTGGTCTATTTTAATGCAATTTTTCGGCTTCTGACGCTGCGGACGGACGTTGAATTTTAACGCCAGTCGGTTCGTTGAACTTGCGGCGATATCACGCTCTCTTGGGGCCCGTTGCCAAAATTGTTTGTTTCAATGAACTCTCGCTTACCAACAAAAATAAATAACATTGTTTGAACATTGAACGATTAGGGGCCGAGGGGTGATAGATACTTGATATTTTTGAATGATGTTCGCGACCAGAATGGACTCTTGTCTAGGAATCGAAATACAAATTTATTATTGAATCCGAATTGGGATTCAATTTAAGGCTATAAATGATATAGTTTATTACGAAGCCTAACTTAGTATAGAATTTTGAACTTTACTTCGATTTTACTAAAAAACTTGAAACTTGAGTCAAGTTCAGCTATGGAGTTTTACACAGATCTGAGTTTGTTATGAAGTTTGAATTATTAATCATTAAGATGACTTCTGACTTCAGGTTTACTAAGAAGCTTGTTAACCTTATTGCAGAGGTTCTTAAATTAGAATTTAATAAGAAACTTGATTAAAGATTTAACTTGAAGTATATCAGTCGTAGTAGACAATTTATATTTTATTTTGAATACTGAATTTGAGTTTTTCATGGAACTTGATATCACATACATTGTATGAAGTTCAAGTTAGCCTTTAACATGGAGTGTGAATTAGATTTTTCTATTAAGCTTGACAGAGTGTATAATGGAGCCTATATTAATTATGAAATCTACGTCTTGACTAAGGAGTTTAGATTCGTCTTTATCAAAAAGTAATACGTATAATGTGAAGTTTGTTAGTATTTAGTATGAGGGTGGAACTAGGCTTTAATATGGGGCCCGAATTATATTTTAATTTGAAGCTTGACAAGCTTTACCGATGTTTCAAGGACACAATAGGGTTACTTTTTGCGAATGAAAAATATATAAAAACATTGTGCTCAAAAATATTTTTAAGATCAAAATAAAGAGGTAATACTCCCACATATTTTTGATGACTAAGAAAAACATCTTCATACCATAAAATATTTTTGATGACTAAAAAAGTAAGCCACTAAAGAAACGAGATATACTCTGAAATATTTTTATGACTAAAAAAACCCTACAAAACGTTTTCCATGACTAAAAGTAGACATCATCCACTTTCATGGATCCATTTTAGCATTGGCCTCTGCAACCCTTGAATCGCAGATTAGACATAGATTACAAAAACTGGAAAAAAAAACACGAGATCATGAGAATATTAAATTTTGCCTTTGAGGTCTAAATTTGAAACCGTATAGTCTTCACGGCGATATTTTCAATGTTTATTAATTTTGCAATGTAATTTCAATTTGTTTATGGTTGAGGTGCGTTATGTGTTATAAATTGTTTTGCTTTCGAACCTAATTAATTTCTAAATTACTTCAGATTCCTCACATTTATAATTATGAAATTTCCGTAGGTTAAATTATTTAATCGCATATCTCTCTAAATAATTCTTGATTATAGACAGTAGCATTCGAAAGCCTTATTTCATCATGTGTAAAAATGTAAGAAAAACAGATAATCAATGCGAACGTTCTGTCTAAAATATGTATAATTAAGCATCAAAAAGAAAAACCATACTTTATTCAATTCCAAAAGTTTTCATCAGAAGAATTGAAAAAATTTAATTGGATTTCTAGAAAGATAACACTAAAATAAGTCATAGATGGTTAAAAGCCTGAATTTCATTGTCAAGATGCTGATACCATAGGTTCTACCAAAGCTTTAAAACTTTACAAATTTTTCTAGAAAGGAGCAGCATCAGCATCATCAAAACTATCAGAATTATCTGTCATGATTTGACCCATAGTAAAGCATCTGCGTTTCGCCAAACTTCCAGAGGTTCACTAGAATAGAACAGAAGCCAAGATATAACCTTTCGTTCCGTTAAAGTCACAGAAGAAGATATAATAAGTATCCAATCCAGTTGAAATTATTTTCGAAGATGGGCAATAGAAGCATGAAGACAAAAGCATTTAATGCTTTTGAAGGATAAAACGAAAAAACAACGAAGCTGAGATAGTGAAACAATCCTTAAGATTCTTCTAGAGCTAGATAGACTTTGCTTGTTGATTGCTAATCAGGAACATCGTAATTAAGAACTTCCTCTTGGCACGTTGCTTTCAAGACAACTAATGTTGGCATTTCCAAGTTCCCATTAATCTGCTACGTTTTAGCTTAAGGGAGCCACCGCCTAATTGATGTCAAGAGTTTGACCGATTCTCTTGAAACACTTGACTAGGCTGGTAGTTGGTGACTTATCTCTTTTCTACAAGTACTTTCATGGGAGATACTCGCAGGAACTAATAGGATTGATCCCTTCCAAGGGTAAGATTTTTAAGGCATACAAGAGAGTCAGAGACAGCAAATTCCTGTGCGGTCTAGCTTGACAGTGAGGACTTTTGTCTATGGAGACTCTTTTTTCTATGGAACTTCCAAGTTATAGAATTCGTTACCGAACAGAATTTTCCCCAAAAATTATAACCTATGCTTGTTTAAGAAGGCGGTTCATCGCCATCTTTTCTTGTTTCCGCATCCTACTTCCGGTGCTCTGAAGGCACCCTTTGCGAGCGGATTAAAAAAAAGGGTAACCACAAAGTATTAGAATGTTACGGTTTCAAAAATTCCTTACTATGAATCGTCGTTAGGAGGGATGCTGGTCATCCAGAAATTTCGCAATCTGCAGTAGAAGCATCACGCTTTATTTTTAATGCAAGTCTTAAATAAGAGGTAAGAATGTCAACCAGTGACATTTAGCCGACGATTTACAATCAAAGGTCAAGTCTAGACGGTCTATTACCTACCGACCATGTTAATATGTAATAGAAAGGGTTAGCGCAACATCGGAGCATTAGACAAGGATGGTAGCGTTCTATCTTCTGAATTTCCGGATTGCATCCGCCAAGGTCGTCGTTCTAAAGCCATGGGCGTTCCGTGGTACAGCGCCTGCCGTATAAGACGGAGTTATGGAAGTACACCGATGACGAATCTGAAAAAGTGAGGGACGAAATCGCGACCTTTCTTATTTTTTTTCTTGATCTTTTAATTAGACCCGCTCTCTTGGCGATTAAAACGTCAGGTGATCTTCGGAATTTCGCGCTGCCTGAATTGCAAAACCACTGTGGTTGCAATAAGCTTCCAGAGTGGTAAAAGGTTATTCTTAGTCATAATAGCTTTTATGAAACGTATTACGAATTATTATTAAGTGTGATTTCCCACCATATTGGGAAACCGAGTCATTATGACGCTTAATAATATTCCATTGGGTAAACGCATTTCGAGATAGGGAACACTTTTTTTTTAATTCTGGTAAAATAGATGCTTCTCTTATCTCTAGTATGGTTCCGGAACTTTGCCAGCCCTGAATCTAGGGGGAAGGGGCAAATCGGGAGACTTGCCATGGGTGTCTTAAAAGGACGCCAAAGGCACAGTGTCTGGAGCTCGGTTGGTAGTGGTGCAGATACGGAACGGGTTTATCACTGAATATTTTTTTTTAAACAAAAATCATTTGAAAATCACACTTTTTTTATTCGTCAAAAATATTTTGATGACGAGGTTCTTGTCATCAAAAAATTTAGAAGTGCCAGAGGCGAACAACATCAAATTTTTGTCATGGCTCGGAAAAATCATCAATCTGATGTTTTTGGAATGTATAAAGTCTGTCCAAGTTAGAATTATATTGAGGATTTTTCTATGCGTGTTCAGAATTTCAAAAATATGTTTGCTTCCTCTCCAATTTTAAATTCGAAAGAAACTTCTCTTTCTCTCTCTCTCTCTCTCTCTCTCTCTCTCTCTCTCTCTCTCTCTCTCTCTTTCACTCTCTCTGTCCATTTCTTTTTTCCCTGCCTATACGAAACTTCTGGCGTCTGAAACCTTGAAATAAGTAAAATTATATTGGTTCTTCTGACGAAACTTCTCAAAACATTTCTATAATTTATTAAGCAAAATGTTGCTTGCGGCAAAAGCGTTTTCGAATTATGTTGACCATCTAGTTTGCAAGCTGCTGATTTAGTGCCCTGTTGAAAAGATTTGTGAAAATGCATGAGCTTTGACTATTCTCCGTTTTTGACAGATTGGATTTTACTCGCCTCTTTCTAGTTTATTTAAGGACTATAAGCTTTAAATAGGTGCTTTGGTTTGGTCAAATTATAGATTATAGATCAGAATATACAAACTTCATGTACTATGTTCTCTAAACTTTTGGTAAGCTTTGATGCTTTGCATGTTTAATGACTTCAGGATTCTATACATATCTAAACTTACTCCTAAAGTGTGCAAAGCGTTTATCGTATGTATTTGAAAGAGTGAAACTGAACAACTGCAAAATACACTGGGTGACCTTGTCAACAAGAACCTGCGTTAAATCAGGATTTGGAAATTGATTAATATAGTATATTACAGCTGATAAAACCTGTCTTTGTGGTTTATTGGCGTAGAAAGAAATTCAACCTTGCATTAGAGAAGCAATTAATTTTCCAAAGGACGAAGGAAGTTCTATTTTGATATTTTACGTCAATTCCAATATGACTGCTAATAGAATTACACTTCCTGAATATTATTGATTGTTAGGAGCAACAAAGCTATTGATTAGAAATAGTCTATTTATCTTCTTGTTATATTTAAGGGTAAGTTCTGTTACTGGGTGTGTTATTTAAAATAAGTTTTAATCAAGAAAAATTCGTTTCGCTTAGGATATGCATAATACCATCCAACGCATATTAAAAATTATAAATATAGGAAAATAAGATATATTTATTCCGGGATTGGGCAGTGTTAGGGAACTAACGTGTTCAGTATTTTGTAAGGTTTCGTAACTGGCTTCTTCAGGGCAAGTTCAAGACAGAAGTGCACGACAAACGACAACTAAGTGAGTCAACTATTGTTGGAACAATTTTTATAATGATAATTGGGAATTTTTATCTTGGGGGACGTCTCCTAAAACACTCCCCCTCCTTATAGGGACTTCAGCGAACGAATGTGGATTTTGATGTGAATTCGGGGTAACCTGTCAGATGAGGATGACAGTTTTAGTCACCGAAGTTTAAAGACGTCGAATTACTCCAAACAAATTGTCATCACGTTCGAATTTGACTGGACGTCGAATTCGGCTATCGCATGTGTATCTGTGTGTGTTTGTACACTGAGAGCGACGTCAGGTAGCAAATGCTTCCTTATTCCGAGCGAGGTCGTCGACCCTACTAACTTTGGAAATATTCGCCCACTTTCTTTCTCCGCTCGCTCGCCGCATATCCTCCTAATGATCCACCTATGTGACATATTCTTGGTGCAATTCGCATGTAATCCGCGATAGGTCATTGCTGATTCAAGCGGCATCCCAGTCGAAATGCGAGCTTGTCAATTTTGTTTCTCTTTTGAGAGAGAAAGATCAATGACTTCGACAATTATTGCACAAAATTTATATTAAATACGTCATGTGTCAACGTCAGGTTAATTAAGTTGGCGTCTTTTTATCTGTTGGCTTGCGGCACGTGTTGATAACTCGAGATGAATACATTTGTTGCATTGTTGAGTTAGCGTTCATGCCCTAGAGGTCAAAAGCTTATTAACGAATGCAAATTTTCCAGAAAAAATTTTACCTACATACATATTGCCTGTTAGAATAGAATACAATTTATTAGGTCTTCAGTAGATTGTACTAAAAAAAGAACAGTTCGATGACAGAGGAACTTTTCGTAAAATATATTTTGTTGTTTAATGTTTCCAGTAAGTACTTCAAAGAAATCTTTCATCACCTCGCTCTTCTCCCAATTTGTAGATCTTTTAAAATGTCCATAATAAAGTAATTTAAAAATTAGGCAACTAAAGCGCCAGTCGAGGCCTAATAAAGATTTTGAAACAAATTAAACTTGTAAGAATAATAATAACATAAATAAACATTTACAAAAAGAAACGAAAGTTGAACATTTTGATTCGGTTTACGCATTTACACCTTGGGCTCGTTTATAGCCAAAAATACTTCTTGACTTATCATAGAAGAATTTCTCTCATCTCAGTTTTAAAAAAATTGTAGGTTGTGGCAATATACAGAATTAAGAGCACTGATTCAATTTCGGTTTTGTTTAGAGTCGAATATTTGTAGATTCTATGATCGTTGAATAATTTTGTTTTTCAATTTAATGAAACAATTTTAATTTAGTCTAATTGGACGACAAAAAACTTGAAGTGCTACCTTTATTTATTATATTAGGTGGTAGACACTGTGGTGTTGTTTAATTACAAAATAAATTAATTACTCCTGTCATGTATTTCAACCACCTTTCCTTACCAAATAGCTTATTTATTTAATTTTATTCAACATTAAATTGATTTTAAAACACGAGTCTAATTTTTTGTTATACAAAATTTAGAAATCAATTACATCAACAAGCGTAATCAAAACTTTTTAGAGAAAGTATTACGTCTAAAAATTTTTAATTCAATCACTATGTGCCCTGTTCAAAAGGTAAATGTGCATTTTGCAGTTTCATTCTATTTAAAATCAGAAAAGAAATTCAGGAACTTTCTTTTAATTAACCTAGCACATTATTTATTCTGCAGTAAAAAAATCATCTAACCACATTTGGAGATCTATTTCGGGTGCAGTTCTATCAGGTTAACCCAGATTGGATCACCCGCCAAAGAAATGAATAAGCTAAGAAAATTTAATATTATTTTAAGACATTTAATTCGAGTTTAATTTAGATCTTTAGGGAAATTAGGATTTTACTCAAACAATTGTGCTCCGATTTGACTTGAGATATCAACTCGTTTTTTTAATATTAAATCGAGAACATTATCGACTTTATGCACAGAATGTTATTGTTTAAGTATTATTATGATAATTTAATATAACACAATTGAACATTCTAACTTGGAGCCCAAAAACTTCATTAAAATTAAATCCCAACAAATCTGAAATGAAAAATAAAAAAAAAGAATAAAGAAAGATAAAATGTATACCAATGAAATAGGTTTAGGTTAACTAAAGCAACAAGAACCTCTTGAGTTAGAGTAAAAAGGATTCAAAAAATTTGTAAGAAAAATAAAAAACTGAGTCCGGGAAACTTTCTGAAAAAAAGAAGTAAAAAGAAGAAAATGGCCGGGAGTAATTTATGATTTTTCAGCGGTGATTAATTACAAATAGTAGTAGTAGTCTAAGAATCAGACTTTAAACTTGAAGACCCTGGAAACAAAAATTAAAGTCGTTCCACAAGAACTTTCCAAATGAAGAAAAAAAAAGTCTTAATAGATACAAAAAAAAATTATAAATGCATGCCAAATTAGATTGACAGTTTTTTTATAAAATAAAAAGGAAAATTCAAGGAAATTTCTAAAGATATACATCTTTACGTTTTTTACTTTACTTTACATTTTTAATACTTACTCTTATTATACATTTTTTAAATAAATCAGAATCTTAATATAATTTATGAAGCTTATTTTATCTCGGTTTCAATTTTTATATACAATAAGTGGAAAGTGAAAACATAAAAATGCTTATTCTATGCGTGTAACTGAAAACCATAAATTCTTTGATTATTCATAAAAAACCATTAAAAAAATAAATTCAGTAAGAAAATATATAAAAATGAACCTTTGATTAAATATTTGTTCTAACAAATTATTTATTATTGTTTTAATAGTAAGAGTTGTTTAAACTTCCTCAAACAAAAAGGAATTATTCGTACCACTCTAATTTTATTTCTCTTCTTGATATGTATTTGAAGTACTAAGCACCCTTATTGAGAAAGGGTGCTCAGTTAATTCTCAGCTTGCCACCTACAATATGTATTCAGAGTAACAGAGTTTGCGTGTGATGAAAATTAATTTTAGTTTGTTATTAAATAACTTCGCAGTGTCCATCCGCTATTTAATGTTTCTTGCAAAGTGCTAATAAGATTAAAATTTAGCACGATAAATCACCGAAGTTGGAATTTTTATCATTCTGGTTTGTTTTTATAGATTAAAGCGCTTGACCTTAAGGATTCAGCCTTGTCGCTTAAGCGTGACAAAACAAATACAAAAATGGTACTCACAGAAATCTTTTTCGTCTGCGGCTGGATGTTTCTGAAGGTCCGCCGTCTCCTTGATCTTGATGCCACATCAGTAAAGCCCCGTTGGGTCCAAGACCTTGCCCCCATTGAGTTTCATCTTGACCGGCAAAAGTCCTCGTTATTTCGAAGATGTACAGAGCACAAGTACACACACAACTTAAGTAGCCTAACCCTAAGCCTAAGTCGAAAAAAAGGAAGAAATAAGGTAGTCGACCTAATATTGCCCCGTAGGGTCTAACTTGTCACCGACCATTTTTTTTTGTTGATGGGTTGTTATCTGTTCGCGATGAAAAGATCGACGTGTCGAATCGGACGGGTTTGGTGCTCTTGCTCAAGAAGCACGGTCGCGAGATGGAATGCTCTTCGCTCGGATCTGACTCAGGTTTAAATGCTAGCGTACGTTCTGCTGGTCGCAACTGGTGGGGGCACCAACGTCGAGACGCCGCAGCCCTGACCCAGTCACACCGATGCTTGGAAACCCTTCGGCGAATGCTTGCGCGACAGCCTGACTATGATACGCCAACAGGATCCAAATTAAAACGCTGCACTTCGTCCTGCATCAGCCGGACGATCACGGCCCGCGTTCCATATCCTGGAGAAACGCAGTCTAGTTGCGGAATAGTTTATAAGCGCGATTTTAACTTCTCAACCACAATTTTAACGAATAATTAAAAGAAAAGAATGTTTAGCTTAAATCTTCTGTAGTGAGGTCCCTGTAGCTCTTCAATTATTATGACAAAAAGGAATTGGCAACCTAGTCTTCTGAATAAACCATTTTTATGAAGTGACAACTTGATTGTTATTAACTTCTTGATTACATTTCTATTTTATGAATTTGAAAGTGAATACAACTTTTAATTTCCTTGTCGAATTTGACTTTATTCTTTTTAGGGCAAGATTCATGTTTGATATGGAAAGAAAAATATATATATCATGCTCAACAATAATTATTACGAATAAGGTTTTCAGTAACCATAATTACGTTGAAATAATATAACCTTTCATAGCTTGATGTCTTCAAGTTTCTTATTGTAAGTCATTCAAATTATGCTTTTTGTGTCTTAATTCTCTCGTTTTAAGATGCTTGATATGATTTCATTGCTCTAGTTTAATACATTTTGTTTTAAGTTTCATTTAGGTTATTTGAAAAGCTTCAGTATATCTATATTTCGTTTTAGTTATACGGAGCTCACTGTTTTATGACACGAAGTCCCTCGTTATAGATTTAATGAATTTTATTTTAAATTGCATAAAATTCACATAATCTTTCGTTTTAAATTTAAGAAATTTATTCTTTGTGAATTTCATTGGAAGTTTCCTCGAATTAGCTGTTTCAGAATTTAGGTTCCCCCGCTTTAAGTTTCTTAGATTAAGTAATTTTGCATTTTAAAGTTTGTTGGTGCATTTCTCTTGAATTTTCAGGCAACAAGCTGTGGCGTGCTTAATGAGAAATTAATCTTTCCCTCAGCCAGAAAGGTATTCCGATTTGTTTGCGATTTAGCTGGAAACGAAATATTGGTGGCAACCGATGCAATTCATCCGTTGCCGGCGATTGTTCCCTGCCGTGGGCCCGTCGATCCGAACGATCCCAGAAGGCCGCTAGAGAAGAGGCTGAGCGCGAGGTGAACGACCCGGTTAGTCACCCTTTACCCCAGTAAACCGACGACGACGGTCAGTGTGCGACTGGCCTCTGTAGGTCACCTCCCCGCGCGCAATCCGCACCACGTCCGCAACGCGGAACTACATCATCGCCTGGCCCACATTGCACCAGGAAGCTGTGTGCGTCGCGATGTCATGAACCAAACAGCCTCCGTGTCATCGAACTTGCAGATCAGCTGAATCGGCCGGAGGACGTTGACTTTGCAACAACTAGGTCTTCGATTGGTCGTGTTGTTTGTTTGTTTCGAAACGATGTTGCATTGTGGAAGCTGCGAATCGGCATTTAAACACCTAAAAGTCTCCGTGACGACCTCTTTAAAATGCTTATCCAAGTACCTAAATGCAAAGAGAGCGAGATAAATTGAGTTCGTAAGGAAAAGAACAACGTAAACACTTATGAGTAAAGTAAACTTTAAAAGATGTCATACCTGTTTCAGAATTCGTTTAAAGAGAGAATCAACTCGAAATAACAAAACGGTGGATGCGCCAGATTTGAATAAAAACTGGCAAAAAATTCCTCATTAAGAATTGAGGCTCTTGATTCAACTGCTTGAGCTGAAGTCCAATAAAAAGCCCTAAAGACATATAGATCACAGCAAAACAGCTACACTTACGAAATTCGTTGCTTTAGCTCTCAATTTCATTATTGGGGTTTGCACATTTCACTAATTATATCCCTTTTTAAAATTTCGTAAATTTTAAAGTTTCACGAATTTGGTAATTTCGAGTGGTGTCAATTTTATTGTTATAAGTTTAGTAAAATCATTTTTGTTACACACATTCTCCATTTATTTTTCAAATGTCCTCATTTTAAGTTTAAAAAGTTTGTTTTAAGTTAAAAAAGTTGTTGTTTCTTATGTCAATTTTTTCGACATAAGTTAAACAAATATTATTGTTTCGTAAATTTAGTTTTTTGTATATCATGTTGGCTGATATATACCACAAACTTCCACGTTTTAGATTCAATGAATTTCATTTTAAATTACACAAATTTTGGTTTCTTAGGTCCCAATTTCTCTCGTTTTAGAGAATGCTTTAAGGAAAGAGAAATTGTGGTTCATTTCAATTTTTTATTTTTGGATCCTTTTTGGCTCATCTTGAATTATATCAAGTTTATTTTAGTGTATTTTTGGTCTCAGATAAGTTCAGTAATATGTATTCAATATAAACTCTCGTTTGCGAACTCAATTCCGATATACTAGTATAAATATTGTGGCGACCCATTGACTAAATATTAAAAAAACATAAAAAATAATGACAGCAACCCAAACTCTTAAAACCATGTAAAATACTACTAAAAGTCAAAGATTTAATGTTAAAACATGATCGTCAATTGTAAAAATAATTTCAAACTTTGAGGAGTCGATTAAACAAAGCGAATAAAACCATAAACTGTGACAAATACAAAACCTTGTATACAACTTCGGGACGAACAGGCAAATTCTATAAGCAAATAAGAAAAAGGTTAAAAAGGCAGCATCAACGTCTATACGACATGGCGGATGCGCCGGTTAACGAAATGCGAAAATCCTCGATCTGTTCTTGTTTGAAACACTTGAGTTTACTCTAAATTTTTCTTTTAATTAAAGAAAAGGCCACCAACTCATAGTTGAAGCTTCAGCCGCTTAAGTGCAATGAGCGAAGAATATGATATTCTAGGCCAATAAATAACCCCGAATTTTTTAACCAGTAAATTAAAAATTTGTAAACCTGAACAATTACCGAGTTTCTTTAACTGAAAATTAGCTTCCGCGTTGCATTTATTTAAAACTGATTCGTTCAGAAGGAAACTTGGGATTATCATGATTTGTAAAAACTTTCAGATTTGGATCCGATTTCATAACTTTGCTTAGTACTGGGAAAACTCGGGGTAACTTAGGGTCAAAAAATTACCAAGCAACACAACGTAGTCGAAATCGGAATGGATTGTCGCTAGTGAATTCATGAAATTGGTTTTTTTGAAACCGTTAAAATGTCCCGCTAAAATTCTAGATTTTTTTCCAAAAACACGAGACGAAAACATAAAAAATCATATAAACAAGCTAAATTCTAAAATATTTCAGGGTTAAAGGTTAGTAATTATCGTTAATCGAATCGCAGTTTAATAACATCCCGTTTTTGTTATTTTTGCCAACAAGTAAATGTTTATAAACGTTTGCAACTTTCTCTCAATCTCTGGGAGCTTTCTCCTCGAGAGAACTTCCGGGAAAGTTCGCCTTTCTTTGAATCGAGCGTTCCCCTTTCATCGGCCAATTTATAGAAAAATAATCGATCAAGCAATCGATTTGGGCGCGTCAACATTTTCCATCGTCGATCGGTAATTTCGACGGATAATTCGTACGAAATTACCGACCAAACGATCCTTCAAATTGCATAATTTATAATAAAGCGAGATACCCGAGCGAAGGTCGTCGACCTCGCAAAATCTGGGTCTCGACTTGACCTCACGTCCGTGGCGTATACGCGGATACTTGCTCTTCCCGCTCGGGCTTTATTAGCATATCGCTTTTGGGAACTTTTTTCGATTGAATTGCACTGCACGGGAAAACGACAGAAAACATGCCCGGGCCAAACAAAAATTAGAAGGGATTCTTCCTGCTGCCTTTGGACAAACTTTAACCAGACCATCCCTAAGGAAATTCTCGTGATATGTTTTATTAAGTTTTTTGGATTTAACCGAATCGAATTGAGCACTAAACGAGGATGCTTGAAAGTTCTAAAATAGTACCCCGAGATGTTGATTGAGAAATCTAAAAAAAGGTGCGAGTGAGTTTTGTTTAATAGAAATTCTCTTGGAGTCAATACCTGAAGCGTTCATTACTTCAAGATTCACTTTTTGAGATTATTTTAAGTCAAAAAAGACTTTATGATTTTGTCTAGTGAAAAAGGAAGGAAGAGAGACAGTGAAAAGAGAACTTCGGGAATTTTTCCATTAAAGAATTCTGGAAAACGAAAGAAGTGTAATGAAAATTTCCGTATATCTTGCAGAGACTCTAAAGTGAAAACATGATTTCAGGAATTTTTTTGTAGAAAGAATCCAAAATACGAATGAAGCGACGGCGACGGGAAAATCTATGTAGGCGCCGTTGGAATACCCAAGTTTTTGCATCAAAAAGTGTAAGTGATTACCAAGACGTTTATGACAGTTAGTACCGTTTTTCATCGATTTTTTCATGGACCTTCGACTTTACAATCAAAATAAATTATCTGTTTTAAACGAAACTTGCAGACTTTATCCTTGCAAATGGTCATTATTGGCAGGTGTACATTTTAATTAATGACAGAAAAGTTATGAAAATTTCTTATGCGTCAGATATATTTCCATCTTTGATAAGTTGTCAATCCTCCAAAGGCCGCACCGTATGCCGCCACCGAAGAGACCATAAGTCGATGATGTTTCGTTCCCACGGTGTGGCACTCTCGCTAAAACTTCTCAGTGCTGCAGGACAATCGAAGCAGGCGATGCATCTGGCATCTGGAGTGACCGAAAAGCTTGTGAAACTAGAATGGCGGATCATTGACCTCGCGAAGTTAGTAGGTCAGGGCTTGCATCGGTCAAAGACCTCGCACGGTCGTTTACTCATTACATGTTGTTGCTGTTGCTGATCATCGTCGCTTTATTCTTCTTTGTTCTCGCTATCCTGATGCTGCTACTTCTTGCGACGGCCAACGATGTCGAACTTGACGCATCGCTTATCCACAGGACCACACAATTGGCAGGACAATGATGGGCCTGGATTTTTACGATTTAAAATCATCAAAAAAACAGGACCGCATCAGGACTTGTTTTCAGGAGGGGCTCCGAACTTTAAGCGCAATACTCACGTTGTATTTTGGATCATATTCCATTCGTAACAATTGGTAACACAATTTCTAGTTTAAGCCTGACAATTCGAAAACAGAAATAACGTTTCAAATTGTAAGAATAAAAAATGACAAATTTCGAAAAAAATTTCAATGAGAAGAAATCAGATGTAAGCTAAAAGTCTAATTTTCAGAATTAAGTGAAAATTTAAAAAAAAGCTAAAATTTTATAAAAAGACGATATTTTGGGCTTACAAACGAAATTTGGCAAAAAAATGAAGCCAAAACGAACAAATTCGTTACCGAACAAAGTTTTCCCAGAAATTAAAACCTGTCCTTGTTTAAGAAGGGCTTCATTGCCATCTATCCTTGTTTCCACATTCTATTCGCGGTGCTCTGAAAGCATAGTGGGGTTGCCCTTTGCAAGTAGATTGAACTTTAAAAAAATATGTAGACTTGAAATTTTGAGAAAATGCTAGTAACATGGTTGGGACAATTCTCAATATAATAAAGAGAACTTCAAAACAAATCATACTAAAAGGAAGTCATAGAAAGCGGATTATACGTTTTTCTTTTTTTCTTCTTCTTTTACTGGTTAATTTGATGATCCATTTTTCTGTGAAAACAGTAACACAGGCTTTCTTCAGTTGTAAAAGATTTGTTATACTGAAGAGCTATTTTTGCCTCTAAATTAAATTAAAAGGAATAATTGAACTGATCTCTTAATAAATACATCATAATACATGGCCATTCAAAATTCGATGTACATATATTTCAAGGGGGGATTTTTGGAGCCAAAATAAGACTATTTCACCGATGTATTATCAAAATAATGATCTTCATCAATCTAAATAACATTAGGGGACATTTTAAATTTTTTAATAAACTGCATTAATAATTTTATAACAAGTAATAAAATGCCACCCGTCCATCCACGATACAACCCTTCAATCTTCTGCACACGGCTGTCGGACACGTTTGCTGCAACTCGGAGGGGGTACATTTTAGGACACATGGTTAAAGGAAAAATTAATCTTATTTTGACCCCAAAAATGCGCTCTTAAAATATGTTTATTGAATTTTGAGTCACCCTGTATGTAATAGAAGTACAAGTGAAAAAAGTGACTAATGAAAAAGGATCGACCATTATAACCGGTACGATTCATCTTAAATTAGCTCAGTATAAGCGACTTGTCATAATAAACCAAAAACGAAGTCTAAAGTTCATTACAATACGTCATACAAAACTGCTGGTCATCGTGCAGTGTCATTGATTTGGGTTCATCATCAGTGTAAACGTAATTCCTTAACTCGACTGGAGTTCAACTTCTGAGGATGAGTACCCTTCTATAATCTCCTATATGAACTCTGATCCAACCACAAAATATCCCTTAATGAGATTTTAATGACCTGATGATGCCGCATCTACAGGCTGGGGTAATTGAACTGTCAACTAATCAAAGTGCTGAATTATTTTAATTGTTTCATGAGTTTTATTGAACCATAGTAAAGAATGTTCACAAATAGGGCAGTTTTTATAATGCGTCACTAATTTTCGATATGGTCGCCCTTAACTACGACTGTCTAAAAACGAATCGCACGCTACCCGAATGGCTTTGCGGCATTTTGCTTCCGGGCGAAGGGCTTGCTTGATACAATCCACACTTTGGTAATTTTTAGTGCCGACCCTGCTCTTTAGAATCCTCCAAATAGAGAAGTCCATCGAATTTGCATTTGGAGAATTTGCTAGCAATTGTGTCGAAGAAATGAAGTGTGATCAGTTTATTTTTTAGCCATTCTTGGTTGATGCGCTTGCTGAAATTTTCACGGTCTGCACCCGAAATTTTTGCGAGCTCAACGCTTCTATCCTACCTTTAGAACAAGTTCACGGTACATATGCGCGCTTATTTTGATCCTGCGGTCCAAAATGTGAACGAAGAGCGACCATTAGCGGTTGCACCAGTCCAAATCATCACCCTCTGCTTTCTAGTGACCATTCGAAGGTGTAAATTTTCAAAAGATCTCTTTGGTAAGTTAACTTCGTCATTTTGTTTGCTAATATATGTTACTCAGTTAGGAATGGAGCCTCGCCAGAGAAAACAACATTCGGTAACTTACCACTTGCGGCCAAGCGAAGCAACTTCTTGGTTCGTTTTGCTATAACTTTTTTGTTTTAGTGTAAGATCTGGTAGTTTCTGGAACGTAAAGGGCTTTAATCAAAGCTCATTTTGCAATATTCGTTGTACGCTTCGCGCTAATATTTTCAGATAATTCAGAGAAATTTTCAGATCAGCAGCCAATTTTCTGCCATAACTTTTCGAACATCTCTACAGATGTTGCTGCCATTTTTCGACCACCACGTTTCGCAATGATACCAGTAATATTGTATCTTTTTATGGTCCGATGCACAAGAATTTTTTTTACTTTCAAATGCTGAAGCCATCTTACCATCGTCTTTTACGATTTTCTAACAAAATATAGAGGAATAATTTTGTTCGGTTTAAAGTCCAGAACTTAAAACTTTTTTTCTCAAAAAGAACATTCAAGGCGTTCTGTACACTTGTAAACAATATAATGGAGTATCATTACCTAAATTTTGAGACATCTGTCGTCAACGGTTTGGCAGATATTAGCAGTTTGAAGTTAGTTGACAGTTCAATTGCGCCACCCCGTATATGGCAATGTATTCTAATGTTCATCATTCAACGATCCCTCTTGGCAAATCTGATTCTAAATTTCCAATATTTTGCTCTTTCAAACAAACTGAGACGTCCTCGATACTTAACGAGTAAAATTTTTGCCAAATTGGTATTCTTGGCAAGGTGTGAATTATATTTAAAAAAGAAGCCCTGTACAACACTGACCAATTTAAATTATATTCAAATGAGAGAAATCTAAGTTTAATCTTTAAACTTCCAATTTTTATTTTTTCTAAATTTCGACAAAAAAAGTAAATAAATATATTTTTTAAGAAATTATACTTTTAAAATTGTCTAAATTTTAAAGAAAAAACTGACATTTCTAACAAAAAAATAATTTTTTTAGTGAATGACAATGAACCATAGAGCTGGAGATTAATAAAATTTAAAGTAACAAATATACTAGGTAGACTTTGACCAAATTCATTAAAATCGAAAGGTAGAAATTAAAACTTAAAATAACAAAATTCGCGCCACTTGGAACCAAAAAAAACTTTAGAATAGGTAAAATTATGCAACTTATAAACATAATTCAACGAAATTGACGCATCTCAAAGTGATCAAAATTGGGCATATGTCGAGCTTAAAATTAAAGGGTAGAACTTAAGGGACTAATCAACCAAATTTCTTCAATTTAGTACAAGTATATTTAACGCATGTAAATTTACATGAGTTAACAACGAGAGAAAGAAATTTTTAAGTCCACAACAGTATTTCCAGGAAATACTTCATTGTCCTGCAAAAGTTCCCACCTCCTACCGAAAATTATGAATTTTTGTGTATGATTTATCTAACCAGTTTTCAGAAATAATTCTACTTAGAATCGAGCAGGTACAACAACTTGATAAATCGTAAATTCTAGTTCTTACCGCCATTGTTATCTTGTCAGCTTGAGATAATTTACAATTGAGATAAAAATAAAGCTACCGGTTCAGTAAAAGGGTTGTGAGGGATTGGGATTACACGGGTAAACTTTGAATAAGATATGAGCCCCTTTATTTACACTGACGTTAATCTCGTGCCTTTCACCTGAATTTGCAAGAGACTTTCGCAAAAACGTCATTAATTTTCCCGAGGGGGTAAATAGGGGTTTTTACTCCGAATAAGAAGCACCAAAGTGGAGTGAGTATAAGCAGTTTATGGAAAATACTTTAAAAAAATCCAAGACAAATATTTTCATATTTACTGACAAGGAAAGTACCCGAGGTGTACCCCACCGATTTTTTTCATTTTGTAATATGTTATAGCACATAAAAAATATTAGACATATATTTTTTTTTAGATGCTAACTCGGCGATTTAAGTGGTGAAACCCTCCACCTCAAAGATAACCCCCAAAAATAGTTTTTCTTTAATGTTTAAAAAATAAATTGGAATTTTTTAATGAAACAAATGTTACATTGTTTTTTATGAAAATGAGTTTCTAAGAACCACTTATACCAGAGGGTTGCAATCTTTAATCTTTATGGGGGTGAGTTTGATTTAATTTCTTAACTTTTAAATAAATAAATTTCCCTAAATTTGGCAATGTCATGAAGAATATTAAAAAATAAAATTGACTTGTTTAGGGGTTTTCCAAAAAAATTATTGGAAGGGGTAATTTAGCACTAGGATTAATTTTTTTCTCTACAGCAATATGGAAAATTAATCACTACATATGTTTTAAATATTATTGCTATAATGCTTATTCTGACGTATATTTTGCATTAACAGTGAAAAAATGTAACACCTCTATTTTTATGAGGGTTGAAACCCCGTGGAATTGATCATTGTTAGATTGCGAATCAAAACATTTATTTTTGCACCTTTAACTTATTGTTATTTACATTTTTAACTTATGAATCGAATCACTCCTTTGTTGATTTTCCAACGTAGTAGTTTGGCTTCTTGTTTACTTTTTTGGCCTCCCGGAACCCGAGGGGAGGGGGGCGATACCGAATTTTCAAGACTCACTTCTTAACATAAAATTGAGATACATTCATCTATCCTGGGTGCAACAAATGCACCGGAAGGATTAGGCTCGGTATCACTGGTCATTGGTGCCTGTTATACAAAATTAAGCAGAATAAGACAACTTAATAAATTAATAATATAATAATACAGATTATGGAAGAAAAAAGAATAAAAATACAAATATCAAAATTCGATGTTTCAGTTAACAAAATATAACCAAGTTGAAAAAATTATTAAGTAATCCACTTTTCTGCCTTTCACTAAAGTAATCCACCTCGCTACCCTTTACTAAAGTATTCTTGTCATCAGGTTTCTATTAAAATGATTTTGCTTTTTTTTTTACTAGTAAAGCAATTTTGGTTTTTACTTTTTATTAAACAGCTTTACTTTCTGCCTTTAACTAAAATTTTGCTTTCTGCCTTTTAGTAAAGTTTTGCTTTTTGTCTTATTTTGTGCCTCTTAATAGAAATTTTTCTTTATATACCTATTATCAAAAATAACCTTGTTTTTTTTTTATAAAATAGTATCTTTTCTATTGTTAGAAAATTTAATATGAGACAAATAATAAAAATTATCGAAGAAAAAAGGAATAAAAATTCAAAATCGAAATTCGACGTTTCAGTTAATAAAATGTAACCAAGTTAAAATAAAAAAAGCTACACATCTTGTCCTAGAAGAAAAAATAATGCAATCCTAATTAGTTAAATAAATATCTGTCAAAAGTATAGAAAATGCATTTAGCTTGGGGATCAAACGAGAATATTTTCTACAGACTTACCCTTTCTTGATTCTCCAAGGGAGTAATTTGGCTTCTGGTTTTATTTTGTTGGCTCCCTAAATCCCGGGAGACGATACCGGATTTCCAAGACCCACTTCTTCAACACAAAGTTGAGAAACATTCATCTATTCTAGGTACAAATGTACGAAGTATTAGGCTCGGCGGTATCAGCAGTCATTGATGCCTGTTAAACAGAATTAGACAAATTGCAAATAACACTTAAATACAACAATGGTAAATAAAAATAGTTGCTACAAAACCTCTTTTTACATTAAGCTGTTGAAACTTTGACATGTCTTTAAGAGAGTGGCCACATTCTTTGATTAAAATATCAAGATTGGGAAAAATTAAAAAAACGTCAATGTACAGAAGTGTTAAAATGAAAATATAAAATGTATAAGACACAAAAGAATAACAAATCGATTTCGTATTCTGTACAATAGTATAATAAAACAATAACAAACATTAAACAATAACGAAACATTTAAAGTCTAGCTTTTAACGAAACTATAAAATGTACATACAGACGAACAAAGTAATAGAAAATGGGACAAAAATGAACTTTTACCAGAATTAAAATATTAATACATAATTACATAATGCTTAAAAGAACAGCAAAAAAAGTAAATGTCATACGTGCTTAATTAAACAATTAAAATATAAAGACAATAAATAAACCATTGATAGCATATACCAGCTTAAAGTAAAAGATGAAACGAAATAAAAAAAGTTTTTGACGGTTATAAAACAATGTTAAATATAACCTATTTAAAAAGAAGTTGGTTATTAAAAAACTGAAATAAGCGAAATAAAATAACAAATTCCGTTCATATTAAATTTTTCTGAAATTGTGACATGCCACAAAATAACAACAATCTACAGACTAACAGTAAAAAATTAGAAACATTAAAAAATACACGGAAAAACATCAATCCAAAGAAATATAAATACAAAATGTCAAAATTATTCCCTACTGGTGGAAACTTGTAGCACAATCTGCAAACAAAGGAAAATTCAAACACACGTAACACAAAAGACAACAACACAGTCCATGATCTCTTCATATAACTAATATGAGACTAGTAAACTGATGAATTGGTAAATTAAACAGCTGCATGCATAATTATAAGAAAATAAAACCTGCGAATCAAAATTTAGTGTTAAATTAATTACAAATTAAAGAAATATTGCATATAAAAATAAAACATTTACCAATACACTTTCATGGCACTACGATCATTGTTTATGCGCGCGTTGGCAATAGATCAGTGAAGGGATGGTAGCAAAGGAGGTGAGGTGTAAGCAGTTCTTTTATAGCCATCAGGCAACAAACTTCAACAAAAGAAAACGTATATACATACCCCTTAAAGGTGCCACCCCCTTTATTGAGAAGGTATTACTGCACACCAAGGGCTGTACTCTCCCGCATGAAAGCGGTACCTGGCACATTAACCAATGAAGAAGAAAATCGACCGCCCTTACGCCCATCTCGATCACTATTATCCGAACACCTCGACCGCCGATAAATAACTAAATAAATTGGATATAATTGATAAATTACATCATCAAAATGCGCACCGTGAATTGTGAATCCCCGAGCACTGGCTGTACCAGGCTGTACCAGTACTTTGATGTTTTTATCAGTTTTATTAACTATTTCTTTAATGCAGGATTTTCTAACTAGAAGTTCACTTTGATCTTGTATTTTTTCTGTAATTTTTTATTTAGAAACTAGCTGATTGCACTCGATTACACTTATTACTTTTTTTATCGTGGACAGATTTTTGAAGTGAAAACTTCTTTAAGCGCGTTGGTCGATTTTAGATAGGGGGAGAAACTTACGGTTTTGCGTTACCTACACGCTCTAATATTAACAACACAATGTAGCTACAAGTAATAAAATTAAGTAACGCGTTGACGACAGCGGGATTTGAACCAGCCACTTATCAGACCTATGAAACAAAATCTGTCGCCTTAACTACTGAGCTACACCACCATTCACAAGAATACAAATTATAACTACATTTAAGGAGTTTTTACTTTTGATAGCAGTTCGGAGGCTGCCTAATTTTTTTTATATTTCAATTTCTAATTGTGAAATTATCTAAAACTGATACACTTAACATTTTTTGTTATTTTTGAAGGCTTGCTACAGTCACCGACATTGTACTTTTGAAACGTTAATTATTTTGTATGTCAAAACGATATTTCTATTCTTGTCAGTTTCGCCAAAAGTTGTAACTTGCAGAATAGCCTGCATATTATTGTTAAAGATTTGTTGCCGCGACCTTTAATTCTAATTTTATTAAACTTGAAATCTAATAATTATACTAAACAAATTAAATCAAAGATCATATAAAAATAAAGTAACAATCTGATATGTAATGATATATGCACAATGTAGTTAGGGACAAGGACAAATATTTATGGTGCAATAAGGATACTCCTTTTAAAGAAAAGGACCTGTACATTTTTTCATATTTAAGTCTGTTACTGATATATATTGATGACATTAAACAATAGTGAACTGCTCATAATTAGTTTTAGTGTTTTTTAAAAAAAAAACTAAATTTGAGCATAATTTGGAAGCCTAGAATGAGTTTTATTTTAAATGTTTGCGATTTCCTACAGGCTGATTAGAAAACACGAAATGGCATTTTTATCAAAAAATTGAAATGACTCAGCCTGTATATTGTTCTGAATTCCTGTTAAGCAACCACCAAGGTTTATTTTGATATCAATAATTTTGTTTGAAAATTGGTTAAATTTAAAATTGAAAAAGAAAAATTTCTTTAATTATGATCAAGTTTATGGGGCTAAGGATGGTTAGTGGTTATGTTATATTCATTTTTAATGCAAAATATATTTGAGATAACTTTTCAACAATAAAATTTAAAACGTATGTGGCATTTAATTTTTCATGTCATCATAAAATACATCAATTAATTGAAAAAGTAAATCACCTTTACAATGATTTTTTTTTACAAAACGGGAACAGATCAACCTACAATTTTGATTTTCTAAATAATATTGTCATATTCACCGAACTGATTGGTAAAATGTAAATTTTTTTCAGTATAATATAAATTACTAAGACTTTGTTCGATGAATAATATTTCGTTATATTCAAGCGAAAATAGAAATTTTGGGGGAAAGAAATGAAACTGTAAGCTATTTACAAATAAAAATTTAATATGGTTGATATATTATATTGAAATATTGAAATATTAACATACAATAAGCTGAAGGTGCAATCTCGTAATCTAATAATGATCAATTCTATGGGGTTGTCAACCCTCATAGAAATAAAGGTTCTACATTATTTCAGTTTTAATGCAAAATATATGACAGAATAAGCAGTATATAGCAATAAAATAGAAGACATATATTGTGATTAATGTTTCATATCACTGTACAGAAAAAAATAATCCTAAGGATAAAATGCCCCTTTTAATGATCTTTTTTGCAAAACCCCGAGGCAGGTCAATTTTATTTCTTAATTTTTCATTTTTGGCATTTCCAAATTCAATGAAATTCAGTTGTTTAAAATTTGATATAATATAATAAAAAAAAGCACACTAACCCCTATAACAGTTAGGATTTGCGACCCTTTGGCATAAGTAATATGTTTTTAGAAGCGCATTTTCATGGGAAATAATGTTACGTTTATTTTATTGAAAAATTCCAATTTATTCTTGAGATATTAAAAAAAACCTAACCTAACCTAAATCACAGAGTCTAAATTATATTGGTGAAATATCAACATACTATAAGTTGAAGGTTAAAAAATAAATGTTTTGACTCGCAATCTAATAATGATCAATTCCATGGGGTTCCAACCCTCCTAAAAATAAGGATGTTACGTTTGTTTACTGTTAATACAAAATATATGTCAGAATAAGCATTACAGCAATAAAATGTAAAACAAATGTTAATTAATTTTCCATATCGCTGTACAGAAAAAAATTAACCTCAAGTTATGGCTGTTTGAATTTATCAAAATGTTAAGTCGTGAATTCAAATCTCCGTATAATGTTTTCGAATTTATGAAAGTTGTGCAAGGTATCTTCATATATGTTCTACTCACATACGAAATATGAAATTAATATCTAGTTTCCGGAAAAAGATATACAGAATTTCATGGGATCTTGCATCTGTCAATTTTTTTATAAAAATCCAATTATCTCAAAAATTATAAATTTTAAGAACAATGTTTGTTATCCAACATTATTTGAAATATCAAATAAAATCCAAAAACGCAAAAATATATAGAGTGTCTCATTTAAAATGACGAAGTTGGTGTCAACGTCCGATATAACCAGAACTACTACTTTTTGCGAATATGTTAGTTGTGTTGGGTTCGTCGACTTTGCTAAGTTGCCCAGTTTTCAAATTTTTTAAATGAGTACTTTCTTAGATATCAATCGCGATGATTCCCGATGGGACACACTGTATATATTGAGCTTATATATGAAATTTCGAATAAAAGAATAAAACTTTAAAATCAAAGTTGAAATTTTGAGAAACAACATTTCCAAAAAAAAGGTAAAAGTTTCAGACTTAAACCTCGAAACTGAACATTTTTAAATCTGATTTTTTTTTGTTTGAAATTTTGTTTGAAAATGTAGATATATTACAGTCTCGATTATTATTTATTTTATAGAAACAATGATGCACGAGGATAAACAAACAAACGAAAATTTGTCGCCTTTCTTTCTGTCCTTTCGACCTTTATGTTTTTCACAAAGGCGGAAAAAATAAAGAGAAAAAAAAGATAAAAAGGAATGAAGAATAAAATTAAAAATAAAATAATTAATGTCGTTGCATTTTTCCGAAAATTATCGCCTTCAACTCTCGTTCTTTTTTTTCCCAGGTCGCTCGTAATTACCATCATTGAGCGCTGCAATTTCGGGCAATAAAAGGAACAATATACATCATACATCTTAGTCAGCTGTGGAGATTCGATGCGCTATTGTTCCGCAGCTTGACTTGTGACGTCACAGGTGAATGACTTAACGTACGTCACGTTGGTTCAATGGCAAAACGCGACCCACTTCTTCATTACTTCGGAGGATTGCTTCGTCCCCCAACGAATCGCCCAACTTAATTTTGGCAATCTGCTCAACTTTCTCGAAGATGGCGGCCTACGAAATTGGCCGCATTTGCGGAAATGAATTGAAATCAGGGTGGGGGAGGTAATCAAGAGATACAGGGTGATGGGGGCGCAGGCGAAACGCCTAAATCCCGGAACAGACAATAAATGTAATTAATTTCTGATCGAAGGGCAAAGGAAGGCATTCAGCACAAATTATGCGTAAGAGGGCTCTAGTGTAGCAATTTTTCCTGTGAATAGGTACACTGCAACTAAACGCAAGTAAAGAGTTCTAAAGGCAAGAGAAATTACTGGCGTAGATGAATGTAGAAACATGAGTAAGGACTTCTTGTTTGGATGAAAATATGACAAGAGAATTTTGTAGGCAAAGATCGTAGGAAAAGTATTTTTAACAGTGAATTTTTAATTTAAATTAGGTGTAGAAAAGTGACTTCAAAAAAGCTGAGGATTTTGATAAAATGTCTCGTAAGTTGTCCCAAGTCCAGAAGCAGCTAGAAGCATAAGCGTCCAATCAAGAGCTTTGCTAACGTTGTTGTATATCTAACAAATTTTAATGCGACTCTTTATACACATTTTAATCCACAGCTTATGATGAATTTAAAAAAAAATCCATTTATATGTGAAAATAATGACAAGATCGATATTTTAGGTTAGTACCTCTTGTTCTTAACGGGAAGAGATGTATTTTTGATTTATGAAATAAAAATCACACGAGCCTTTCAGGGCTCATGGATATTGGACCCCGGGGGCTACAGGCTACAGTTCCATCTCCATTAATCAAGGACCTTTTAACTAACTAAATCATTCCGCCAACGAATTCAAGCCTATTTCTAAAGGTTTAATGTTACCCCCAGCAGCACATCGAACTAGAGCGATTTCAGTGGCAAACTATTCCTTGGCCTGTTCCAATTAATGTCATCGTCGTGTCAAATTCTGACCACCTTTCCAGGCGCTTTTTTTACAGCGGGCGGTCCAGGTGATGCCGGACAAAACGCGAGCTGGTCAAAGGCTTAAAGAGGCTGTAACAAATGGACTTATAAAGAGTTACAAATGTGGATGTGCTCAATAGAGGATTGCCGGTGAATGCGTGCCGTTGAAGGGCTTGTGTTAATTGGGATGATGAAGGGCGCACAAGGTGTGTGTCCGGCAGCGGTCACGCCGTCTTTCTGATGACGGATTAACAGTATGCCGGCGTCATGCACGATTGAGCGGATGGTCATTTCATTGTGAAGATTCTCCGCAACAGATGACAACAACTTTAAAATCTAAATGTGAACTATATCGTCTTCTCTCGTCACAGATGCTGAAATATTTCCATGTTTTTACAAAAATATTTCAGTTGTTTCTCTTCAGCGTTGAATTTAATTAAATGCCACTATTGGCATATGGGATAATAAAAGATCAGGCATACCATGTTGGAATCAATTAATATAAACTCGCCGTAGAGCTTATATCTCATTATATTCAGCCGGATAACATTTCCTCTTCCGCCCAAGCTGTTTCAACTCTCTTCCTGGTTTCAGGTTGGAGCGATTTCAACGCGATAGTTATACACACAAGTTGTCGATTTTTTTACCCACCAGACAAGGTGTTCCTTAAATTCGCCACGTGCCATATGGCGCTCGCATTATCCTGCAGGCGTTCCGCTTTCGTTTTCTTCCTTCGCGGCATAAAAAAACCCGTATGTATGTGTTTAGCTGTCAAGGCAAAAAAATGTGCACGTGCTTATTTTTTATCGACCGACAGATTGAATGCAGGGGTTGTGCATCTTTATGATCGAGTGATGGAAGCGCTGAAATTTAATATTTTCGCATCTGTCCTCGCGTGTTGCAAGCGCTCTTCTTACCTTGTTCGGCGACGGCAATGTTTTATGGTTGTATCCGTATCTTTGGAATACCTGCATGCCCTTATACGAAAGCGTAAGGACATAATTGGTTAGCTTGACGGATATTACGCTTTTAAAAACATTTTTCTCTAATATGATGCATTTAGTATAACAAATCAAGATTCTATGAAGGCAACTCCCTCAATTTTATTCAGTTGTCCTCTCTGCTTCAAACACTTTTTTAAAAAAACTAGAAACATAGGTAACATTAAATATTTCCAATAAAGCACAACATGAGACGCCCATCAGAAGCTCAAGTTTTGTTTCAGCCTTAGCTCAACATTTTGACTTTAAATTCCAAATTTCAGAAAGCAGTGCAAAGTTTAGCTTTAAATTCAAAAATTTGTACTTTTTTTTTACTGGAATTTGGGGTTTTCGCGCAAAATATTGAAAATACTATGAAATTTATTTAGTTATCGTAAAGATAAGTAGCAGTAGTAGTAGTAGATGTTTATTAGAAACTATTAAGAAAATGCGCAGCAGAAGAAATAACTCATACTTTCGAAATATCTATCGAATAGTTAGAAGCTATTAGTGACTGTTAAGACAGGTAATATTTTAATACGACTCAAATCAAAATTAAATAAAAGTTTTATAAACTGACTTCTTAAACAAAGCTTTTACAACTTGATCAATGTGCAAAAGTAGTTAGCAACTGTGTTTGAAATTCAGTAACATTTAAACATCTCTCCCCTTGTTTTTCTTCTTCTTCTTCCGTCTTGTAATATAGGCATAATGCATTTTTTCCTCGTCTTTGCCTCTGGTTACTCGCTTGGAATATTGTCACACCAGCGCTTTCCTAGTCTTCCTGTGCTTCTTCGTCCTACTGGTGACTTGTCTCTTATTATCCTAACGATTCTGTTTTCAGCCATGCGATCGCTGTGCTTGTATAATTCTATCTTTCTGTTTAGCACCAACTCATTGATATTATCTAATTTGCACATTTTTCTAATACTTTCACTTCTCTCTCTATCCATTAATGTTTTTCTGCTAGTTTACGTATTATTTTCATTTCGCTTTTTGTTTTTGCTGTTTCAGGTCGAGTTTCGGCTGTATACATCATTATGTGTCTCACTGCAGTCTTATAGATTCTGGTTTTTGCTGTAATATTGATGTGTTTATTTTTCCCTATTATATCATTGCGACATGCCACTATTCTTGTGGCTTTTGCGTGGCTTGCTTTCTTACTTCTGCTTCAATATCACTGTTAGATGTTAGCAGTTGTCAGGTAGTTGTCAATCAGTTATAATTTTCTTTTAAATTTATTCGGTTGTGAAAAACTATGTTGAGCATTAAGGTTCTTAAATGTAACGTTGTTTTGTGAAAAAAAACTATGCCTAAGAAAGATTTATCGAATGTCTAGTTCGAACTGCTTGTATTATCTGGCGACCGTGACAGGACTGGCGTGATTTTTTTTTCCGTTGTGTTAAGGAATTGAAACAGTACCAAAAAGCCTTCGTTTTTGTTGTTCGAGATGGAGCAATTGAAAAAACATCGAAAAGTGGTGCGAGGAGCGTTTACGCGGTTAGCCAATCAATTTGCTGAGTTATTAACGGCTCGCGAACGCGACCACCAAAAATGTACGGTATGTGTGCAATTGCTGGACAATAAACAGAATGAACTACGACGAGTAAACAACGACATTTATGAAAAGATGCTGGAAGACAATAACATGAGTGAGCAAGATTTAACAACGGAAATAGAGTGTGTAGAAGATTACGAGAGGCGTTTTTTGGAACTGAAGATTAGTTACGAACAGTACGGGAACAAACAATGGAAAATAATTCAATAGATGCAGCCTCAATTTTGTTACCGGAAAATGGTGGTAAGCGTAAATTAAAACTACCTAAAATTCAATTTAAGAAATACGACGGCAGCATCAAGGAGTGGATGTCATTTTGGTCACAATTCAGCAAAATACATATGGTTTCGGAGATTGAAAATTGTGACAAAATAGAATACCTTATTCAGGCCACAGTCACAGAAAGTCAAGCGCGTCGTGTTGTAGAAAGCTTCCCTGCCATGAATGAAAACTACGAGAAAATAATTGATAGCATAACGTTTTGGGAGAGATGATCTACTTATTGAAGTTTATGTGCGAGAGTTGTTAAAACTCATTCTAAATAATGTTGCATCAGGGAAAGAATCGGAAATTGCATTTTTATATGACCAAATTGAAACACAACTGCAAGCACTTGACACTTTAGGCATAATATCAGACAAGTGTGCAGCAATCTTATTCCCCCTAATTGAATCCTGTTTGCCAAGGGAATTATTGCAGGTTTGGCAACGATCAAGTTTTGCTTGTGAGACCAATGGAAGTTTGGAGCACCGACTTAAAGATTTAATGTCATCCTTGAAGGCTGAAGTGGAGAATGAAGAGCGCATCGTAATGGCTGCAGCCGGGTTTGGTTTGACAGTGGACTATCCTGAGGTGTAGCGTGGATACGCCACTGAAAAATGACGTTGACAGAACGCATCCATCTTGACAGAAGAAGCAAGCCTCTCGCCATCATACCCACGCTTGTAACAATTATTATAGTTAACATATATTGTTGTAAAGCAATAAAGTTATAACTACATACTGTGTATATGTTTAATAAAACACACACACAACGTTACATGGTGTCAGAAGTGAAGTTGGCGTCACAACGAAAAGGTACAAAAGCATAGAAGAGCAGAAAAATGCCGAACGAAAACGTGACAGCAACAACGAATCTTGAGACTATACCAGTGTCAATAAGGCCCCCAAAACCCTTCAATTTCAGTGCAGAGAACTTGGGAAATGAGTGGAAGCAATGGCTTCAACAGTTTACATGGTACGAAATAGCCACTCAGCTTGACAGGAAAGCGCCAGAAATACAGGCAGCAACCTTTATGGCCGTGTCAGGATCGGAGGCAGTACCAGTGTATAACAGTTTTAACCTCACGGACGTGCAGGAAAAAGACATTAACGTTATAAAAGCCAAATTTAATGCACACTTCATACCAAAAATAAATGTCTGCTTCGAGAGATATAAGTTTAATAAAACCCACCAGGAAGCTGGAGAAACATTTGAAAAATTTCTAACTAAAATTCGAAACTTGGCAAAAACATGTGAGTTTGAAAACTTGTATGAAAGTCTCTTAATGGACAAAATAATAATTGGTATAAGGTCAGACAAGGTCAGGGAACGATTATTTTCTGAAGAAAATCTAACACTTAATAAATGCCTTACAATATGCCGAGCCAGCGAGCAAACAACCAAGCAATTAGCTGAGCTGAAAACAAATGAGGTCGAAATAAACAGAGTGAAGATGGAAAATAAACGCAAGCCGAAAATTGATGTTAATGATGCAGAATTCAGGTGTAGAAGATGTGGCACAACACACCAACGCAAAAACTGCCCAGCCTTTAATAAACATTGTGAAAAGTGTAACAAAAAGGGTCATGTTTCCTCACAATGCTGGTCCAAAACAGAAAATAAAGCCAAGCAAAACAAGGAAGGAAAGAAAATCAATACAATTCAAGAGGGTCAATCTAGTGATGAAGAACTATTCATCAATATGGTCAATACCACATCAGAGGAAGAACGATGGAAAGAAGTAATAGAAGTACAAGGTAAAAAGTTTCACATCTACTTGGACTCGGGTGCTGACTGCAATGTTTTACCCTGGAAAATTGTCAGACACCTAGATCATCAAATGAACCATTCAAACGTCAAAAGACTTATTGGATTTGGTGATGCAAAAACTGAAGTGATGGGAGAAATTGACCTAGAAAGCAACATCAAAGGACAAAGGTTAGTAATTAACTTTAAAGTTGTTGACAAAAATGTACCATCAACCTTAGGTAGAGATACTTCTACAAAATTAGGACTTATCCAACGCATACATAATATAATAACAAAAGACGATCCGATATTTAAAGGACTCGGTTGTCTTCAAGGCTATCAATACGATATTGACTTGGTAGAAAATCCCAAATTCAATATAAGAGCTCCAAGAAGAATTCCTCATGCAAATAAAAAAGAAGTCAAAAAAGAGCTGGAAGACATGGTAAAAATGAACGTTATTGAACCGATTTCCGAACCTACACCAGTTGTCAGTCCAATGGTAATAGTTAAAAGAAACAACAAAATCAGAATATGCATCGACCCAACATATGTTAATAAAAACATTTTGCGACGAAGATATCCTTTAAAAACTATTGAAGAAATTGCCGCGAAATTAAACGGAGCAAAATACTTCACGTTACTGGACTGCAAAAGAGGGTTCTGGCAAATAGAGGTTACAAAGCGCACTCAGAAATATCTGACATTCGCAACACCTTGGGGAAGATATACCTGTAAGAGACTACCCTTTGGATTGGCGTCAGCTCCAGAGATATTTCAGAAAGTAATATCAGATCTCTTAAAAAATGTGGACAATGCTGTTTGTTCTATGGACGACATACTTATCTATGGAAAAACAAAGGAAGAGCTACAAAAATCCACCACTCAAGTACTCGAAATAATTCGTAACGCAGGCCTTAAGTTAAACAAGGAAAAATGCAAATTTGCGTGCACAGAAGCAAACTTTCTTGGCCACCTAATTACGCAGAATGGGTTAAAAGTGGATCCGGAAAAAATAGCAGCGATCAAAGCCATAAAAACACCGGTAAACAAAAAGCAATTACAGAGGTTTTTAGGTATGGCAACATATCTAATGAAGTTCATACCGAACTTGTCAGAAATTACCCAACCACTTCGCGAACTATTAAAGAAAGAAGTAACATGGCACTGGGAAATTGAACAAGAAAATGTAGTGCAAAAAATCAAAAAAGTTTTAACATCGCCGCCAGTTCTTCAATATTATGATGTCAGTAAAGATGTTAAACTCAGTGTTGACGCAAGTTCAAGAAGTTTAGGAGCAGTACTACTGCAAGATGACCATCCAGTTGCATATGCATCAAAAGCCTTAACAAATGCACAGCAAAACTATCCACAGATCGAAAAAGAGGCATTAGCTATAAATTTCGGTTGTGAGAAGTTCCATGAATATATATATGGAAAAAAACTACTAATAGAAACCGACCACAAGCCACTGGAAACGATATTCAAGAAGCCAATACCAACAGCACCCCCTCGGTTGCAAAAGATATTGCTTCAAGTTTCCATGTATGCACCAAAGGTTGTCTACATCAAAGGAAGTGACATTCCAATAGCAGACGCCCTAAGCAGAGATTGCATAAATCTGTCACCTCAACCAAGCGAACCAGATGAACAAGTCATAGCATTTGCAATATCGGAAGCCGCAAAATCAAGATTAGAAGAGGCAACGAAAGCAGATGAAGAACTGAAATGTCTGAAAAGCATCATCGTTCAAGGTTGGCCAAAAAACGAACATGAAATACCACCAATAATCAAACACTATGCTAACTTCAAAGAAGAAATTTCCATATATGAAAATCTATTAATTAAAGGTGACAAAATAATTATCCCTAAAGCAATGATCCCAGATATACTAAAGCAAATACATACCGGACATTTTGGAATACAAAGCTGTGTGAAACGCGCCAAACAGTTGCTCTACTGGAAAGGTATGTACGCTGACATTCTCAACTTTGTCAATCGTTGCACAGTTTGTCAACAAACCCAAAGTGCAAATCCAAAACTGCCATTAGAAACGAAACCGATACCCAGTCTACCGTGGCAAATAGTGGCAACTGATCTATTCACATACGGCAATAAAAATTATATAGTAATTGCAGACAGTTACTCCGGCTTTATGGATTTCAAGCTACTCCACAATCAGTTTACACAAGAAGTCATTAAACATATTAAAGAATGGTTCGCAGTTCATGGAATCCCAGAAATATTAGAATCTGACAACGGACCACAATACAGTTCCCGAGAATTCCAAAAAATTACGGAAACGTGGGGATTTAAACATAAAACTTCAAGCCCGAGATTTCCCAGAGCGAACGGACTAGCAGAGAGAAATGTCTCCACAGCGAAATCAATAATCAGAAAATGCGAAATGGACAACTCAGATATTCAAATGGCACTACTAAACTATAGGAACACACCAAGATCAAGCGAATTAGGATCTCCTGCGGAAAGGTTAACGAGTCGAAAAACACGATCGTTGATTCCTTCCACACCGATACAATTACAACCGAAAATTGTTAAAAATGTAGAGCAGAAACTACAAGAGGCCAGACTAACTCAAAAGACTTACGCAGATAAAAATACAAGACCAATTAAACCGTTAAATGAGGGCGATAGAGTTCGCATGCAAACGGAACACCGAAATTGGAAAACCGGAACGATCAAGAACATTGTTAATGACCGTTCATATAACGTCATGTTGGACAACGGAAACACCTATAGGAGAAACGCAGCGCATCTTCACAAAACTGAAGTAATAATACCAGAAGAAATTGAGGTAGTAAAAAGTTCATTAGATTGAAACGGAAGAAATGCCACCAAAGAAGTTGCCGAAACCGACATCATAGAAGATACGAACATTAACGAGCCGACAACATCAAGAGGAAACTATATAACACGGTTCGGCAGAAAAGTAAAACCTCCGACAAAATTAGATTTATAAACTGAGGGGAGGATGTAGCGTGGATACGCCACTGAAAAATGACGTTGACAGAACGCATCCATCTTGACAGAAGAAGCAAGCCTCTCGCCATCATACCCACGCTTGTAACAATTATTATAGTTAACATATATTGTTGTAAAGCAATAAAGTTATAACTACATACTGTGTATATGTTTAATAAAACACACACACAACGTTACATGAGGTATCAAAAAAAACCATACCAACTGCAGCGGGACTAGTAAACTCTAATATTAATGCTTGTGTATTTTGTTATGGGCAACATAATACTGAAAATTGTTTTAGGACTCAAAAGATGACAATGGTGCAACGAAAAATTTTACTTTCAGAAAAAAAGGCCTCTTATAAATGTTTGAAAATTGGCCACCAAGCAAGAAAGCGTAGGTGTCGATTAAAATGCGTAGTTTGTTCCAAACAGCATGCTATTTTGATGTGTCCGAAAGTTGTCGACAAAAAATCTAACCCAATGAAGATGAGTGACAACAATGCAGCTAAGCCCACAACATCTATGTCTCATTAAGAGTGGCATTGGTAAACGGGAAGGTTTTAAAATCAGTAAGATTCGGGGTCACAGCGGTTGTATATTTTGAAGAACACTGCGAGAATTATGGGCTAGACGTCTTTGGATCAAGAAAAGCTGATACACTATTTGTTTGGCGGCATGGAGGAGTTTAACCATGAGCGTTGTCAAATTCAGTTAAAATCGGGAGAAACTATTTTCAGTTTTGAGACACTAGACCAAGATACAATCTGTCCTGATGTTCCTGCTGTATTTCAAGGCCAATGGATGAATGAATTACGAGATTTAGGCATTCAACTATCAGATACAAAGAGTTCTGAATCGATTGAAATGTTGTTGGGTGCAGATATATTGGGACAATTGTACACTGGCAAGCAACATGCATTGCAAGGTGGAATACTTGTCGTGGAAACTCTTTTGGGATGGACAATTATGGGAAAAGTTCCATTGAAGCAATATCGTAAGGCACATACAATCAGTGTATTGTCATTGTATGTGAAAGAGGCTTCTATAGCGGATCTATGGAAGTTATTTACCCCAGGAATTACAGAGCCAAGTGAGAGAAAAACCCGACAAGAATTGGCTCTGACCTCAAAAAGTCTATTTCTAGAAACGGTTATGAAGTTAGGCTTCCATGGGTAGAGGGGCATCCGCCACTTCCAACAAACTTCGCTGTAGCCAAAAAACGGCTGAGGTCTACAATTAAGAAATTGGAAGATTGTAATTTACGCCCAACCTTTGATGACTTTGTTCCAGATTTGGATCAAATCGGCAGTGTTTCTTTGTGTCAAAGAATGCGGTTTAAACAGCGTCTGCGAGAAGATTTGCGACTTCGCTTTCGAAATGAATACCTTTAGTCAACTGAAAAATGTTCTACGGGGCAAGCAACCGCCAACAGTGGAAGTTGGAGATGTTGTGCCGATTGGTGATGATGTAGAGAAGCGGATTAATTGTCCATTAGGGAAGGTAGTAGAACTATTGCCCGGCAAGGACGGCAATGTTCGAGTAGGGAGCTTAGCGACTGCAAAGGGACAACTGGTACGTCCAGTGCAAACACTGTTTCTTTTGGAATGTGCCGAACAACCAGTAAAAAATGCAGAAGGAAACGTACTCATTATGGAAGGGTCATTCAGAGGCCAAAAAGATTTACCTAAAAGTTTAACTTTTACATGAATAGTTTTGCCGATTCTTTGTATTATGTTCCTTTATGGTTCTTAACGTGAGGACTGTCTAGCGCGTTAGTCCTCAGGTGGGAGAATGTCAGATGTTAGCAACTATTATTGTTAGCAACTGTCAGGTAATTGTCAATCAGTTTTAATTTTCGTTTAAATTTACTCGGTTGTAAAACACTATGTTGAGCATTAAAGTTCTTAAATGTAACTTTGTTTTGTGAAAAAACCACGCCTAAGAAAGATTTATCGAAGGGCTAGTTCGAACTTTCGAACTGCTTGTAATATACATATACGTAGCCAGATATTTCTATGCCGAGATAATTAAACTTCATTTCTTGTTGTACAAATTTATTGTCTACTAAAAGCTTGCATCGAAGAGGTATCTTAGAAGTCATACATTTTGTCTTAGCAGTTGATATTGTTGGGGGTTGAAAATGTCCAACTGGGTTTTAGAACAGGCTTGGCCAACCTACGGATCGTGGGCAACAAGTTATTCCGCTTTTATTTATTCTACGTCTCCCTGCACAGTTACCTAATATGTTTAGCAGTTAGTGTGGTGACTGGAAATTAGATAAAAATGAACCAAAATTTTTGTCGCATAATTTCTTAAACGTTTTATTTGTTTGAAATTTATGATATTTTAGGATGTCTTTGTACTTTCCTCCTACGAGGTTTGCCTTTTATGTTTCGGGATTTGGCAACCCTAGTGTTGCAATCTGGCAACTGACAGCTCTATCGTAAAGTTGGACATTTTTGAGGTTTTACGTGCTCAGGACGTTTTGACATACGAGCGCTATTTGTGTTATTTATAGTAACTTAAAAGATTCATCTCGGCCCAAAAATGGAATTAAATCGTGAACATTTTCGTGCGATTATTTTTTACAACTTTCGACGTGGATTAACTCAGCAACAGTGCATGGATGAACTTAATTCAATTTTTGGCGATGAAGCTCCATTAAGGACCAGTGTTTATCGATGGTATGGTGAATTCAATCGTGGTCGTAGTTCACTCCAAGACGAATTTCGTGAAGGTCGTCCAAAATCAGTTGTTGTTCCGAAAACCATTGATGCTGTGCGCGAACTGATATTGCAAGATCGTCATGTGACCTATCGTGAGATTGAGACAGCCTTAGGCATTAGTGGGACCAGCATACATTCAATATTGCATAAACATTTGACTGTCAACAAAATTTGTTGGCGTTGGATGCCACATAATTTGTCAATCGCTCAAAAAAAAGGCTCGTGTCGATTGGTCGAAAGAAATGCTCAAAAAATACGATCGCGGTGCTTCGAAACACGTCTATGACATCGTGACAGGTAATGAATCGTGGGATTAAGCGTATGAGCCTGAAAGTAAACAGCAGTCGACTGTATGGGTGTTTCAAAATGAGCCAAATCCAACAAAAGTTGTTTCCGCACGAAGCACTTCCAAGCAAATGGTCGCCTGTTTTTTCGGAAAAACTGGACATGTCGCAACCGTACCACTAGAACAACGCAGAATAGTCAATTCTGAGTGGTACACAACCATTTGTTTGCCAGTTGTCTTCCAAGAAATCAGGAAAACCAACCGCCGAAGACGGATCACTCTTCACCACGACAATGCGAGCTTTCACACATCGGCTCAAACAACTGCATTTTTGAGCACCCAAAACATCGATTTGATGGGTCATCCGCCGTATAGTCTTGACTTGGCACCGAATGACTTCTTTTTATTCCCGTACGTAAAAAACAAACTGAGAGGTCAACGTTTTTCGACACCTGAAGAAGCGGTTGCTGCATTCAGAAAGCATGTTTTGGAGATACTTCAATCAGAGTGGCAAAAGTGCTTCGACAATTGGTTCAAACGCATGCAAAAGTGTATAGATTTTCATGGGGAATATTTTGAAAAACAATAAAGTGATTTTCGATTATTAATATTTGTTTTTGTTCGCTAATCCCGAAATATAAAAGGCAACCCTCGTACATCCGGAGCTAACAACTAATCGCCATTTTTTTTTTCAAATGAAATTATACGTCTTGTGATCACTTGCCGAAAAAACATTTTTAAGGGGATTGTAGTGAAGTATGTGGTATTGTGATTATCAAAAACTAAAATAAGGAAAAAGAACTGCAAAAATAAAAAAATCGAAATGTAGGTTTTCATGTAAATAAGGTTCCAAATCTAGATCACTTGTAAAGTGATCTAGGTAAAGTTCAAACTGATAATAAAATTCACTTCATCATTGTGTAAAAGGAGGTAATTGTCAGAATCATTGGGTAATAGGTCAGAACAGTAGGTCCAATAATATGATATGTATCATTTTTTATCATGGGGCTTCTTTCACTCTAAATGGTCATGTAAGACAAGTTTTTTTTGGTGAGGACTATTGTTCATATAAATAGCCTCCAGCAGTAATTCAGTTTTAAAATTATTTATGAGTCATAATTGTGCAATAAAAATTGGGCGGATTCTACAACAGGTTAGAAAAATTTCGGGCACAATGCTATCTTCTTCATTAGAATTTTCGATTTTTATAAACTAGACATATAATGCGACTAAAAGCGTAACAAGAAATTCAACGCGTGTCACCTTCACTTTTATTTTTCCAAGAAGCCAACACGCTTCTTTTTTTTTCTTGATTTTTTTATGATTCAACAGATGTTCCTGGCTTGCAGACCAAGAGATTTATGTCGACCAACGAAGATATTTGACCTCAGAATGTTCTCTCGGTTCGGGCTTGGTAACAGAGTGGATCTTTGGTGGGATTTTGTGAAACGCGACAGATCGCACGCAGAATTTATATTAGATTGCGTATGGAATCGTAGCATCTTTAGAAAGGAAGATGTTTCTTGCAATTTTATCCGGAGCTCGTTGAGTCGAATTTTTAATGGTCTTACTGTTTTCCCTTTATATTCAGGGATGCATTCATATAATTAATGTGAAGTTGTACGTGCTTAAGTTAATTTTTTATTTATAGTGAATATAGTCCAATTAAAGAGCCATTAGCATCAACTTTTATGGATCCATTAAATTTTGGCGCACATTCTGGTAACGCCAACGTTAATTGGGTACTTTAATCGAAATAATAGTGGGAAAAGGCGCATTTTTATTGTACGTGTAGTTGTTATTATTATTTATAAGCGGTAGAGTTGAACGAACTTTCGCATAGGCGTGGAATCGAATTTTGGCAATTCTCCCAAGGACAAACTTTTTACTATATTACTCTTTCAACTTCCATCTCGTTAATTATGCATGATGATACGTCACGAATGCCGCTGGCATGACAATTTAAATTTCTTTTTAATCTTTCCTGAGGAATTATAATATTTCTAATCTATGATCTATTAGAAACATTTGGCGCAAACTAATTAGGAGAAATTTCTGTTTATAAACTGGGGAAAGTTATAAAATTATTTAGATTTGACTTGATTAAAATAAATAAACAAGAGCCGAAAATGAGATCTGTTGCAGACCAAAGTAAAAAGCGTTGGTGATAGAAAAATTTGACCTTGAAATGTCCGTCCAAAATTCGAACTTTTGCACTGTTGCCAAGGTTGTTGAACTTGGCATGTCATAAATAAAATAAAGCATACCAAACATACAATTAAGAGGCGTACACCTCTCTGTTGAGGTAGGTTTCGTCTAATGATTAACACCAACAATTTGAATATTTCTATTTTTAGCGTTCAAATAATTTAAATTCATTCCACACCTTTTGGAAGTCTCTTTCCCAACGGAGATGCATTCTATGCTCAAATAACCAATCTCCAAAATTTTCTTAAACTGAAAAACTCACAGTTGAATTACAACTGAAGAGTCGTTGCATTTAATACAATACCAATCTCAGAAATGTTTAGATGAAGAATGATTCAAACTTCTCTTGATATTTAATCAAAACTTGTTGGTTTTGGGACAATAAAAAGTTCCAGAACGATGCAATAAACCGGCTAAGCCGTTTTTCAATCTCACATTTGTATTCTTTAATGTTGAAAACCTAATGCTCACCGATGATGGATTTGATTACCTTTCGAGAAGGCACACAAGTTTAAAAATAAAAGCGTGTAATTTTAAGAGATACATGAGGAAAAAGAATAAAAAGTTCAAAGCTTTTACGTTCTTCTAATACGGATAGTTTATTGACCTACGCTGTTCTCTTATGCATTTACATTTATGAGTAAACTTGCGTGAGACTCAGCGTCAATTATTTGTCTTCCCCAAGTGACGCCGCTTTTATTGTTTAAACTGCTTCATCCACAATTAATAACGCACTCAGCTTCACGCCACGCAGTCGAATTCTAATAGAATTCATCACCAACACAAAGCTCAAGAATCAAAGCGGATCCACATCCGTTTCTACCACTTCGCTGAATCTAGTTCACCAGTAAATAAAGAAGTAACGCCAAATTTTTCCAAGAATCAATTCTCAAAAAGGTAAGAGTGAAAGAGACATAGTCATTTTGGTCATAACAGACAAAATTAAAATGCATGAGCGATGAATTTAGATTAAGTTCATCGCCATTCGAAAATTATTGGACTTGTTTCTCAAAATTCGAGGTTTTATATTACAAACGACTTTTCTCTCAAAATGTATCTCCTCTTCCAAAGTTGGACCTTATTCCTAAAACTTTTTTTCAATTTGATTTTATCTAGGAAATTTCGACTTTACACGTGACACTTTTTTCTAAATATCGAGTTTTTTCATTCGTTTTTTTAAAACGATCATTATTTTCTGAAAATTTCGATCTTTTTTAATTCGTCTTTTTGAAATTTCGAACTGTTATAGAATTTCCACTTTATTCAAAATTCAAGATCATGTTCCTCAAAAATGTTTTCCATTTCACCCAAATCTTATTTTCTTTAGGTTTTCGAATCAGGAATTCAGATTTAAAATTCAGTTGCTGGGTGCACACGCATGAATTCCCGACGTTTCATAAAAATGTGTTTATTCCAGTTCATTCCGAATATGGATTCCTGTTTGGGGAACCTAATCAGGATTCCGTATGTATGCGGTCGGTCTAAATCTGCAGTTTGGATTCGGATCAATAATGTGAAAAAAATAAGAAACTAAAAATGTTCTCCAAGTTTTAATTCTTTCTAAAAAATTTAAAGTAAACATCTCGAAAAAACTTGAAGATTTGAGTTGTAGTATGTATGTATGTAGTATGACAATTTTATGATTACATAATTTACCTAATTTTGTCTTGGAAAAGTTGACTTTTTTTGAAAATTTCGAGTTTTAATTTTATTTATTTATTAGCTGCGTGCCGATGAAAATTTTCATTGGCAGATAGCAGTTTCCCAGGAACCAACAAGTTTTTCGCAAACCAAGCTTCTGACTTCAAAAATTACGAATTTTTTACAAAGTTTCATTATTTATTTATTACCCTTAAAGGAGGAATTTTTCAAAATCTTTTCCTAATGCTCATCTACGTATATAAATGACTCATATATAAAATTTCAGGTTTCTCCTATTTCTTTTCTTCGAATTCTGCTCTGTGTTACTTTATCCAGTTTTATATTTTGTTCAGTTATAATTTCTTTTCCTTTGAGACATTTAGTTTAATTTTGACAACTTGTAAAAAACCTGCAAATAGATAAATAGAGCTAACGTCTATAGACAACTTTAAAAACAATCATTTATTTTATTTGTTCAGATCATGCAATCCGGAGACTTATTCATCAGGTGTAAAATTTAATACATACTTTCAACCCCTTAGGGGCCGAATTTAACAAAATCTTTTCCTACAATTTGCCTACAAATAACTCATAAAATTTGCCACTTTTTGTGGAAATTTTAAAGGATTCATTAAAAAGCAAAACATTGGAATTTGCATTAAAATTTCTAGAATTTTTAAAATTAAAATCTATTTATTTTCTCGAAATTTGAACTTTTTTCTAGAAATTTCATGTAATAAAACGAATTTATTTTCAATCTTAAATTCCGAGTTTAAACTTAATAATAAAATCAAGGTGTTGAAAAAAATTAATATATTAATTATATTTTGACTAATTAGTAATTAGTCTTCAAATTATAAGAAAATAATCTAAATTTAGAGAAAAAACTCAGGTTTTATTAAAAAAATATATGGTTAAGTTGGAAATTTCCAAGGAAAAAATTGGATTTCTAAAAGTAAATTGAAAGTCTGAAAAAATGTCCAAATTTCGAGACTTCGTTGAAATTGTCTTTTAAAATCAAAATTTTACGAAAATAAGATAGAAATTGCAAGTTTAATATCAAAATTTTGAAAAAGGAAAATTAAAAACCTCCAAAATTTGTTGTGTCGAGAAGATTAAAGTCGAAATATGAAAAAAAAAAACAAAACTTAGTAAAAATTAAATTTTAAAGTTTGGACTTTCAATCTCGAGAGAATAGTCGAAATCTCCAGATTAACTCAAAATTACGGAAAGTTCAAAAGGGCGAATTTCGGATTTATAATTGAAATTAGAAAGAAGTAATTATTGAAAGTGAAAGCTTGAAATTTTGAAATAAAATTTGATATTTCTAAAAATAAGTTTTTCTTAAACTGATGCCAATTTTAGGCCTTCGTGAAAAGAATGGCGCTTAGAAAAAAAGGTTTAATACTTTTTTCGTTTTTGGTTACATAAAAAAATATTTTCGTATTGGATTTATGACTTTTTTATTTCTATTACTTAATAGGGACGGTTCAATAATAATTGCAGACAAGCAACCAAATTTTTACAACCGACCGTATACACGACATCGAATAACCGAATATCTGGTTCTTGAGTGAACCAAAAAAACGATGGCGAAAGGAGTGAAGTCATTATCTGGCCGTAAAAACCATTATATAGCGCAAGATGGTTCCTTTTTTTTTGTTAGCGAAAGGGTTACCTTCTGCTAACAAACGCGACTATAATCTAAGCATAAAAGGAATAAAAAAAATGTGCCCTTTCTCGAACCCTTTTACTTTTTTACCTGAGGTGCGCACCTTTCTTGACCGATGCCGGCAAAAAATAGCTCGTAGGTAAGTCAGTGAACCTAAACGCCGCAAATGGAAGTTTATAACCAGGAAATGAAGCTAGTTTTACGGTTAAAATTTAGAAGTATTTTCGTTAGGAGGACATGTGCAAGAGTACAGGAAAGAATTGCGCAACGTTCGGTGATATTTTTATGTTGTTTGCTTGATTCATAAATTTCTTAATGGAAAATTTAATAGCTTCTTGATTTCCCGTTGCTGCCGGAAAGATTAGTCAGTGGTAACCATCAATTAATTTTGAGAAGGTGGAACTTAGAGTATTTTCGTTTCTTGGGGTTCGGATTTGTTAAAAGTTAAGTGAGGTCAAGTGCGATTTAGTCTGAAGCTTGAACAATTGAATTTTATTTAAAAATTATTAAAAAAAAAGATATATTCAGGTTAGTTTTAGGTTCTATTGCTTGACAGGGTTTACCGCTTGCTAACTTCTTCCTAATGTCCTAAAATCTAGGACATCAGAACAATTAGAAAAAAAATTCCAGTTGCTTTTTTTTAGAAATTTCGTGTTTCTTAAAAATGTAAACATTTTGTAAAAATTTTAAGTTAACGCTTTCAATTTTTATTATTTCCTAGCTTTAACATGAGGTTGAAATTAAAAAACTTATAACTTAAAACCCGAAATTTTTAGAAAAAAGTTGAAATTTGGAATTTCCAATGATGATTTGAGGAAACAGTCAAATTTGAATGTGTGAACTTCAAATTTTCCGAAAAAAGTTTCAATTTCGGCTAATATTTCAAAGTCAAAGTTTGTGTCAAAAACATTTAACATTCGAAATTTGAGAAAAACGAAGAAATATTGGGAGAGAAGAAATTTACAAAAAAATTAATTTTGTATTCATTCTAGAGCTTCGTTAATTATTAATAACTTTTGTTTTCTAATGTCCCAATTTCAAAACCGAAATACCGATTTTTGGAATTTGGAATTTCCAATGAAGTTTTGAGGAAAAAGTCAAATTTGAATGTGTGAACTTAAAATTTTCCAAAAAAAGTTTCAATTTTGACTAATAAATCAAAGTCAAAGTTTGTGGTAAAAACATTAACATTAAACATAAATTCGAAATTTGAGAAAAACGAAGAAATATCGGGAAAGAAGAAATTAAAAAAAAATAAAATTGTGTTTATTCTAGAGCTTCGTTAATTATTAATAACCTTTGTTTTCTAGTGTCCCAATTTCAAAACCAAAATCCCATTTTTTTAACTCTCTGTCCCGAAATTTGGCACATTGGATATGAAAAGCATCGACGAAACTCTTCTGTATTGAACTTTTGAACTTGTCTAAATGTAAATATGTACAATTCTAATTTTTCTTTCCTCCTTTAGTCAGCAATGATTAACTGACTAATTAAAACAAGTGGTTATTTTATTTCAATTGTGTGATTCTGTTAATAAAAAATTAAATAATTTATTTAAAATTTAGACACAAAATATATCACAAGGCACAGAACCAAAGATTAAAAAAAAATAAAAATTTAGAATTTAAACCTAGAATCCTCAGAAAAAGTCGAAATGCCCAAAACAAATTTTGACTCTAAATCAAAAATAGACTTTTGTAAATTAATTACAACAGAAATATTGAATTTTTTCCACATATTTCAGCTTTAAAGTTGGAAATGAATATCTAAAAACTTCTCCCTCAGACTTGCGGCCTTGATTTTGAAATTTTGACTGCTAAAAATAATAATTTATAAGTTGTAAGTGTAAAGCAAAATACATTTGCTAGTACTGTATTATCTTCGTGACATAAAACTTTAACATAGCAAAAAAAAGATTTATAACCCCTTGCTTCAATGGAAGTATACAATTTACTATTATTGGTCATTTATTAGTATTTTATAACCCAGTCACAAAATCTTTAGGTGTATAAGCAAAAAAAACTTCCTAGAAACAACGCTAACAATTGTACAAGTCTCCTGCCATAAATTTTTCTTGAAATTCGCCCAATAAAGCAATAAAATACAGAAACGGTAAAATTGCTAAAAATCTGCGCGACTACTTCAACATTCTTGCAAAAATCTCCCTAAAAAGCAGTAAACGCTATTGCGGTTGTAAAAAAAGGTATCTACTGTGCTGATCCCTATGCAAAAGAAGCGAACCTACCTGAAAAAAATCAAAATTAGAAATAGGGCCGTCATAAAATACTTTTTTGATGGTCAGTCAACGGACCAAAAACAGGCCAGCATGTCCGCCGTGTTCAAATAAAGAAGATCTGCCCAGAACTAATCGACGTGTGGTGTAATGATAATAAAAAAAAGGTCATCTATCCCTCGCGTCCGTTCTGTTCTTAGAAACCAACGGTAAAGCAGTAAAAAGCCGGGGGGTTGCTGCCACTTAATGCGGAAGAAGGACCCGACCTAACGGTACCATCGAAACATAACAAATGCTTCATCGGAACTCATCAGCATGTTTGGTAACCGAATGGCCCTCGACTGAAACGCTAAAATAAATAAGAGGGCGGAGTGGAATGAAGCACCTTCTACGAGTAGTTGGTAGCACAAAAAATAATTGGAAGCAGCAACGCGAATTTAATAATAGTTTAAACTAAAAATCTGTTCAATGGTCGATTCAGTCAGCTCTGAATTTTTCCACTTAATTTCTGTAGCCATTTATTTCAATTTTCTATCGGTGGCAGAAGTATCTGTTCATGTTTTCCGCGGTAGAAGTCTCCTCACATATTTGTGTTTACAGGAGAAATTTTGTTCTTCCCTTTTTTGTTCTTTGCTAACAGATATCAATTCAAATAACCAAAAAGACAGCACAAAACCAACTGAACATAGTTCAAGTGTACGCATGTCTTGGCATAACAGGCTCAATGAACACCTGCCCAACAGCAGCAATGGAGGTAATGCTAGGTTAACTTTTTAGGAAGAGGGAGGCGATCAAAGGAACCTCAAGATTACTGTAATTAAAACACTTTAAAGAAGGAGACTTCGCCGGTCACATGGGAAACTTCAAGGAGTGTAGCCCTGTGATTGTAGCAAGATCAGTTGATTATATGCAACCCAGATACGAATTTGATCATTCCTTTGAAGTGGACTTAAATCACCACACTGACGCTAAATCAGTACATGAAGAAAAACACCAATTATCCATCTGATTTACAGGTGGATCAAAGACAGCATATGGGACTAGAGTATGAATTTGTGGCCCTAACTATAGGTTCTCTAAACCCTTAGGAAAAGACCCAACTGTCTTTCAAACTGAAATACATGCAATACAACTCTGCGGCTACGAGTGTCTTCGAAGAAACCTGAAAGGAACAAAGATTTACATTAACTCTGAGAGCCAAGGGGCAATAAAAACTTTGAGCAGCTGCATTGTCAAATCCAAACTAGTTTGGGACTGTCAACAAACTCTAAAGCAACTGGCGCAACAGGATCAACCTTAAGTGGGTACCAGGGCACAAAGGAATACAAAGGGATGAAGCTGCGGGCCAATTCGATAGAGAAGGATCTGCATCGTCATTTCTTGGACCTGAACCGGCTTTTGATTTTTCTAAAAACAACAATGAAGTCAAAAAAGTCAACAATTTCCCACTGGAGATCATATCCAGGAATACGACAGGCGAAATTTGGAACCCTTAAAAAGACAAAGTTCTACTTAGAACTCAACAAATCCGAATTGAGGATACTAACCTCTTAACAGGACATTGCCCTATGGGGTACCATCTCAAGAAAGTGGGTCAGGCTGACACAGAACTATGTTGCTTTTGCGCAGAAGCTGCGGAGACCGCAGAACATGTGCTATGCAAATGCGATGGGCTTGCACCCAAAAGGCACGTCCAACTCGGATGGGCGTCCTTAGACCCCTCAGATATGGAAAAACTTAATCTCAGGTCCATAATAAACTTCTACAAGAGTTTGAACCTCGGAAATACATAGATCAGGGTATGCACAAAAGATCTCCTTAGGACGAAGTGCGGGGTGGACGAAGAGAAACACGAAACGACCCATATATAATCTAATCTAATGTGAATTCGTAAGCTTTTGTCTAAAACAAGTCTCCGCAGCCTCTGTCTACAACAGCAAAATACCTAATACTATAAATACCCTTTGCGAGTGGATTGGACTTAAAAAAAAGATGCTTATTATCGAACAAAACATTTCCAGTCACTGTAACTAATGATATGGGAAACGCAATATAATGAAGAAGACTTTTTCTGATTTTCTGAAATGCGTGTTTCATTGTAAGGTATGGTTGATAATAACTTTGGGTTGTTTTCTTTTCGACTATTTTGTGGTAGTTTGACGTCCAAAGTCAAAATTTTCAGCTCGAAATGTCGAAAGTTTAACTGTAAGCTATAAAATCAAGTTTTGTGCTGTCCACTTTTGGATTCTGCAGGAGAAGTATCTTCCCACATTTCTGGCTGCAAGACCTACTAACTCTTTCAGTTGCTCTTTTTATATCTCATAGAAATTAACGTGATGCGTTGAGAAATAAGAGCAAAAAAGCATTTTTGTATATAATTCTAAATGTTTTTCCAACAAAGCGCCTACAACATTAGAATAAACGGGCTTTAGCCTTACAACGCGATGGCTTAAGACATACCAAAGCCTTCACTCTAAACTGGTTATTTTCGGTGATTAGTTATTATATCGATGGAATTTCAGATGTTATCTGATATCTCGCTGGAGTAGTCGGAGTTTTTGCAAAGGAAACCGGCGTACCGTCACCTTGACCGAGATTGGAATAAAAGAGAAACAAGTTCGATGGCAAAAGGGAGAATTGTGCATGCGGAATCTAGAGTAGCCAGCATACACACAACCTTGAATTAGTTGCACAATTTTTAAGAGCTTTTTGCAATAATTGTCGTGAACATGGGCGTTTTTGTCGTCACCTTGAACTTTTAGCTGAATTCTTAATTGAATCTAAGCCTATCTTTTAATCACTTATATTGTTTATTATCGATTATACAAATAGGCAATTAGGTTTGTTTTTTTAATTTAGGCGATCTCGGTTTCCTCTCTTTTTCAACGGCCTTGGTTTCTATTTCCACGGCAGCATATTGGAACGCCAACATGCGTCAACTTCCTCGTTAAGTTTTTCTACATCGGCGGCATTTTTAATTTTTAAGGACTCGGCGTTTCGACCTTCTGAAGTTCCGCCAGCTCCGAGTTCTAAAGGGCGACGTTGTAAATATAAGAAAGCAATTTGTAATCGACGATCCCGCGACGATTAAAAAGTGTATGTTAATAGAACATTGACATGTAGGTTAGAGGAATTATATTATGAATCCGATGCATACAATTGCTAGCTTTGTCTGGTTACAATGGCCTGGTCAAATACGTGATGGGCGTACAAACGTTTTTGCAACAGGCACCCACTGCAACTATTTCAAAGAAGTTTTTATCAAATGTCGACTCCCAGCGATATCCACTAGTCCCTTCGCACGCGAAGTACAAATTCAAAATTTCATTGAATACAGCGATAAAAAAAATCATTTGGTGTATTTCTACTGTGAGTGTAACATGTGTAGGCATTTGGGCGCCAGGTCCAGGGGCCCCTGTAAGCGTGACAAATAAGCTTGGTGAATTTTAATTTTTTTCTAAAATTTTGATTTCAAACTCAAAATTTCATTTTTTTTTTGGATATTTCAATTCTGTTTTACCATTTTTGACGTGAAATAATAATTCAGCCCATTCAACAAGAAACGTTCCTCTACTTTAGGAAAACTATTGAATTTTTTTATTTGTTATTTTTTATTTTTTAAATGAATTAATTTTTATTTTTTAAATGAAAATACATTAAAATGCCTACGGCGCAATCTCTATAGCTTTCCGGACTAGCCTGTCACCTTTTGGGTATGCTTTCTACCACTTTTTCAGTATATCCCACAGGTAATAAGTTCCGAATTTTCGTGAAAGCTGCTTGAGGATGAACACACGTTTCCTCCAAGCTTCCTCTTCATGAAGCTCCAAACATTTTCGATTGAATTTGTATCGAAAAACTGTGACGGCCAGTCAAAGTTGTGATGCCACTTCCTGCTTTCCAGAAACTACAGACTCCGATATTTTGGATCGTTTTTCTCTTATAAAATCCAATCTGCGCCTTTGGCGCCAAACATTTTCTCGGCAGACTTTGGAAGACCACGCTTATAAATTTTGCCCATTTTTTGAGTATTCAATTCTGGGTAAAGAGCTCTAAACACCTAAATACGAACTCAGAGAAACATCTCCAAACATGGAATTTCACTCAGTGTTTGACAGTTCGCTGAAGCAATCGCTCATCAGCGGTAGATCAAACATACTTGGAAACCTATGCCCAGAACGACGCTTCGTCAAAAAAAATTGTACCAATCGCGGTCGAGATTCTTAGCAGTCCAGGCTTTGTAAGCGGAGAATTTTTCCCAAAATTACAGGCCAATAAGCCTCTTATCTAACTTAGGTAAGGTGGCGAAAAGGATTTTGAAGAAGCGCCTGCAGAACATCATCAGCGATCGCGACATTATTGCTAAGGAACAATTTGAATTCCAACCAATGCATTCTACCTCGGACCAGTTTCTGCAGGTGGTTGAAAAAATCACACACAGCATGAACTGGAATCGGGTAGTAGGAGCGATTTTTTTCGATATCTGCAAGACATTTGACACAGTTTGACACCAAGGATTAGTCTACAAGATGCATCATTTCGGGATACCTCTAGCGATGGTTCAAATGGTAAGCTCGTTCCTGAACCAGCGCTCTTTTAGAGCGAAGGTGAGACAGAAACTGTCTAACCAGTATAGGTTGGGGTATGGCATACCTCAAGGTTTTGCCTTATCACCGCTCCTATATTGTCTGTTCACAGCAGACATTGCAAGAACCGACCAGACGACCTTGGCAACCTATGCAGACGACACGGCGTTATTAGCAAATTCTCTAAGTCCAGAATCGGTCACCAGACGACTACAGACAGCTACAGACGAACTCCTAGAATATTTTTGTACATGGAGAATCAAAGTCAACGGAGACAAGACCCAAGCAGTTTTCTTCACCAGAAGAAGACTCCAACCATATGGTCATATTCAGGTCCATGGGCAAAATGTCGACTGGAGACTTCAGGTAAAGTATCTAGGGGGTAATACTCGACAAAAAACTGATATTTCAGGCTCACATCGATCATGCAATGTCCAAGGCCACAATGCTAAAGGGACTGCTACTAGCAATGATTGGTAGAAATAGCAAACTCTTCATAGGACTTAAAGTTTTGGTGTACACATCAATCATATAGGACCAGCGATGACCTACGCATCTGTAGCTTGGCTGCAGGCTATCGATAATCAGATGAAGAAACGTCGGATGTTCCAGAATGTATTTCTAAGACAAGCAATGAATGCTCCATGGTTTGATAGAAATGATCAACTTCATAGAGAAGTCGACCTACCTAAGGTAAGAGATTTCCTCAGGGAGCTAAATTCTAGGGTATGTTGAGAGCGAAAACGCATCCGAATAAACTAGTTCGACAGGCCCGGAACGACTCGGAAATCCCAACCAAAATAAGGAGACCGAGGATGGCTTTCTAGGCTGTAACAGCGATCGACTTCCATTAGGAAAATTGTTTGTGTTTTGTTTGTTTCAGGCAAAATAGCCTTGCGTTTTTTTCCTGTGGAACTCCGAAAACAAAGGTTTTTGCCTCCTGTTCCGATACTGTATACTTTCCTTAGCCAAATGCTCTCTAATGGTATTTATGATGATGTCAATTCTTCTCTTTGCTAGCTTGGCTTTGGCTTAACGTAACCGTAGAGTATGATTGCGCTGAAATAGCCGTATAATGACGTTATCCTTCTGTTTTGTTGTCACTTGAGATTTGTCTCTTTCGGGAAGATCTTCAACAGTTTTGTTGGCTTTATAGCTTTCAATTCGCCTTTTCACGAATTTCTTCGACTTTTTAAAATATTTAGAAGACATGCGTGGACTTTTTGAATGAAGACACAAAAAGACAGCTTCGAAACGCTTATCATACACAGCACTCTTTTTCTTTACGCCTGTATTCTCTGACAGTTCAAGCGGTAGTAAAACAATTTGACATCTTCAACATAGTAATCGAATGAATTTTCCCAAAATATCTATAAAAGCCAAATAGTTAGTTTTTGAAAATTCCAAGCACGTTTCTTGTTGAACTGCCTGTAATTATTAATTAATATTTTTCTAGTTAATATTAGGTTTTTCGGGTTTGAAATATCATAGTTTTTTATTTCAAAATTTTGGCATTAAACTTGAAATTTTGATGTTTTTTTAAAATGTCGAAAGTTTTTTATAGATCCCGAATGTATTTTTAAAATTTGGCATTTTTTACTTGAAATTTATACTTTTTTTTATTTCTTTATAATTTTTTTATATTTAAATTCTAATTGCGAAATTTCGAGTTTTAAAATAAAATTTTGAAATTGATGAATGTACAATCGACATTGTAGAACAAAGTAACAGATATTGAAAGAAAAGTTTAACGTCGAAATTTCGAGCAAAACTCGATGTTAATAAAAAGAAAATCTCAATATTTTTAGTTTAATCTAGAGAGTTATAATTTTAAAAAACGAACATTAAAATATCTAGCAAAATTGGAATTTTCAATTTAAAGTCTATATTTTAAGCGAAGAAATTTAAAATTTCGAAAAATAAAATTGAAAAATTGCTAAAATAAAAGAAATCTTATAACAATAAATTCAAAATTACAGAGTAAGCCTAAAACTTCGACTTTCAAAATTCCACAATTAAACTCTGTGTGGATTAATTATTAACAATTTTATTCTTGTTTTTTGTTTCTTACACCTAGCAAAACATTTGTCTTCTAGATATTCGACAGATGCCTCAAATCGCGTATGAGCTATTTCTCCAGTGCGCATCTCCTGAATAATTTCTAAATCGCTTTCTAAATATTCTATAGATATCTCCAATGGTGTTTTTCAGAAATACCTATTGTGAAATTTGGTAAAAAAAGATCTATTTTGAAAAAAAAGTTAAATTTACAAAAGTCCTCAAATTTTGGCAAAAAAATGTAAGATTTTGAAAATAAATCCGAAATTTGGAAAATATATGAATTTTGAGAAATTTCATGGAAATTATGGAAATTTTAAGGAAAATGTCGAAGTTTCACAGTAAAATTAAAATTTTGAGAAAAATTCTACATTTCGACATGACGAATTTTGGGAAAAAATCAGCAATTTCGAGCCAAGTACGAAAATTGAAAAAAAAAGCTAAATTTTGAGAAGAAATATTCTGCTGAGTCCTTCGACAGTATGAACTAGGGCAAACGCCCCACCCTGACCCACTGTTGTCGAAAAGAAATGTTATGATTAAAATGGAAATTTTGAAGAAGACCAATTTTGAGTTCAAAAGGTTAAATTAAAAAAGGGGAAATTTTCAGGAAAAGCAGAATTTTTGAAAAATATTATGACATTTAGAAAAAAGGACGTAATTTTAAAAACAGTCAGTTCTAAGAAAAGTTTGAATTTTCGAGATTAAGGTCGAAATTTAGTAAAAATATTGTGTGTGCAAAAAGTTTTCTAATATAGTGTGCTGCTGTCATTTTTTGTCACATTTTCGTATGTTCCTTACTTGATCGGTATTTTAAACAGGTAGATGAACAAACATAACCTAAAAAAATATTTTATTGATTTGATGTTACAATGAAAGAAAAATCTTTTATTGTTGAATCCTACTTTCGAAAAGCCCAGAAAAGCAATCGTGAATGGATCTCGTCTATTCCTGATAGTACTGCAGAATTTTTATGTCAAGGTCAAATGTTAATTTGGTGAGTACGAATCAAGTAAGGAACATACGTGAACATGTCAAAAAATGACAGCAGCACAGTAGATGAGAAAACTTTTTGTACATTTCATAGTTAATTGCTTGGAAAAACGCAATATTTGAAAATAAATTCGAATAAAAGTCAAAATTTTCTAGAAAGGACAATTTTTGAAATATGTCAGAATTTCAGGAAAGTCAAATTTAGAAAAAAGTCGACATATTAAAAGTAGAGAAAATTTTTCAGAAATGTTACAAAATTAAAAGAAAACACTCCAAATCTGGAGAAAAAAATCGAAATTTTGGGAAAAGACTTGCAATCTACCAAAAAGTAGAAATTTTCCAGGATAAGTTAATGGAACAAAAATAAAGTGTTAAGAACAAAATCGAAGTTTTGAAAAAATAAGACGAATTTTGAGGAAAAAAGTGAAGTTTTGAAAAAAAAACCAATTTAATCGAAATTTCCAGAAAAAAAGTGAATATTTTGAGAAAAAGCTTTTTTTAAATATTATGAAATTTTAAAAAAAGACAGAAAAGTTGGACGTGTCGAGAATAAAGTTAAATTTTAAGGTAAAAATCTTGATTTCTTGGAGAAAGTTATTTTGGAAAAGGTAGAAATTTGAAAAAGAAAAATTTTAAGAAAAATTAAAAATATCCAAAAAAGACAAATTTTGAAATTAAAGTCGAAATTTCTAGAAATTCGTATGTGGAAAATAGTGGGCAATGTGAGTGAGAAGAAATTTTTAGAACTATAGCGAAGTAAAAAAAACAGTTGAAATCTCGGAAGAAGAGTTGGAATTTACCGAAAGGTGTTAAGCTTTGGAAGGTAAATTTTGAAAAAAAATTGACCACATAGTCAAAATTTCGAGAAAAATGAGAATGTTGAAATTGAAGTTTTGTAAAATTATTCCAGGTTACAATACGCCTAGTAGCAATTATGCAGTTAACTTTTGCGATCATGTCTTTAAATTCCTCCTTTACTGTAGCATACAATCGTTTAGAGTTGCATAACAAAGGTACATTTGGATTTCAACGCTAGAATGTGCTGAAGTGCAGTATAAATTCATAAACCGCGTCTGGAACGGCGTATGAGTCATTTTTTCAGCTACATATCTCCTTAATAGATTCTAGTAAACCTCTAGTGAAGCGGCCTATGCACATTTCACTTCACAGTTTGTTAATCGTTACAATATTAGTAAAATGGCTATAAAGTCAATAAAGCGTCGGTTACCAAGACTGGATTATCACCCAACACTTAGCTCTCACAAAACCTGGGGTGCCAAAGCAGTGTTTGCCCCTTGGCGGCGCATTCTCGGTATCCTGGTAACTACTAAGCTGTGACGTAATTAATTAATCATATTCGAAATTGTTACAAAAGTGATAATTTTAAGGATACCGCGAAATTAGGAAATTCTTATCAGCTTTACAAACGCACTATTTCAGGAATCATTTCGCATTAAAATCTGAAACAGGCTCGAATGCCTCTCTGTGTTTCAGTAACGTTATAAGGACGTGTACAAGGTGCGTAATGCGGGCATTATCGTGGTCCAATTGGCGGCGTTATCAGGAAATGCATTCGAAGAGGCGAACCCGGTGAACGCTATGCGCTATTCTAAAAATAACAATACGTGCATCCTACGCAACGCAATTAATATTACTGAGTTAGTGCCACACTCTTGGGTCAATGTTTATATGCGTTTGCATGTCCTTTCTGGGAAAGTTATGTCCTAGCTATCGCTTGAGCAAACATTCCTTACTTTCTGCCGATTACACACAAACATACTTATAATGTCGATGAGTAGAAAGTAACGATGACAGGAAGAGGTGCGAGTACAGCTCACCAAGTTTAGCGATTTCCTTCCTTTGCTCCAAAATTAAATATGAAAATGCTTTGTTTTGATTTATTTTTCTGCTAAATGTCTCCACTATAACAGATTTCTTATTTTTGAATTTTTGTAAATTTGAAAAGTAAACGTTTGGTTGTTAATTTGGCCATAAAAAAAAGATTTTATCGTTTTAATTCTTTCTTCGAAAAAAAAACTCAATATTTGCAAAAAATTATTTTCGAATTTTTAAAATAACAATCGAAATAATTGGGAAGTAGCAACCGTTGAAACTATAAATTTAATTAGTATGAGAGACACGTTTTAATGTAAAATAATAAAATTAAAAAATAAGTTGTCAAGTAGTAAACAATTCTAAAACCAATAAAACCGTGTCAGGAGACCCAAGAAAATTCAAAAGAAACTCTTATAATTTAACAATGGTTGTACTGGTGTAATATGTAAAATGCGTTTTTCTGTTTTGTGTGCTTATATAATTAAGGATTATCCACAAAGTGGCCCTTCTTTGACTTCCTAATGTATTAGCGATTTATAACACCTTGGTGAAAAAGTAAAATGAAAAACATAATTAACATATAAATTATGCCATTCTGGGTAATATGCATTAATTATTATTCATTTTTCTCATTGCAAGGAATGATTAATGAATTTTACTTTAAAATAAGCTAATTGAATAAAACAACACGGCGAGTATTTTTTTCTGCACCTAATTTTCAATAAAATTGGAAGCATATTTTGCCGGCCGTGAATCCTTGGACCCCCGGTGCTTTTCCATCACAAATAGTTATGAGCCGCTACTGTTTTCAAGAATAGGCTAAAAGACGTAAAGTTTAATATTTTGAGGCCTCCGGTCTCTAGGCCACGCGCCTTCAGTTAATTTCACTTTACAACTTACATATTCTAAGGTCTTTCCGATCGTCGCTGCTTTTTCCTTTGATATTTGCCGCTTGCACCAATTACGCTCAATTTCTCGGAAACCGAGCGCAATTCCAAGTAAAATATTCAAATTTTACAATCCTATTGTGCACCCTATTTATGGCATATTGTAAAATTGGAGGTATACTTTTACCTTTTTATAATCTTTCACGCGCTTCTCTTCCTTGATCGATAAAAAGGTTTTTTCTCAGCGCCAAATCGTCTTGAAGCGATCATTACGACGTTTTTCATGCACGCTGTTAACTCAGGGTGAAGATGCCATTAAATTAACTCTATTACGAGCAACCGATGCAAGAAAGGTAATCAAGGAATTGTTTTCTGCAGTCGTCCAGTTATTACCACGAGCCCGAAGAGAGTTCAATTTTTTAAATACTTTTTTGCCAACGTAAAGCTACTTTTTTAAAATCTACACTATCATAATAAGAAGTGCGAAATACCAATGATTAGCTGACTAGTGACTAATTAGAACCCTAACTACTAAATTTGGACAATAGGTACCCTTCATGACCAGGGTAAGAGGGTAAGCAATTTCATGATCAGGGTAAGAAACAAGAAAAAAATTTCGGAAATTTGCCAAGTGATCCCTTTCAGGACCCAGATAGTTAATAATAATTTTAAATTCGTTCCTTAAGGGGGTTAAAAACGGTCTTAAAAGTAGTAAGCCAAAAAAATTAAAAATGCATTATAGATAAACCATAACTATAAAGCAAAAATATTCTTAAAATTTTGACATTAATTTTTAACCTTAAAATTTTGCCTTTTCTACAAGTTTCTCACCAAAATGTCGAACAGTTTAATTTATCAAAATTTTAAGTTAATCTGATTTATCAAAATTTGATGTTGTATCAATTTTGAATCTCTCGCGAAATGTGAACTTTTTTCTCGAAATGTGGTATTAAAAAGCTTAATTTTTTTTACTTAAATAATTATTTAGATAAAAATGTTTTTAATAAATTTTAAGTTCAAAGTCGATATTTCGTAGGAAAAAGATCAGTATCTGGAAAAAAGTTTAAATTTGAAATATTTGATTTTGAAAATTCGAATAGATTCAAAATGTTAAGTTTTTCTAAAATTGAAGGTTCAAAAAAATCTCGGTTTTAAACCTAGAAACTTCAAAAAAAATTAGCAATACGAATGCGAATGTACTAGAGTAAAGTCGAAAACTTGAGCATAAATTCAAAATTTCTTTACCACTGAAATTAAGTGTTTTCGAAACGTTTCGTTTCTTTGAAAAATTCTGAGTGCAAACCTTAATTTTTTAGTTTTTCGTCCAACAGTTCAACTTTTATCAAAATTTAGAGTCGAAACTTCGAAAAAACTAATTATGAAAATTTTACTTTAAAATTTAATTCAACGTGTGTTATTTATTTCATAGATTCAGTTTAAAAATTATCAAGAATTCTGATGAAATCAACTCAGAAATCTACCAAAAATCAACGTACTCTAATTCGGGACGTTCCGCTGGTAAATACAAATAAAAAACAAAAAAGTGACATCAAATATATTTATTAGGCAATTATAGTGTTAAGAAGCGAACTTATTTAAAAAAAATGCGAATTAAGTACATTTTACTTCAGTGCAACATTAAAAAAGGTAAGTTTTTGCTAGGGCCAAAACGGGAGCCCCAGTGGCCGGATCGGGAATGCTTCCGGCTGATCCTGCTATATCCAAATGGGTGTATTTCAGAGGAACCTCGCTGTCGGAACCGAATTTGTCCAAGCCGGACGCCAGCAGAAGAAAACCAGCGGGCCCTAGAAGACCACAAGTAAAAAGCTATTTATGAAAACCATCACCTTTAATTAATTGGAACACCCTGCATATTATTTTACTATCAAAATATTTGTTTTAATGGAAACATATATACCCTGTTCACCCAATAGATGACTAAACAGTTCGAAAAAGAAGCTCATTTTTTTATAATTGTCACTGAAAGTCAATTAATAATAACGTGACTTCTTGTGTTTGTGTGCTGTAGAATTTTCAAATACATCCAATAAAAAAAAATTATTTAAATATGGCACTTTATTTATGGGAAGGGCAGAATTATATTTGTTGGGTGAATAGAGTATAGAATTTTATTTACGATTGTCTATTCCGAAATCTGTAGTTATCGAAATACTGACAATGTCAATATCTAATTATATGCAAGTAAAATGCAACCTAGACTACAAATTCATGCAGCCCTTCAGGCGTGTATAGTGAATCATAGGTAGCTGAACTACCAACAGTTGAAACACTGCCACCTTGCAAAGCCGTTGCTCTCTAGGAAAATTCCTAGAAGACAAGGATTCTAATGCACAGACCAATAGGTTTGAACATTTATTAGATTCGAATCTAATAAATGTTCAAACCTATTCGTCTGTGCATTAGAATCAAATTGTGTGTTTGTTCGAGTTCCGCGTTTCATACCTTGATGTCCTCTACTGATTGTTGCTGATTGGGCCCTCAAATGCGACTGGGCTACATCATCCCCTTCCATTTTTCCTTTAAAAACCGCCATATCTTCTCTGCGTATGGTGGAAATTTCGAAAGGATCGGCCACCTCTTCACCGTTGTCTTGCAGTTTTTGGGCGTTCTTGCTTTTCCTAGCCGGTCCGTTATCCATGGCTGTTGATGAAAAATACGTGTTGTAGGTGAATTATTCACCAAAGTTTTATGAATGGTTTAAATCAATAATTCATTTTATAGTTCATAGTTCTGTATTTTACAGATTTTTCCTAAATCCTTCAACCTTCTCTAGGAATGTTTACTTTTATTTTTTGAAATTAGAGTATTTTTTCATCAAAGCACATTTTCGAAACTCCCACTAGTTCATTCCGACATTATATTTTTAATTAATTTATATACATATACAAGGTGTCAGCGTTTTAATTGCCTTAAATGAAACAAGTGATAGAAAAAACAATTTTAAACAAAAAGTTTCCTATGAACATGTATCCGGAAACTCTTAATAAAAAAGATACAAGGTGTTGAAGTTTGAATTAAAAAAAAGTTTTTACTTTTTCACTTTCAAGTTTTCCAAAATATTTAAACCAAATTTTGTATACATGGTGTATGAATGAAGGATCACAAAATAAAATAAAACTACGTTTCTATCTCAATCAATGGTGGAGTTACGAGCAATTTCTGATGTTATTGTAGGAAAAATGCGGTACACCACTGGAGAAATAAAATAAAATACCTGTTTTGGGTAAAATATTTAATTTTGCATAAAAGTTATTTCTTAACATTTTTTCGTATTTGTCACTGGTTGCGTCATGTCGTTGCTTTTGGAAAAAACATCACTCTCACTCGTACTTTCACTAAGGAAAGTCCCAAAAATTTAAATTCTGTCACAATAGTCACAAATGTGAAAGAACGTTTATTCAAAACTGTTAATTCATTTCATTTTATCCAGTGTCGTAGCATCTTGAACTTACCCCTCTTTGTGTTAGTCAGTGATTATTTAAAGACCAACATACATTGTATTCAAATAGTTCCTACGTAAAACCTAAGGTTGCCAAAAAAAATATCAAGGAAAAACTCTTCTTCAGAATTAAATGCTTTATCCAAAATTTGTATTTTATTTCATTTTGTTTGTTTACTTTTTTTTCAAAACAATATCACAGATTACCCGCAACTCCGCCACTGGATGAGATAGAAACTTAATTTTCTCTTATTTTATGATCCTTCATCTACAAACCATTTGTGCAAAATTTAGTTTAAATATCTCTGAAAACTTGAAAATGAAATAATAAAAACTTTTGTTTATTCAAATTTTAATACCTTGTATCTTTTTTATTAAGAGTTTCTGGATACACGTTCATAGGAATCTTTTTCCTTAAAATTACTTTTTCTATCACCTGTTTCATTTAAGGCACTTAAAACAGACACACTCTGTATATTTTTTACTGCTGTTGATTCTGCGACGTTTCGAATTTTTTAAAATGAACACAGATTGAACAAATTTTCCATAATTCTGACTTCTAAAGTTTTTATCCTTTCTCATAATTTTGTTTTTTTTTTTTCAAAATTTTGATTTCAATCACAAAATGTCAACTTAGGAAATTTCTTTTATATAAATTATGAGTTTGGTTCTCTTTTTCGAATCTTTGACTTTTTGTGATAATAGCTGGTTTACACTTTTAATTTTCATTTTTGTTTTAATCTGCAATTAAGATTTTCTTATTCCGACAGTGTAGAATTTTGCTCCAACATTGTTTTTATAATGTCGACTGTTGCCTCGAAAATTCGACTTTCTACTTTCAATTTTTATTTGTTCATATCATTTCGGCTGCAAACTCAAAATGTAAGAAGAATGTTTCTTTTTTTTTTAAATTTTGACCATTAATAAGCACTCATCTGTTAAAAGTGAAAAGTTGAAAATCTTTTTTTACTCAATACTTTTGTGTAAAATTAAAAAAAATCATGAAAAATTCGTCGATTTGGCTCGAAGACGGAGTGTTAATGTACTTTACTTGGGTTCTGTCTGTATGCATTACATAATTGCGCTACGGTCAAATAACCCATGGTACCATAAATTTGAAGTTCATTGACTTAGGTCGGTGTTCCGTGCTCCAAACAAAGCCACCCAGAACAACGCTACGCGATCGACACTGCCTTGCAGATAGATCAGAACTAGGTGTCCACCGAGACGAGCCCAATAACTTCGACCCAAGAAGACTATTCCAGTCTTCTTGCTTCGATCCCTTTAAATCGAAAAATTAAATTTAAACAGGATATGCGCGATATGAAAACCCATTATTCCGTTAAAAAAAAAGTAACGTTATAACATGATCTCGCTTTACAAAAAACCGAAAGAGCAACTTAACTGTCGACCTCATTTCTCGCACATTTTTTCCCTTCAATCGCCTCCGGTCCGATCGGCTATTCATCAATTCGTAGATTGGCCGTTTCTCAGAAAGAAATGGTGTCGTGTTTATTCAAAAGCTTAACGGAACTCCTTTCTCTCCGGATCGGGCCAAAATAACTGCACGAAATTCGACTCGTACATCGTTCCCATTTTATGCTAAAACGAGGTAACTGTAAAAAACGCGACCAGTGTAATCAAAATCGTCCGATCGCACCGCTATTCGCCCTCATTTTCAACAAATTGGCTTGTATTAAACTGTATAACTGTCGATTGCGAACGCGCGACCGTTCGGGGAACCAACGGGCCATTTTTTCGCCTCAAATTGGAACACAAGCAAACGAACTAAAGTTCATAACTTCAAATTTTTAAATAGCCCAAAGAGTGACAGGGAGAAAAATTGGTTGTAGATACAGCCCTTTGAACACCGGAAGAATTATTTGAAATAACATGGCATCGTTTGGCCGAGAAACTCATCCCTGGTAAACCAGAAAAGAGAATATTCGAAAATAGGTGATTCTTTTTCAGCAAACAGAAGAATCCTACGCCGCTGAAATTAATTACAAAATGACTTTTCGTCCTGTTTTGATCCACAACAATGCACTGCCGACCTGTGCTTACATGACAAATGATTTTTTTGAAACAATTCAAGGAGGAATCTTTCTGACATCACCCAGACTTGACACCAAGTTGTATTCATGTTTTTCGAAAAGAGAAAACATAATTACGCGAACAACGCTTGCGGTCAATGAATGGCTTAAGAGGGCTGTCAAGACGTATCAGATCTGCTTGTCAACAAAGTTCTATGAACAGGAGATTCAAGTGTTTACCGCGGTATTAAAAATCCCTTAAATGTTTGGCCATTACGCGAAGAGATAAATAAAATTTTAGATTTAAAAGTATTATTTTAAGCTAATGAGTTTAATTTTTGTAAGCTATCGGAAGTTGAAAAAAACTGCCCCCTTAGATGAACAAAAAACAATGGTGACATATATGATTCAAGTGGAAGAAAATGAGAAAAAATAAAACTTGCACAGTTTTCTTACAACTAATACTTTTAATCTTTAATTTGTGAAAATGTTCAATATTGATACTCATAAAGTATGTTAACAATAAATATCGTGGTAATTTTATATTTATTGCTAAAATATTTTAAGTTATGAATTTTCCCTATGATAAATTTGACATATTTATTTTCAAAATATCACAATCTCAAACAACAGTTCAATCAAGAATTAATTAAGCAAATAACTAATAAGTTTTTATTTGAAGATAGTTTTCCTTAATAAATAATAAGGGCCATTCCCTCGAATGACATCTATTGACGATAACCCGCAATAAAACAACTTGAAGATGCACCTGATTCATTTGGCCAGTAATAGGTGGCGCAGGCAATACAATTTTTCGTAATGAGAAAGCAATAAGCTAATAAATAAGCAACATGTTAAACTATAACAGGGAACTAACAAATCAGCACACAACTCCAACCAAATCTTTGGATCTGGAAATTTGAATTGTAGCACAACAGTTTTCTTAAACTAGTGATATTGGGCCACGATTTCCCCAATTTCAAAATCTAGAAAACTAAGCACAACCTGAAATAAAAAATGTACCTACCGATTGTGTATTCACTTCCAACAGTGAGCACAGCGTGTCCTGTCAAGGTGGCTACTGTGTATATGTGGGGGTTGATCGCGTTTACCGCTAGTTCTTTAACCTGAAACGCAAAGGACAACATACATTTTCTTTTTGTTACACGCTTAAAAAATCTAAATTGTAAATGCCAACATTTAACAAACTTCATTTCAGACGACTGAAACTAAATGGGATGTTGATGAACACCGCATTTCAGTTTTGTGATTTAGTCGTTAGGTTGAATGTTTCAAAACATCCTGAACCAAGAGCGGGGGGGACACAAAGGCCAAAGGAGGAACGAATGCTTAGAACCGGATTTAGACTTGATAAGACCTTAAGTTATTTGAGGTATGGGGCGAGCAAAAAAAAAGGTGATTACACTGCCTCGAGAACTTCTGGTCACTTAAAAAAACGTTTTTTTATCGACGTCTAAAAAAAGGTCATTAACTCTATTTGGGGCCCCCAATATGGTAGGGACCCTAGCAGTGACGGCGCCAACCTCTCGTAACTGAAAGAGCACTACGCGGCACCATATTTTTAGATTGGGCACAGTTCTTTCGAAAAAACGTATCCTTCTATTTCAAGTTTCTGTATTAAATTTGTCAAAATGTTTTTTTTCCTTATTTAGTCTACAAATATTTTCGACGAATTTGCGAAGAGCAAAATGGTGACTTTTTCTAGTCATTTTCGTATACTGACGAGCTTTTTTTTGTCATTAAACGAAATTCCACTATCAATGATCTTGAAAGCCAACATTTTCTTTTTTGAACAGTTTGGTGGAACAGACTGGTTCTTGGCTATCGAAACGCGTTAGAGCAACCTTTGTTGTGTTTTTAATCTTTCTTGGTTTCAGGGGACAAGATTTGTATTGAAATTCGTTTCTGAAGTTAAAATTTTCTGATCAGCAGATTTCGATTTTTTTTAGAATTTCCAATTTCTCTCGAAATTTTGATTGTTTGAAAATTTCGACTCTTTTTTGACAAATCAACTTTTTTTTAAAAATTTCGATTTTAAGTTCAAGTTGTTTTTTAAAGGATTTGACTTTTATAAAAAAAAATATTTTTTTACTTTTTTTTGACTTTTTAAAAGTCAAAAATTCAACATCCTAAAATGTCCGTTTTTTTCAGTCTCTTTTCACAATTTTGACTTAAAGAAAGCTTTCACTTTTTCCGAGTTTTGGGTTTTAATCGAAATTTTGCCTTTTTTTGTAAATGTTGCTTTAATATTTAAAATTTTGACTTTTCGATTCTTTTAAAAATTTCGATTCCTAAAATTTTTACTTTTTTTTCAAACCTTTGCCTTTTTGTAAAATTCAGCTGTTCCAAAAATTTGGATAAAATAGAATATTCTGATTTTAAAAGTTTTGATTTCTTTTTCAAATTTTGACTTCCAAATTTTCTACCATTTCCAAAATTTTGACGTTTTAAAAATTTGTTTTTTTTCTGAAATTTAGACCTTTTTTGAAAATTGTAATTTTTTTTAATTTATTAGAGTTCTAAAAAATCCATTTTTTTTTAAATTTCGATATTTTCAAAATTGTTACTCTTTCAAAAGGTTTCTCTACCTTTTTTCAAAAATCGACCTTTTTTAAAGTTTTGGCTTTTTAACAAAGATTTGATTTTTTTCGAAAATTACCAAATTTTTTTGTAATATTTGCATTTTCCTAAAAATTTCATTGTAACAAAATGCATCATTTTAATAGTCTCTTCTCTTTGAAAACCTGAGCGGTTTTGGAAATTTCAAGTTGTTTTATTATTTTGCCTTATTTGAAATTTTCAGTGGAACTTTCTTCAAAACTTCCAACTTTTATAAGATTCTGACTTTTCTTAATGTTTTGATCTTTGCTAAACCCTTTTTTAAGAAATTTAACTTTTTTGGAAATTTTCGATTTGAGATATCTTGACTTTTTTTAAAAATTTTGACTTGAAAATATCGATTTTTTGAAATTTTTGATTATTTCAAAATCTCGACTATTTTCAAAATTAATTTTTTTGAAAATATCGACTCTTTCAAAATTTTGATCTTTTGAAAATGTTTTTAAAATCTTTCTCCATTTTTTAAAATTCCTTTTTCCTAAATTCAGCTTTTTTGAAGTTTTGTTCTTCAAAATTTTGACTTTTTTATTATGCTTTAAATTTTCACTTTCTGGTAAATGTTGATTTTATTAAGAAATTTTGTACTTTTTCAGAAAGCTACGAATTTCCTGAATTTTGTCTTTTATAAAATTTTAAGTTTCTTTTTTGGAAAATTCAGAAATGAAAATTTTTAGAAATTTTGAAATTTTAGAAAATTTTGACTTCTGAAACTTACCACCTTGAAAAAAAGATGAACATTTAGAGTTTAAAATCTAAACTTTCATTTATTTTCCAAAAAAAATCAAAATTTTGAATACATTTAACAATATTTTAGGAATTTTTCGAATTTTTTTTAACAATACGAAATTTTAACTAGCAATTATTAATTGTTGAAAAATTTGATTTTAAAGTTGATAATAAAGTAGAAATTTCTTCTAAATTTTGAGATTTTAAAGTCGAAACTTCGAGAAAAAAATCAAAATTTTAAGTTAAATTCCATAATTTGATTTTAGAGCCAAAATTTCGACAAAAAAGTTGAAAAGTTTAAATTTGAACTAATTTTGTTCATTAAAACCCACATTTCCATAAATCAAAAATTAACAAAATTCAATATTTCCGTTCTTTAGAAAGGATATCGATTTTAAACAAGAAATGTTAAATTATTTTCATCAAATTGTGACTTTAAAATCGAAAATTTAAAACTACATTCGAAATTTAAAAAAAAAGTCGACATAAAATTATGGAAATTAAAAAAAAATGTTCTCGAAATTTCCAAGTTAAAGCCGAAACTTTACCTTTAAAATTATTGTCAAATTGAAACCAAAAATTCAAATTTAATGTTGAACTGCTTAAATTTCAGAGTTTTTAGAAAAATTCTCCTTAAAATTTTGTTTAAATTTAAATTTGGAATATAAGTAGAAAACTTTTAAGCTAAATGTTTCTTCAAATTTTGGTATAACAATCGTAATTTCTTTTCAATCTAATATTTCTATAGACATTTTTTTATTTGAACTTTTGGTTTTACTTTTAGAATTTACAAAATGAATTTTCTAATTGAAACAATTGAAACCAGATTTAAAATAAAGATTTAAATTTTGAAAAATTTAGAATTTTTAAAAACGAAGCTAGAGTTTTACCAGGATATTACAAGAAAAAAATCAAAATTTCGATAAAATATTGACATTTATTGGGAGTGCAAATAGAAAACCGCCGTTTTCCCAGAGGCGGCGCCAGCATTGAAAATCGTTAGAAAAGTCCGATCAGAAACGTCATATAGCAAGCTGAGGCATCGGTCAACAACTCTACATCATCTCGTTTGTCTATTTTTACTGTGCTTTGTTTTGTTCGTACGTGAAAATGGTGACATTCGAGCCGAACAAGCGTCATTTGCGGGAAGTGTTGCTTTTTGCATTTCATTCGAGAAAAAATGCAGGTGGGGCGCGTCGAATGATTATAGAAACCTATGGCGTGAGTTCTATTAGTGAAAGAACGTGTCGGGAATGGTTTCAAAAGTTTAAAAATGGCAAATATGATGTGGAAGACAAGGAGCAAGGAGCGTCTCGGACCCGTGAAAAAGTTCGAGGATGCTGAATCGGAAGATTCTTATAGAACGCAACAGGAACTTACAACTTCATTAGGCGTGACTTAACAAGCCGTTTCCCATCGCTTAAAATGCTTCGGAGTGATCCAGAAACAGGGACATTGGGTGCCGTACGAACTGAAGCCTAGGGACATCGAACGGCGCCTTTTCATATGCGATCAACTCCTCCAACGGCAAAAAAGAAAGGTTTTTTTGCATCGCATCGTGACCAGCGATGAAAAGTGGATACACTATGACAACCCGAAGCGGAAAAAATAGTGGGGAGTTCCCGGCCATGCATCAACTTCGACAGCGAAACCAAATATTCATGGCTCGAAGCTGATGCTGTGTATTTGGTGGAGTTCGGCGTAGTCTACTATGAGCTATTGCAACCGGGCAAAACCATTACAGGAGCCCTCTATCGGACGCAACTCATACGTTTGAGCTGCGCTGAAAGAAAAACGCCCACAATACTCGAAAAGGCACGACAAGGTGATACTTCTGCATGACAACGCTCGGCTACATGTTTCCAAGGTCGGGAAAACATACCTGGAAACTTTGAAATGGGACGTCCTACCCCACCCGCCGTACTCTCCTGACATCGCCCCTTCTGATTTCTACTTGTTTCGATTGATGACGCATGACCTGGCCGGACAGCACATCCAATCTTACGAAGAGGCCAAAAATTGGATCGATTCGTGGATCGCTCTAAAAAAGTACAGATTTTGCGCCGAGGAATTCAGAAGCTGCCAGAAAGATGGGAAAAAGTTGTAACTAACGATGAAAATGATTTTGAAGAATGAGTATGTAACGAGTTTTTTACAATAAAGCCTCAAATAGTGAGAAAAAACGGCGGTTTTCCATTTGTACCCCCAGTATAAAAAATTCTTAAACAGTGGAATTGAAAAATTTTGTTTAAACTAGGAAATTTGATCATATATTATTCGACTCTTAAATTTATACGTAATAATGCACATATTTATTATAAAATTTGGTTGGGCACTTGGGTGGGCACTGCGCCAAAAAGTGGGGGCACGTGCCCACCCTGGCCCCCTCTTGGCGCCGTCACTGCACCCTAAAGTATAACTTGTATAGCTTATAGGCAAATCCATCTCTGCAAATGCTAAATAAGCTCCGTAAGATCCTTGCTTTTTATATGCCAAGTTGTCTCCGAGGATCCGCACCTCCTGAACATTCCTAAATTGTAAGCATTTCCAAAAGTTTAGACAATATTGTCGTAAAATGCATGTTATAACCTTCTGCATTTTTACCGACAATAATGTCTTTGTTTACATCGCATAGAAGCGAGCTATTAGAAGCAGACCTTCGCGGGCAATAAGGCAAAGATAGTGAATTTCATAATAGCCCCGCTAACAGAAGTAATAAATTACCAGGCCGGAGAGCGATTGTTTGTTTTATCAAATGCAGGAACACATTCCTGGCGCGGAATACCGACACATTCTATAAATAAAGTGCAGAAATTGTAGCCACATTAAACTGGTGCAGGTTGTGGCAATGAATTTTCTAAAAATGCAAGGAGATCGAATCACGTGCCTCGCAGCCGGCCACCGGCTCGCAATTCACGTTTGCATTACGCAATTTTCAGAAGATATCGACGCTAAACACGTGTGACATTTAATTCTATAAAAATCGGAATGAATACATTTCAATAATCAGCGCCTTTGGTGCTGGAGTGTTTTTTACAATCGTCACATTTTTTCATTTGTTAAGTAATATTGAATAATAAATTATCTAACTGATTATTTATAACATTGAAATTCTAGAGTGCAGCGATTAGATTATAACTGTTCTAATGAAAAGTTGGCTTATTATGGCTTTTTTTTTAATAAACAGAGACAAAGCTCGGCTAAGAATAAACAGTATATTACAATTAATTGTCGAAGAAATCCACTTTTGCAATATAATTGAGTTTTTAATTTACATTTTCAATGTCATTTGAAGTCAACTTTACTCGGAGGCTGCCACTCTGAAATAAGCTAAGAAAGATTTAAACAAAGTCATTTTAAGCAATAAAGTTATTCAAAATTTGTGCAAAATCGAGGATTTGTTTAGAACTGCACTTTTAATCATCACTTCATTTTCCAATCTCTAAACTAAGTGCTATGGCTGGAAAAGGACATGAAAAATGCTAGAAATATTGTTCTTTGAGATTTCATCACCTTTCAAAGAAAATACTTTACTATAGGCCTGACATATTTTTGATGTATAATTGTAGCAAAGCAAAGGAAAGGAGCAAGTAGCGTTAGAATCTGGTCAGCTGAACATCGCTACTTATCGCTATCAGATATTTGATGTACTTTAATTGCAGCATTTATTTAAATGTATATTGATCTGAGGCTACATTAATAATGATAGCTTGTGTTTATCAAAGTCAGAAATAACATGCAAATACACAAATAGCAAGCCATATATAAATAAAATCGACTGACTAATCCAATTAAGGAATATCAATGCAGATGCTAATTAATATATAAACGATAAACTCTTTAATTTATTTATGGTTGAAATGTCTGCAAAAACCAAATTAAAGTAAGAATAACAAAAATATACCAAGTTTTTGTTTACTTTTACTTATGGAATCTTTTGAGACAAAACCTATAGAAAAACTTACTTTGCAAAGTACGTCAGCCATGACGAATCTACCCTCAGCGTCGGTATTACAGACTCTGACCAAAGCCCCCGATCTTGCCTTAATCAATTCATCAGAAACGTAACAGTTGGCCCCTACGCTGTTCCTGGCAAGACTCAAAGCACCTACCACCTTCAAATTTTTGGGTTGCAATTGCTTCACTATATACATGAAACCTGCGACGGCGGCTGCCCCGCATTTATCTCGTGACATACCAAGCATCTTCCCAGAAATTTTAATATCGGCTCCCCCTGTGTCATAAGTGACACCCTTCCCGACCAAGAACAATGTCTCCTTAATCTCCGAACCGCTCCCCGTCGGTGTGTAATCAAGGTAAATTATTCTTCCCCGGTGGCGTTCGATTAAACTAGCACCCCTATTGACGGCTTCAAACAGCGGATACTCCTTGGCGAATGTTGCTTCGTCTTTAATAACTTCCATCTTGACAGGCGAACCTTGAAAGAGTTTGGTCACGTACTCTTCGATTTTAGGCGCCGCCATACGTTCCGGATCCGCGTCCCCTATATCGCAAGCCACTCTACGGCCACTCTCGAGGATAGTCGCTGTGCGGATGAGCTCTGCGGTCTTCTCAGGGCATTTCGTGTAGACTCCTAAATGGTCAACCTTTTTGGCTTTCTCCGGCTTGAGCTCGCGAAGTTGGATGGGCTGAAATGGGGTGCGTCGAATCAATTTTTAATCAACTAGGGTAAAATTGAACAAAGAAAAAAGACAAAAATAATTCAAATTACTTTAACAATTCTCTCGAATGTTCAGCACCATTTCCTTCAAATTTTCTGAGTTTAATGATCCATGCTACATTTTAATTACCCTAACAAGATGCCCAATTTTCGACTCTCACCTTTGGGACCTCGCTTATTTAAAAGCTACCAGGTTGATTAAATTTCGCTCCATGCCAAAAACAGAACTAAGCGAGGGTAGCCAGTATACTTGAACGAGGAACGAGGAAATTACAGAGCTGAGGAAAGAAAGTATAAAGAAAAGAAGATTACCCACAAGAAGCGGCATAAATAACCAACCAGTGTAAAGAACAATACTATGGGAAGAATACAGAGAGAATAGAATAAGGTTGAGAAATGACATCAAAAAGGCAAAAAGGGACAGCTGGGACAAAGTATGTGCGGAAGTAGGCAAAGAGATATGGGGAAAGGGATATACGATAGTCACGAAAAAGATTACCGTTCTTCCACCAAGACCCCAGATGACAATGCAAAAGGTAGAGGAAGTGTCTGAAAAGCTTTTTTGCAAAACACGGACCTGTAACATTCGAATGCAGAGAAAACAGAAACTTTACAAAATTTGATAAAGAAGAAGTAGAACAAGATACAAGAAAATCAAAAATCGCAAATCATCAGGTCCAGGACTCATCCCTCCCGAGATGATAAAAGAGCTTGCAAAACAAAAACCAGACTACGTGCTAAAAACTTTTCATGAACTTGCAGCCCAAGGAATATTTCCAAAAAAATGGAAACAGTACTACTGTTGAAAGGAAGTAAATTGGTAGAAAGATTCTTATAGGCCAATATGGCTGTTATACATCGAATGTAAGCTGTACGAGCAATTAATCCTAATAAGACTAAAACAAGAACTAAAAAGAAATGGAGACCTAGATGAAGTGAAAAAAGCAACAGCCTACTTGGCACGACATAAAAGGTTGTGCGCAATGATTACACTGGACGTTAGAAACAACAGCGCATCCTAGCAAATCATCCTCGAACTACTAAGGATCGAAGAAAGTCTCATTACCCTGATATCGTCTTCCCTGTCAGAACGAGAAATAATTTTCGAAACTGAAGGTATGATGAAGTCAAAAGAAATAAATAGCGACGTGCCACAATGGAACAAAGCTTATAGGATTGATTTGCAGACGATATAGCCTTAGTGGTAATCGGCATGAATGAGGAAATATTAATGGCCACTGCAAATAGGGCAATAATTAAAATTGGAAAATTGCTGTAAGACAGACTCCAGTAGCACCTGTGAAGACTGAGGCAGTACTCCTAACAACCAAAAGAAACATAAACTCCGGAACCTTTATGATACAAGGATCTAAGGTATAATCTAGCAAGGCAGTTAAATATCTTGGAGAGTGGCTAGACACAAAACTTACTTTTGCCGAACACCAAAAAAACCGTACAAAAAGCTGAAAATATCATGGCAGCCCTGGCAAGTTTAATGACAAATGTTAGAGGACCTAGAACATCAAAGAGGAGAATATTAGCATCCATCGTACACTCACAGCTGCTATATGCTGCACCTATCTGGTACAATTATGTAACAAACAACTAGAAACTTCTCAAATCGATGGCCAAAATCCAGATTGACGAATCAAGGATATGCAGTGCATACAGGACCATATCATACGATGCGGTAGAAGTCATAGCAGGAGTTCCCCCACTAAGTTTATTGGCAAAGGAAAGAGTGAACAGATTCAGCGGGGTAAATAAGAAAAGAGTAAACGTAATGGGAAGACTCAGCGAAAGGCAGATGGACCCTCCAACTAATTCCTGACATCCAGACATGGATGAATAGGCCTTATGCGGAAGTAGACTATTATGTTACACAAGCCCTCTCAGGACATGAATGTTTTCAAAAATACTTATACGGATGTAGGATTGTTAACTCAAGATAGATGCCTCTACTGTGAAGAAGATGACGCAGAGCACACCCTATTCAAGTGCGCGAAATGGGAAGAAATAAGAAAAGAGTATCAGGAACAACCAGGAAGAGCATTTAACGCAAACCATACACATATTATGCAAGACCCAACCTCTCCAGAACAATCATGAAAAAAATCCTAATAAGTTATAAGAAAAATAAAAGATGGAGAAAGCAAGTAATAGACACACAAGAAATATAGGCAGTCCCGTGCCGAAGTAATGCGAAAGCGGCTTCCAGCGCGAAGGCGTTAGAAGAGGGGGTGGAGCCTTAAAATGCGGAACTTTGCTCTAATTTAGCCAACACTGTAGCTCTTCAAACAAGCCAACTACGGGAGTCGAACGAAGAGCACCCGGTACATCATGTAATTGCAAAAATATACGATCATTCCAAAAATCATCAAATTCGCTTTTGTCCCAAATTAAAATAAAAAATATGTCGAATAGTATAATTAGAACATTTTTTTCCAGCATTTAATCATTTTTGCTTTGACTTTAATGAGCCTAGTCATTTTAATTGCCGCTATTACTTAATAGATTTGTTTGTTTTAAAAACTTGTAATCAATGATTCGGAAAAAATGTTCTACAAGCTTTTAAAATTCCTGCTATTATTTTTGATTATTATCACAATTACACGTTTCAAAGTTAATTTATTTAACTGCTATGCCAACAATAAAGTACCATGGATTTTTATTATAGATATTAGCATTCAAATATAAAATCATTGACAGTAATCAGTAGGCAGCATTAAGATAAGTTATCTACATGTATACGCCAGTGATTGAAATTCCAAAAATAAATCTCATTAGAGAGCAAGGTGGCTAATTATGTGCTCACTTAAAATGATACTAAATGAGATAACTTTGCGAAAATATTTCTATGATATTTCTTCCAACATAATCTAAATATTGTTCATATTCCAAACATTCTAAAGTTTTACTTTTTGTATTTGTGACGTTACCGATCAAAATTAATATTAAAAGTTGCCAATCAACTTACCACGTAAAGTTCATGCAAAACACCCAACAAAGTGACCAATTCGGCATTTTTAAACTTCGTGTGATCAGTCAGCACCAACAGAGGCTTAGTAAGGCCGGCTTTTAGGGCCCTTTTGACGCCTTTTTTGGCGGCGTCCCTGAAGCTTCTAACGTCGTCGTAATCGGTGTCTATAGGCCCCGTGGGGACGTAAACGAGACGCTGATTTTCTAAAACGGGCACGATGGTTATTTCATTGGATAAGCTTTTGTCCAACTGCAGGAAAGTCTCGATGGAGGAAGAAATTTCCGGTACATTTTTGTGCTGATTGGGTGCACCGACGAAAATGATACCGTCGTAGTTTTTGGAGCTGAGATCGGTCTCTTTGATAACCGGAGTTTCCGGGGGCCTATAATATTGAAATATTTAATTGTAGGACGTAACATACAGTGTAACCCATCTATGAGACCGGTTATAAGAAATCGGATATTACGAGCAAATTCTTATCCCTTTGTATTGTTCATATTTAAAGTGTTGTTTATAACGAAAATCGCTTTTAACGAGCATTTTTATTGGTCGCTTCCGTTCTCGTTATAACGAGATTCTACTATGTGATATATTTTGGATTTAATTGTTCTCACTTGTTTTTCAACATATTGAATATACATATGGTACATATCAAAATGATGGCTGCTAAATATTTTAAGTAAACACAAACTAGAAGATATATTCACAACTTTCGAAAATATCGCGTATATTTATAAAAATTCTAAATACGACCCTGTCCTTTTCATGGATATAAAAATCTACGTCTAAAATCTATGGATTTCTACAGTACACATCTATCAATAAGAGCATTTAGGCCTTAGACAAGTCTAATATTTAGGCCAGTCGCATAGTACAGATTCGGGTACTGCAATTAACGCATTTTAATAAAACGTCAGGATCTGTACCAGTGCCGCCAGCGACCAGTGTTGCCAGTGGCTCAATGCCAAATGTCGCTACCGGATCTCTAAAATTCCGCTACCGGCCGCTACCCAACACAGAAAGGGTAGAGAATTCTACAAAAAACTTGACCTTGAAGAATACATTTTTTTGCCTTCGGAGGGTAATTAAAGCCAAAGATATAAAGAACCTTTCGTTTACCTTTAAAATAAAGATTGCTAACTAAGACTAAAAAAGAACTACCACCCTACCTGAGAGCTATTTTAAATGGCTTCAAAGTCGTCAAGTAACATAGGATCTTCGGGGAAATAGGTATTTTTCCATAGAAAAAATAAAATTTAAATTTTATAAAGATTTCTCCAATGATTGTGATTGACTTTCTACACGTAAAATTGTTGTTAATTGCTCTCTGTCAGATGGCACCATTGAATACATCGTTATGTAAGTTTTTTAACAGCTAGTTTATTTACCCTTGACTCGTTTTAAAAAAATAAAATGTAGAAATTTGGGCGCCCTCAAAATTCCGCTACTTTATCGTCGCCATGCTTCAGAAGTCGCTACCAATAGCGGAATTCCGCTACCACTGGCAACACTGCCAGCGACTGAATTCTGAATTTCTGATTCGAAAACTTAATCTGAATTCAATGCGTATGCAATCGGCCTTAAAAAGTTGAAAGCGAACATATCATCTATTAAAATTGAAGGGAATATTATTCATAAGAATCGGATTGTAGTTTCATAAAATTTCTGGATACGGTCCTGTCCTGCCTTTTTCACATCATAGACATAAAAATCATACGTAAAATCTATGGGCGATCTATGAATATTTAACGAGTTACAAGACGATCACAAAATTATTATAATTTCAATGAAAATTATCCATAAGGGCCTAAGGTATTCTTCCAACAAAAGAAAGACGTATGCAAATACAAATACATGTAACCCCAATCTATAGATTACAAAGGAAAACGTCACTTTTTTGTTTCAAATCAAAAGTTCAACACATTAAAATTCAAACAATGCGAGGTCGATGGTGAGGAAGCAAATATTTTTTATAAACTTTGTACGTTCTTCCAAAGTTAAAAACTTACCAGTTCGTTGCCATTTTCGCCGGTTTGGAAAACTGATGACAACTGTTCTCTTTTCTTAAATTTCTCGCTGAAAAGTCAGATAGTAAATCGAACGTGGTGGTGGGGGTCAAAATTACGATAAATGATAACAAACAAAGTTCACAACAATCATCTCATGCCTGATGAAATTTAAGCAAACTGCATCATAACCTGAATTTTATCAAATTCGACTTATTTTAACCACAGAACCCAATCATAGATGGCAGCGTAGAGTTTACGCACGCTATGCTATTAAATTCAAACTATATTTTTTCTATTACAAATTTATTTGTAATTAATTTTTCCATACTATTCAATTAAAAAAAATTATCACAGGACTGTGTAGTGGGTAATCTTTATATGAATTTAAGAATAGTATAATTTTGATGAGCATGCGACATCTATTGATGAAAATAAAAACATAAGGCAAGCCTATTAGCTCTCTAACAGATGTCACTACTAATTATATTTTTAGTTCGGAAACTTAAAACGATGTTTACATTAACGCGAAAGTACAGCAATACCCTAAAATTGGTAATAAATAAATGCACTTGTATATTTTGCGCAAAATTTTCCAATTTGTATATGATTATTAATGTTTATATTTTTTAATCTATGCTTCAAACCAAAACAAATATAAGGCTTAATCTAAAAGAGGACTCACGAGATGTCGCAAGTTGACAAATTTTAATTTCAAAATTTCATTCTATTTTTTTAATATGTTTTACAAAACCTCTAATAAATGAAAACATTTATATTGTATTTTTAACTTGCCTATTTTGGTTAAACTAATATTGCTCAGTGCATTTACATAACGCTTTTGATATTTAGTTTAGCATGATCTAGAGTAGCATTCGGTGTAGCTACTCAAGCTACAACTTAAGGCCCCTTAAAAAATGATATTTGATCCGTATCTCAAATTGATTAGGATCTTATCAGTCTAAATCCGGTCTTGGTAGGATTATTAGGCAGCAAATAGCAGGACACAAAGATTGATTTTAAAGTATTAGACATTTTTAAAAAAGAACTCCAAATTTCCACCTTTCCCTCGAAATTCAAATCTTAACATTCAAAATTTCGACTTTTTAAATTTTTAACTTCAGAGAAAGAAAATTCATTACTTTTATACAGGATAGACCAACTTTAACATATGTAATTTTATTCGAAATTTTGATTTTAAACTCGAAGAGGCAGATTTTGGTTGGAAATAATAAGAACAGTTTGAGAACTTTTAAGTCTGAAATGCATAAAATTTCTAGTGCATATTTTTAAAAGTATTTAAAATTCAAGGTCGATTATTCATTTAACATCATAAATATAAACAAAAACCGGCTGGAAAATTTGTAACAAATGGAATTATCCATTGGATACATTTCAGAACAGGCCCTAGTGCTATATTGTCGCTATGACTGATGCATCGTAATTTCAAGGAATATTTCTTTTCTAGAAAAATTTGTTTTTATAAAAATCTAATAAGTCTGTCAAAAAATGATTTCATTTTGTTACTCAAACACTTTGAATAAAAACTGATTGCACTTTTTTATCAGTTTATCATTAATATTCAATTATCAAGGAGTTTATCGGTGATCATTCGAAAGCTCCTAAAAATTTGGCAAAAGCGCAAAGTTCTTCTTCTGAAATTGTCACCAGAGCTTGACAGAAGTGACATTTCTATTGAAAGATGGCCGAAGTTTCTAACCTACCTGCAGCCGAAAATTTGAATACAAAAAATGGAAATTTCATATGTGGAGTTGTAGAAGGTAAGAAATTTCGATATATTCTGGTTATTAACCCAGTTGGCTCGCCTAATATCGCTTTAATTTGGCATCAAGTGCTGTACTTTGTATAAAATTTAATAAGTAATTATGCATAGAAACTTGTCCTATATTTACAAATATTGCCCCACATATGTTACTACTATGGAAATATCTGCTTATTACGAGAGTCTGATTTAACATTTATATTATTTGATTTGAATGTGTTTGGAGTTAACTAAGTTTATTGGTAATTTGTGTTATTTTAAAGGGTTTTACGGAAGACCATGGACGACAGAGCAGAGGAAAGACCTGTTTCAAAAGTAAGTATTATCAGTGAGTTTAATTAAAGAGTAATTGGATCGAATTGTAAAACAATCATTTCATAACTAAGTACGAATTTCTTTCAAGGAAACCGCTTTCTTACATCCATTTTTTAAATATTTTTTTCATAATTCATAAGCTTAACCATTTTGAAGAAATTAATAAGACTTGCACACTGTTTCAATTTGATTCTGTAGCTTAAAAAACATATCAACTCTAGGATGCAGGCAAGTTTAAGTTAATCATTCAATAATTTGTTACTTTTAGGATGAAAAAATGGGGTATGGACTCATATGTTTACGCCCCAAAAGATGACTACAAGCACAGAGCATATTGGCGAGAATTATACACAGTCGAAGAGGCTGAACATCTGACTGGTCTTATTCAAGCAGCTAAAGACCAAAATATCACGTTTTATTATGCCCTTTCACCAGGTTTGGATATCACTTATAGTAGCTCCAAGGAAGTGACGGCGCTCAAGCGGAAATTAGAGCAGGTTTCTCAATTTGGTTGTATGGCTTTTGCACTTTTATTCGATGACATAGAACCGGAGATGTCTGAGGCGGACAAGGAGATTTTCCAATCTTTCGCTCAAGCTCAAGTGTCTGTGACCAATGAGGTGTTTCATCATTTAGGGCAACCAAAATTCCTTGTGTGTCCTACACAATATTGCTCGACAAGGGCTGTGCCCAATATCACGAATTCTGAATATTTGAATACATTGGGTTCCAAGTTAGCCCAAGAAATTGATATCATGTGGACTGGTAAGTTTTTATAGTGCAGAAAATTTTGTTTTATATAATTATATTTTCTTTAAAAACTTCATATTTTTTATTTTACTTTTCTTTTCTAAAAAACCGATTTTAAACTCATAATTTTGACTTTTTAGAGAGCACCTAACCAGCTAAATATATGAAAATTGCACTTTATTTTTCAATATTTTAAAGAAATGCCTGATCCTGTTCATCCAGTTATTGTTTGGTAAAAGTGTGCTAGCTAAAGTATTATTTTCAAGGTCCCAAAGTCATATCAAGGCTTCTTAGCAAAGAAAACCTACAAGAAATCACAGAAGTGCTGAGGAGACCACCTGTTATCTGGGACAATTTACACGCCAATGACTATGACCAAAAGAGGGTATTTCTAGGGCCTTACTCCGGAAGATCGCCAGAAATCATACCCAAAGTCCGCGGCGTCCTAACCAACCCAAATTGCGAATACGGCGCCAATTTTGTAGCCATCCATACTTTAGCCCAATGGTCCAGATGCAATGCTGATGGACAGAGGGATCCAACGCTTAGTAAGTATAACAGAGATCTAATTTGCCTGATGAATATGAAATATTTCAGATGATACGGTGTCGGCTGACATCAAATTAGAGACAGAGACTGAAGATGGGATAATTGGGGAAGATGTACCATCGACGTTGTCGCCCAATATGTATCACCCTCGGCAGGCGTTGAAAAACGCGATAAAAGAGTGGCTGCCCGAATTTTCTAAACCGAAGTCCGCCTGGGGACCTATAGCTAAACCACAGCCAGCTGTTGCAGGTAATGCTTAAATAAGAAGCTGGCTTTAATTATTTTTTTTTGTTATTTAGGTACTGTTTAATATTCACAAGTTGATAGTTGCGAATTTATTGATATTCTATCGAAAGATACTTAAAAGTACACAAGCTAAAAATCCAATTTACAAGAACAAAAAGTAATGTTTATATATATATATAATCTACTTTCCGTGCATTTGTATTGGTAAAATTGCTCCTCCTGTCCCAAGTTAGCACCAAGGGCAAACTTTCAATTTTTTTAAAAGTGATAATTTAAATAAAAATTGCTTAAACTTCAGATTTCAACTTTATTCTGGAAACTTTGATTTTAACCTCCAACTTTTGAGTTATAATTTCTATTTTATGAATATTATAGTGTTTATTTTTATTTTTATGGATTTTTAGTCTTTCTTGAAATGTTCAATTTTCGCCAGAGTTCAAACCAATGGTAACATTAATTTCTTTTGTAAAATTTCTGGAGGTATTTGTTGGATTTCCTTATGATTATGTCAAAACAGTAATAACAATGATACACTTATTTTTTATCAAATAATAAAAAAAAAGTAAAAATCCAATATGAGGCACATAAGAAAAAATGAAGTTAATGTGTTCAGTAAAAAAAATAAGTCTTAAGCAAATGCATTTTAAATTTTTTTATAAAAGAGTGCTCTAATAATACAATTTGTCCCACCGGGAAGCGTATTGGATTTGTCTCTGGACTACAGAACCGGGTAATATTCAAGGGTTCCAATTGGTTGGTTCTGACATCATGGTCATGTGTTTGACAATTTCGTAAATACGCAAACGCGTTACGGTAAAATACAATTGACAGTTCAGACAACGCATTACTATTGATATACGTATTATTTTATTAATAATATTTTAGTTTTTTTATTGATGTTTTGTAGTTGTTTAGGCAGTAACTATTTGCATGTCGGGCTCAACTTTCGGATTGTTAGTTTAAATAGCTGTTATTGGAAGACATTTTAAATAAGACTTTGTAAACTTTTCGTTTGTTAAATGTGCTAGATTGAAAAAACTAACGCATATTAATGCATAATTTGAAACAAGCGTATGATTTACAAATTAATATACCTAACAATGGATTGTGTATATTTATATTATAAAATAAAAAAATAATATGTGGTTTCCAACTAATTTTAAGTTGAAAGAAATTGCAATTTCAGAACAATCTTTTCAAATTCATCTTGGCAGAAATTTGGAAAATGATGCAAAGTTGTGGCTGCAGGAATATAATGAAATTACTAGCATGAATTGGATTATTAAAAGTGGTCTTTACAATCCTCATACGTTTTTATTTTAATTATAGTTAAAGTGAAAACTTCTTATTTTTATTCCCTTTGCCACACCTAAGGAAAAATTGCAATATTAAAAAACCATACCAGAAGTTTCAGGAACTATTTACTATTTTGGGGTCCTGAAATGAAATTAAAAAAAAATACCAATAACATTCCGAATTTTTGGGAAAGATATAATGAAACATTTCATTCATAATCGATCATTCGATTATGAAAATTTGTCGATTATGTCCAACACTACTTTAAATCACAAACCTTAAAGGTTAAATTGATTTAGTTCATTATTAAAACGAAGTTCTATATACACATTCGGAAGAATATTTATTTATGTTCAATAATTATTATGGCATTTTATACAATTTTAAAGGCTCACTTGCTTTTACATGGCATATCATTTGAAAAAAGTAACCTAAATAGGTTTTTTGTGATTTTGCTAAATTCGGAAATAAGATAATCCAACATGGCTCCCTAAGAAAATAAACAAAGTTTCTACAATTTTCTCCGAAATTATTTAATAAAAAAAAAAATAAATACGCCAATATAAAGCATTTAAGAAATAAAGCAAAAATTATTAACAGTTTTTTTTCAATCGGACTACAAATAAAGAATTTGCAGCAGATTTTAGGAAATAATGTTTTTAACTTTTTTCTTAAAAAAATCGAAATAAGGCGATATTCAATTGTTTTCTCAACGCAATGTTAATGTACATAAAATGTCGTACTACTTTGCCAATTTAACGGATTAAGTTATCTATGTTATTTCAGGACCCCTCGGAGTTCTTTTTGTAAACAACAAATAGGAAAAAATTAAGAAAGTCCATAATAATTTCTTTACTTTAAATCAAATTTATGCATCAATCCATAATAAAATTTCGAATCTAGCAGACGCATCATATGAAAAGTATAAAAATTAAATCGCACTATTTTATAAAGTGATATTGAAGCTACAATTTCTTCCAATAAGATAATACTACACAATGCAGTTGTCAAAACTGCAATAATTACATTCAACTAGGAATTAGGTACGTTCGAAAATATGTAAGAAATGGGGCGTAAATTAAACACTTGATCATGACGTCAAAACCTACCAATTGAAACGCTTCTTTTTTGCCCGGTCCTGTAGTCCAGAGGCAAATCCAAAACGCCACCGGGAATCTTCACGGGACTTTGCATCTGTCAAATTTCTGATAAGAAATCTGTTTATCTCGAACACTAAATTTTAAGAACCATGTTTGTTATCCAAGGTGGTCTTAAAATATTAAATAGAATCCAAAAATGCAAAAATATATAGGGTGCCTTATTTAAAATAACGAAGTTGCTGTCAACTTCTGGTATATCCGGAAGCACTACAAGTTTGCGAATATTTTAGTTGTATTGGCCTCACCAACTTTGTTAACTTGCCAAATTTTTTAATTTTTTAGCGAGTACCTTGTTAGATATCAATCGCGGCACACACTTGGTGGGACACACTGTGTCTTGCCTTAAAACCTCTGGAACTGATTATTTTTGAAAAAAATTCAAAAGTAAAAAATTATTTTTTTTTGGTTTCGTTTTTGTACAGTTTTTCGGCACTCAATTATAGGCAAGTTTACCTTAATTTAACTAATATCATAGCTCTAATGCACAGTACGTTTGGAACCAGAAAATACAATGGTTTGTTTAAAATTGTTTTAGTGATACCAGTGCCAATCATTCCTTCCATCAATACTTGTATGAGTTTGACCGCTACCACGACAACAAGCTCAACACAAACTGCAATTGTAAATTCAACACAACTGCAAGCCTTGGCGGAAGTTTGTAGTACTGTAAGTGCTGTCCACTTTCATTATCCTTAACAGTTTTCATTCATTCTTCACAATTGAAATAATGATATAATGCAGACTTTTTTATTCCGATGTTATGTGTCCAAAAAGTAATAATTGTTTTTTATTAGGTTTCTGCAACAGACAGCCTCATCAATCCCACCCCAGGTCCCGTGATGAACTCCTTAGTTTCCGAGTCAAAGGTGGTTTGTAATGATTCAATTCCTAATCCCATAACTCCTGTACCCATCCCTATACCTATCGTAGCTGCCGAAGAGACCAAAAGCATAACGGTACTCAGCGGCACCATAATAAAACCGAAAGACAAAGAGGCGACCGTCAACGGAATCAAAGCGGACACCAAGGAGACTAAAGACGAGAGTACGATGAACACAGACACCAGCAATGACGTCAGCAATGAGTCCAGCTTGAGCCCATCAGAGCCGATGGATTGCAATTGTACCCCTAGCATCTCGCCGGCGCACGGAATTAAATCCGCCACAGAGTCGAACGAAGATGTCGCCATGAGCGAAATATCGGTAGGTACAATGTTTCAATGAAGCGCAAGCGTTAATTAAAAATTGTAGACATCTAGCGGAAGTATGCAAATCGAAACGAACGAGAGCAGTATGATGGTTGAGAATCAGATAGAAAAGTAAGCTCCTTTGTAATTTTTATATTCTTGATCTTTCATATTCTTGACTGATTTTCATATCTTGTGCTTCCACGTCCTAACAACTCGGTTTCAGGAAAGAATGCGAATTGACGATAGAAGATCTGTCACTGCTTTGCGATTTATTTTATTTGCCTTTCGAGCACGGCGGCCAGGGACTTCAAGTCCTGCAAGAGTTCAACTGGTTGAAATCCAACGCGCATTTGGTCGTTGAGGAAAATCAACTGAAAAAGAAGAACACACCTGAAGTGAGTATTTTAATTTTGGATTTGTGTTATATGATGTATATAATTAATTTCAGGTGCAGGAATGGTTTTCCAGGGCGGAGAAATTTAATGAAGTCACCGATTCAGTCACTAGGTTGACGGAGAGGTTGATTAAGTGTCAAAATAGGGAGCTACTGTACGATCTGTACTCGTATGTGTTAGATATGAGGTCGATTGTGTCTTTACTTAATTCTTACGTCAAGTGGTTAGGCAAGTATATGCAGACTAGTTTTTTGTGTCAGTATTTAATAATCTGAATCTTATATTACGAAAGATATTTTAAGTAATAATGCTACTATAATATAAATGTTGCAAAAGTCTAAAAACCATAACTTAATCGCTATAACTTTTTAAATTTTATTGTTGAGTGTTCATAGAAATTCAAATTACCTAACTTAAATTGTCGAGTAAAAGTGAGTAGTTTAATTTTAAAAAGTCAATAATTAAAGGTTACAATCAAAGATTTAGGATTACTGTCAGATTAACTTCATGTTGAAATTTTATGTAAAAATTTAAATCCATATTTTTAGTGAAAGCCCAAAGTCCAAGAATGAGTCAAACTTTGTGAAGAAAATCAGACTTCAACTAAAAATTTTCCATCAAATGCCAAATTTTCTAGTTTGGTTTTGAAATTAGGGCAATGTTCGAAATTTGACAATTAAAGCTGGGTTATTTAAAAAGTCTAAATTTTGAGTTGAGATTTTGTGAAAAAGCTCATGTTAAAATTTTAATCCAAATTTTGATATTTTAGATGAATGGTGCGCAAACACTACTTTATACAAAGAATTTAAGCCAAAATTTTAAGAAACAAAATGAGAACTGTACATTTTTGTATTTTGAATTTTGGGAATAATAGTAACTTGAAAAAGTCGTAAATAAATAGCTTAAATTTTGTCAAACTTTCCTTATTGATGTCAAATTTTTGACTTTGTCTTTTACTCTTCACTAAAGTTGTGAAATGAAAAAGAAACTTAAACTTTTTAGAGAAGAAACCATTAGAAAGAGGTTTGAGTTTCTCTGTTAACAAATTAATGTTCCTGTTTCCAAATTATTGACATCTTTTTTTTAACCACAGGTAAATTTAGGAATTTTTATCTTATAACACCAGCCTCATTTCATTGCTTCCATGTGTAATTAAAAATGCGTCATCGAGTACTTTTCCTAGTTGGATTTCAGTCTCTCAGTAACTTCCATTATGTTTTACTCGCTTTGCGCGTCATGCTTGATCTAATGATTTGCGATTAGGCGTACCAATTCCATAATTTTGTGAGCACGATGTGTGACATCTGGAGCTGCTTTGGATCTGCTGATTGCTCATTTCAGATTTTCCAGGCTAGGGCGTAGTTCACATTTTAAACATAATGGAATTTAACATAAACTTTGGCGCATTTTATCAACAAATGTTTTAATGTTTCATTCTCATCTGAGTTTTAGGGAATTTACAGGCTAGGCGCCTAACCGTTTATTTGGACACAGTTATTAATGAATTCTTTTTTTCTATAAAGCTGGTGGCCACTTTCCGTCGTCTATGCCTTCGTACACCCAGGGGACCTACACATGTACGCATCTGGATTTAGTATATAAGTCGCTAGCTTTTTGCGTATTTTAGCGTCCGCAGTAGCTAATTGAAATGTTAGTTATTTCATCGCCATTAGCGTAAATTTGAATGAAGCGTCTTTGCGTAACCATTGCGAATTCGGCGATTTGCGCGCCTTGGCGTTTTCATTGGAACTGAGGTCTTTTTTAAAGTTTTTTCTCCTGCAGGGTTTTCCAAAGGCTGGAAAGAAACCTTCATGAGTGGAGAGCAGGAGCCTTGGGTTTTCCGTGGTGGCCTTACTGCCGACTTGCAGGTAATTTGTTTTTGCGATATATACTACCGCTTGTAAGCTAATGCTTTGATTTTAGCGTTTGATTCCGGTGGATTCTGGCAACGATCTTTTTGTTTATAAAATGCCGGATGTGCCCACGTGTAAGATATATACGATAAGGCCTTACCGTGCATCGGATGAGCGGGATGTTTACGACGTTTGTACACGGACGTGCAAGGATGGTTTAGAGGACCCGCATGCCTACCCTGAAGAATTAAAGGATCTGCAAGCGGATCGAATTGTTGGTCCTTATCTCACCTTGCATCCGGAGTTTACTTTCGTTGTGGAGGACGATGTAGGCGTCGTCGGGTACGCGTGCGCTGCTCCCGATTACAAGAAGTTCAGGGTGAAGCAGGAGATAGCGTGGATACCGGAGATATGCGAGAAATACCCATTGTCCCTTTGCACCAAGGAAATTTCAAAATTCGCGCAGGTAGTTATTTACTATTGTAAGGTAATGTAGTTAATTACACTTATAATAAAGAGAAAAATCCTGATGGACTGACTTGTTAATATTGAGGTGAATTACTTATGTTAGAAGCATAAAATGCAGTAAAAAAGGATTTTGGGAAATTCATCTTTTAAAAGTCATTTGGGAAAAATCTGTCGTGCTATTTTTTTATTGTTTTTCTAAGAATATCTCGATTGTGATAAAACATTCATATATTTATAATTCTTGTTCCAACTGAATAATTTTTTTCTGTTTATTTTAAGGAAAGTATATCGTACTTTCACGAGTTTAAAGATGAAATTTACGTGAGCAGTCCAACACATCCATCAAGCATGATCAGCAGCCTTCTACCTTCAGTTTTGGACCAATCTGTCAGTAAAAGATTAGTAACGTGTCTACTGGCAGCTCTCAGAGCTAATGGTATGTGATTGTAATTGGGTTTTGGAGTTTTTTTACTTTTTTTCGTATTTCCTAGGTTCTTTCGGTGTTCATGTCGTGATGAAATCTACTGATAATTACACTCACGCCTTCTATGGTAAACTGGGGTTCATTGAGAACACACAGGAGGTCATCAAGGGTAAAATAGTGATGGGACGTACATTTTAAAGCCGAAATTATCTTAGTTATTAACACTTATCAAGGACTGAAAACTGATTTTAATTTTGTTATCACACTTTTACATATTTATATTTAGTGTAATTTGTGACTTTTGTAAAATATAAGGAAGTATTAGGTTGCTATTTATATTTCGTTGCTGATACAGTTGCATAAGTAAAAAAAAATGTATTACAAAAAAAATATATATTGATTAAATTAAACGTGTTACGAAAACAGCCTGTCTATTATTAGTTACAATATGGACTCATTACTAGCTTGGAGCGATATAAGCTTCTTGTGGATATTCATGATCTGAAACAGAGTAATTGATAATATTGTAGTTTTGCGGATTTCTTTAGCTGCAAGAGCAATATGTATTTTATGAAAATTGTTTAGGCTACTGAATGTAGTGGTAGCTAATTTAAAAATCTTGTAACTTGTGGCGCTAGTTCGGATGAGGATCATGCAAACACTTAATCTTTATTTCTATCAGCGTTGGGCAAAACTTAGTTTCATTGACAATTGAAAACTAATACTCCCTCTCTCCCTTAATAATTAATAGTTTTCTCCTTTTTTCTAGTCCCATATTACTCGATATGTTTCTTTAAAATTAATTTTTTTGACAAAAATGTTAGTATATTTTTATTTAAGAGTAGTTTATTTTTCAAAAATGTTAGTTCTACTACATAAGTACATCAATAAACGAAAATTTGTATTTATTTAAAACAGAAAGAGCACTTGCTAATACTTCTGCATTTACTTCTAAAGATACAGGTAAAGTGCTCTTGTTGATGTGAGGATCTTTAGCCACAAGTGGTTGCTTGTAATTATTTTCTCCAATGACTGATGGTTTCAATTAGTGTTGGGCTATTCGAATACAAGTTGTGAGATGTATTCGATTCTACCAAGATCTCGAATACATCCGATTCTCAACTAAAGTATTCGAATACTCCCAGACTCCGTAAGTTGAAGTGAGAATATGAATAGAATCGGGTTCTCGCCTCGCGCAAGCAACATCTTCTCATCATCGCATGATTCATAAGTTCTCGGGTACTTGCTTGTATTCGAATACAAAATGTGTATTCGAATACAAAATGTGTATTCGAATACAAAATATGTATTCGAATACAAAATATGTATTCGAGATTGTGGTAGTCCGATACAACAAAACATTAGAATGCTGAGTAGTGAATAGAATCTGTCTCCTAACTACGCTACATCTCCGATTCTTAACTTAATTTTTAATTTATTGCTTCATCCTTCTGATAAAATTATTAAATAACAAAATGCTTAAGTACTCTTTAAAATTTGGCTATCAATTTTAATAATAAAATTTAGCAATATCAGGAAATACAGTGCCAATATGCGAATCCAATCAAAGTTAAAGATACGTATGTGAATTCTAAAGCTTCAAGATTTATTTATACTAAGAAATTTGTATATATTCAATAAGGGAATTACCAATTACGGGCATAGGTCATCCTTTGTGGCATGCTGGACAAGTTCTGAATCGTTTGGTAAAATATGAGGTCTAGCGTTGCCTTGTTGAATAAAAATCGTTTATCGTTACTTTATTTTATTTTTCACACAGAGGATTTTGTTCTTTTTGAGTAAACTATTCAGTAGTGTTGTTCCACATTACTGAATAGTTTACTCAAAAAGAGCAAAATCCTCTATGTGTGAAAAAGAAAATAAAGTAACGATAAACGATTTTTAACTATTCAGTAATGTGGAACAACATTACTGAATAAGTAATGTGAAACAACAATGTTCAGAATTTTTGCTCTTTTATGAAATAAAGCAAGAAGATTGTTATATTTATGGTATCTGAAGTATGATCAATTAAACTCATAAGAAAACAATATTGAGATAGAGCCGTATGTTTGTGACAAGCCGCTGCCACGAAACAAAAACTATCGAGCATTATGGGATAGAAGTAGTAATAATTAATAGAATTAGTTTCAGTTTTTAACATGTTAAAATTATTTATTTTTAAAATAAATTTAAAATTTGATCTTTTTTTTCTCAAGCTCAAATTTGAGGTGTTTAATTTTTTACCTATTCCTAAAATTTTAACAGATGACGCAATTTTGTAGTTAAGGTCTAAATCTACAGAAAAAGTAGATATTTGACGTGAAATTTAAATTTTGTGCGCTTTGCAACTTAACACCTCATATGTAACATGTTAATTAAAAGGTGCTTTTAAATCTTTGAATGAATATTTTTTAAACTGTAATTTAAAACTATCACGTAAGGGGCGCTGCGCTGATGTGATTGGGGGAATCACACCAGCGCAGCGCCACCACCTGGGACCAATATCGAACATCTCTACTATTCAAATATTCTCACCAATCCAAATCAATTATAAATCCTCACCATTTTTATTTGTCGCCCCGCTTGTTCAATTTCTGTCCTAGGCGACTTCATTTCTGAGTAGGTGCCTTCCATTTCCTTCAATTGTCCTACCAAATCATTAATCATTTTCTCAATATCCGCCCGATTAGGCGGTGGAGTGCCCTTTCTAATCATCTCTTTCATCTCATTATGCATATTATTTCTATTGGGCATCTTACTAAACTGCTCCAAAACGTCATATGGCGCCTTCGGTATATCTTCAGACCGTACTCTTCGAGGTGCCTCGTATTTCCTCTTGAATCTCCAATCGGCCAAAGCCTTTAAATTCCTGTGAACTCTCGTCATTAAAGCGTCATACTCAAAGCCAAAACTTACCTTTCCTGCTGCAAAAGCTTTTCTTGCTCTGTCATAACCTCTTGGAGTTTACCCAACCATTGTTGCTTGAGTTCCTGGTCTGTTATCTTTCGTTCAGTTTGTTTTTTCAAGCTACTGAATTGACCGACGTATTTGTTGCTGTTAGCGTGAGGTTTAAGATTGGTTTTAGAGGGCCGCCTGCCTAGGTCAAAGGCTTGGTCATCAGTGGGTTCCGTCTTTTCAACTTTGGGCACTTGCTTGCGGTGCCGAGTCCTAATTTCCGTATTGTTTTTGGATAAACCTGCGAAAATATTTCTATGAGATATACATGTGATGCTGGTTTGCTCCAATTAATTAAATATTGTTTAATCTTCTATCAACTATTTCGATTTTTTTCAAAAGATTGTCATAACGAAACGCTGATCTGGAAGTGAGCAAACATTGTTTTTTTTTTCAGGTACTTCGTTTGTTTTCTTAAAATTCTAGGTTTAAACTTTTGTTTTTGATTTATTAGACTTGCTCGGGGTCCTATGCGACTTAGTGGGAATGCAGTGATAAAAAAAAGCCGAAAATATTTTTGATGACTAAAAAAGGAAGTCATGCACTTTGGTGAAGACCCCTAAATGGTGGAGAGCCCTGTGCTGTTTTACTTGTTACACATCTTCAAATCGATTGTGAACTGGATATTTTTATAAATTTCAATTATTGTTTTCGAATTTAATCTTCACACCTCAAAATTTTTTCTTAAAATTTCGCGTGATTAAACCAGAACTATTTCGAGCTTTTTTTCGAATTTCGATATTGATATAAATCTGAAATTTCAAGATCTTTCAGACAGTTTCACTTTTTTTTGCAACAATTTGTGTTTACTCTTGAAATATCGACGATTTTTTAGAAATCTTGAGAAATTACTTTTGTAAATTATCCGCCCTTTGCAATTTTCACTTTTATCTCGAAATGTCCACTTTTTTCTTGAAATGTTGCGTTTGTTTTGGAAAACTTTTTAAATCCGAAATTGTATTTTGTAGGCGACATTGTAACAAAAATCATGTATGATTCAAATTTTTAATAGAATTTTTTTAAGATAATGTGGACGTTTTGAGAAAATATTCGAGATGCCTACCATTTCATACTTAAAGTTACAATTTTAGAAAACACAATTACGCCTACAATGTAACCGGCTAAACTCCATGCTTCCATTGCTTAGCTTTTCAAGCAACTGTTTAAACTTATTTTTCGTCTTAAGTGATAATTAAAACTTAGGGTAATTATGCCTGCCAATGAAAATTTATCAACTTGGACTTATCGCTGCTTGTCGCGCTTTAGGCTGTTAATTTGGTCGGACTCATTATCAGATATCTTGGAACTTTGAAAGTTGTCTAAAGTGGTTTATTAAGTTGCTGAATTTAAAATATTAGAAGTTTATATTAAGTGATTTGTAGACCTCTAATACAGGTGATATGAAGAAGAGGCGATAAGCCTACCAAGCGTTGAATTTTATTGAATACTTGCAGTCGTCTTCCTGTGGGATTAGTTATAAATAATCTACAGGCTTTATTAATATTGTAGTCTCTCATGGTTTGAATTTTAAAAATGCGTTTTTGTTAAACGTTGTCCGTTACGCCACTAAATAAAACTACTGTCCAATTGTGTGCGTTCAGTGTTCAGAGACTTAAATTATGCATTGTATCAGCTCAGATATCTTCTTTAATGTACATGTGTGAAAAATGTTTATCCGACCATAGGGAGGATTTATTACATACATTTCAAATGCATAGAATGGGCTAGATAATAGATTAATATCCTCCACAATTCCACATTGTTTTGACCCCGTACCCTTATGATGAAAATAATCATAAATTGTACCCTCTAATAACTAACTAAAAAAAGCTCTCGTGTTTAGAAAATGTTACAAAGCGATCTATTCCTTAAAATTTCCAACATGCAAAGGGGACCACTCTGTATAATAAATATCTTTAGTGAAATTGGCTCATTTATGAAACTAGTTTTCTTAAAATGTTATATTAATTATTATTATTCTGCATTTGAATGAAGAAGGAATACTTTTATTAAAAGACCGTAGTTTTGTAGTGTCTTCTTTTGTCACCTTGTAGGTTTTCTACGCAATATATCTCTATAACTAGTTTTGTACTATAGTTTGAAGAACAAAAAGTTAACATTTCAAAAATAAAAGGTTAAGTGAAAATATTGGCACAATGCTACCAAACACTTACATGTGATAGTAATAAGTGGTAACTGTTTGGGATCTTGTTTCTGTTTTTGGGGTCTTGGCGTCTCGTTCGGTAAATTTCGATCTAGATCTTCCATCTCTCTGAGAAATTCCATTTCGGATGGGGTCAGTTCTGGTTCTAGTTTCTTAGGTGATTCTTCTTCTGCTTCATCGGTTTCATCGTCTTTTTCCGAAATGGTTTCCATTTTATGTATTCTTTCTAGCTGTTTCTCATGCTGCGTTAGCAGGAAATCGCATATGGCCCTGGTACCATCGATTACAATGTCAGGCGGTGGATATACCAGAGGATTCTCGAAGACTTGAAGCACTTTGAGCTTGGGGATTAAACCTAAATGGAGACAATGCGATAATTGTATTAAAAAGAAAAGTGTATTACCTATTTCATTTGGGAGTCTCGTTAGCAGGTTGTTAGTTAACAATAAATTTTCCAAATTCGGGTGATAGGCAATAGTTTCGGGAATTTCTTTGAGTTTGTTATTCCTGAGATCCAACCAGGTCAGTTTCGTCAGGCATTGAAACAGATTAATCGGCAGAGTTTCAATTAAATTACCCTCTAAGTAGAGCATCTTCAAATGGTTTAATTCTAAGATACATGGCGGCACAGCTAAGAGAAGTTGCTGAGAATAATCAGAAATGACCTCGTAAACTGACATGACTGTTTTGTAATTTTTGATAGACGCCAAATCCCTGCGACATTTTAGTTGACTTGTTGACACGTTCTAATCAATCGTCGCCAAGGTGGTGTCCCCAATATCTCCATGGTTACACATTAAATAAAATTTAATTATCCTCTTGTTTCATAGATATTCATTTTATCCCTAGTCATTTTGAAATTGCTTACCTTGGTCCCATTTTAATGTTATTTTGTGCAATTCCAGACACACTTTATTGCATAATGACGAGAACGTCAAAGCAAACGATTTCGGACAAATTCAACGGAGTTTCTTCCTTTCAATATTTACAAATGATTTTATTCAGTATTCAGAAGCGACTAGATTCCCTTTCATTTATTTCCTAGGCGTAAGGCAGAGTTTGAAAAAGGTGAAGACCTCCCGCCGAGCGCACCGAAGGGATGTTTTGACAATTCTACTTTTCTGCGGAAGTTAAACTTGGATTATTGTCAACACCCAGCGCTCATGCTGTTGCTAAATGCTCCTGGACAATGGTCAGTGTTAAATGTACCGGTGATTTGTGATAAACGTTTATTACCACTTACTCTGTGAGAGTAGTTACAATGGGTGTTAAGGTAGTTTTATTGCAGTCTCGATAATGTTTTGTAGGCGGATGGCTTCTGTAAGGACTTTAATTGTCGTTTCCTGCTCTTTTGTTCGTGTGGGAACGCCTAGATAAGTTCGGTCAGAGAAAAAGGAGAAAGTATTTTCGACATTTAGAGCTAGAAAGTAGAACATTTATAAATCAGATAGTTATTGACAGAAACGTTCCCAAATTTTATATATCTTGAGAAAGTATGATCTTAATTGGAATTCGAATGTCAAATTTTGTTTTTTCATTGAATTATTTCTTAAAACCTTTGCTTTAAATTTGAAATGTCCTTGTTTCTTAGTCTGGTCGATTTTTTAGCTAAAATTAGATAGTTTTTTTTAAATTTTGACTTCAAATTAGAAATTTTAATTTTTTCTCTCGAAATTTTGTCGTTAATCCCGAAATCCTAATTTTTTCTGGAAAAAATTGAGTTCAGAAGTTGGAGTTAGGTTTTTTTAAGGAGTTTTTACTTGTTTTCTCAAATATCTATTTTAAGAACTAAAAATTCGGAATTTTTGCTCAAACGAGTTTTAACTTGAACCTTGGTTTTTCATGTAAATTTAGTTTAGTGACTTGAAATTTTCATAACCGAATTAGTTATTGTTTTTACGAAAAATTTAATCAGTTTTTTTGGCAAATTCTTTAATAATAAATCATCTTTTAATTTTGCAAAAATGTAATCGTTAAAATAAAATTGTCAACCAATGAGAAGTTTTTCTTTTTTAATTTTAGTGTTGCATATAAAAGGTCACAAATATTCATCAAAGTAGTCAGACGATCTAAAACTTCTTATAGGATCAAGGTAAACGCTGAAATCCCGTCTTTGTGTGCATTCATCCTCGTCGAATGGAATCATTGTTGCAGCTTGCAAAATTTAATTTAAACACCTTAAGGGGAGCGTTGTCGCCATGATCGTAAAATTTAGGTCACGTAATTCTCTTACACGTCGAGATTTTCTTGTCTACTCGAAGCTCGATGTGTTAGTTTAATTGGCCTGAAAATAAGTTTTCCCCGTTCGCCAGGCTTAAACAGCTTCGAGTCACACTCGAGGCGTCTTGGTGAGACGGCAAAAAGTTCTCGAGGTGCCGGCGATAATAGGACGCCGGCGATACTCCGACGCCGTCATCTGTGATATGGAAAAGACCAGGGCAAACGTCAATTTTGTTGACAATGTTGCAAGAGCTGGTGAAGCTTTTGCTCTGCTAAAAAGCTGTGGGGAGTAATTTGTGCAAATTTGGTGGACATCTCTGGCTTGTGCTATGTTTTGGTTGACGACAGATATGTTTGCCTTGTATTAGAGACGTGTGATTGGTGATAAAGACGTGTAATTAGAAATCTCCAAACCATGACTTGCGAGTCAGATTGCTCCTATTACAATGTTTAGTAAATAAATACTTTAAAATGGATGCGCAAATTAGTATGTCTGAATTCAGTGTTCACAAGCAAACGATTATGTTGCTGAATTTACACAAATGACTAATTCGAATTCAAAGCTGAAAGTTAGTTGTCCGATGAAATTTCCTGAAATATCGTGGGTTCTTGCCGTTTCATTTCTGCCAAAGTCATTAACTCCGAAGTTGTATCAGAAGGGGTTTCGGAGTTTTCGAAGGAAAGATAAGAAATATATAGCAAATAAATGACTTAACTTCACACTGATGTCTTTTCTCTTTCGCGTCCGTTCTTTTTATTGTGATACGACGCAATTTCGGCCGAATTACTTCCATCTTTTATCGCTTGCAGTTAACAAGAATTGGCACGTGGGGCGTTATCTCCTTTAAATCAAGGTTTTGCAAAGTTTTAGATGTAATTGGTACGTCGCGTCGGGACGCTGTTACGGCCGTAGAGGAGAAATAAATTAAAACGCCCGTCCTGCTAATTTAATATTAGTTCGAGGTCTGTCTGTTATTACAGTAGAAAACTATTTAATCAACTTTGTATTTCGCTAAGTCGAGTTTAACTTGTCGAGGTCTAATACAATTACATAAAAAAAAAAAAACAAAGGCGATAGTGAAACAAACGAAAACTAAATGGACTCGCTTTTAATTCGACTACGCAACTTGTTTCAATAAAATACTTGTTTAAAACTCTTTATAGTTATTATAATGTGTAAAATTCTAATCAGTCGGTAATTATAATTTACTCACCCTATCGAAATAGTAAGGGTTCCACTGTGGGACATAGAATTATCCGAAATCCAACAACTTTTCGACTGTACGCCATTAAAATTTATTTATTTTATTTACTACAAAATAAAAACTGCCTGCTTTACAAAAAATTTAAGTTATATCCTACTTTATTTTGCAAATTCATGTCCTAATCAGTGGAGGTCAACTTCAGAATTTCAAGAATAAAGTTTACGGCTTTAAAATACAAATGTTAGGAAAAATTAATAATTTTACCTTTAAACTGCAAAATTAAAGTCAAGAGTTTAAGAAATTATTCATTACTATGCTGATAAAATCCCAATTATCATATTTGCAAATCTTGGGATTTTGGAAACAAAATTTCGCATTTGAAATAACTCGAAAATTAAACAAGTTTGAAATTTAACTCGAAATATCGTTTTTAGAGTCAGAATTAAAAAAAAGTAAGTATATACAGGGTGGACCATAAGTAATGGTACACAGAGCAATGGTGGATTTTTCGAATAAAAATAATGTGATTTAGCTACATTTACCTTATACCAAAAGTTGATATTAACAGAGATAAAAGGTGTCAAAGTTGAAACAAAAATTTCGATTTTTTCGTATAATTATGGAATGAATTGTAATAAAGGCACGAAATTTGGCACAAGGGGTTTCCCAAGTCTATAAACTCTAATTTACTAACATATCACCAAAAGCTGATAAGGGGCGCTACCTGCGCTATCCTGCATAATTCTAAATCATCATAACTTTTTTGTACACTCACGTATATTAATTTTAAATAGGTCATTTTATTTCCCCATCTTTTGTACGTAAAAAAGGTGTACTTTCTGAAAGTTGATACGAGCAACCGTTTCCAAGATATTTGTCCTTAAAGCTTGACGTGCCTTGATTTTAAATTACTAAGATATTAAATTTTCGAAGTAGGCTTGAAAAAAAAAGTAATCATAAGACAGCTTTCAAACTAATTTAGGTTAAATATTACTTTGCTGATAATATTATTACCTACATTTTGAAAATCTCAATAAAGAAAATCCAAAAAATTAAAACTTAATTGTCTAACATAGAGATCTGACACATAATCTCTGAGTTCGCACAGGAAAATTTTAATAGTCTGGGTGGTCAAAGCAGATATTTGGAGATACATTTTAATAAAAGACGGCTAGATTTTTAATCGTTTACAATCCCTTTGCATGAAACAGGTCATTTCCCACATATTACTTTTGAAAATAAATTTTATTTTGATATTTTATTTAAATTTGCTTTAGAAATTTAAAAAATATGTGTAATAATAATGTCAGCAGAATAATATTTGATATAAACTATTTTAGAGTCAATTTTATTACTTTTATTTTGAAACCTACTGCGAAAAATTCACATTTACATAACTTAAAATAAACGTACGGCAAACTTTGAAGGCAAATATCTTGAAAACGGTTGCTTGTATCAACATTTAGAGAGTATACCATTTTTACGTAAAAAATGTAGATAAATAAAAATATCCATTTAAAATAAGTGTACATGGAGGCACAAAAAAGTTTCTTGTCTATAGTGCAATGTGTTCATCAGTTATGTGAAAAATTACAATTTTTTTTTCAACTTTGACACCCTGTATCTCTGTTAATATCAACTTTTGGTATAAGGTAAATGTGGCTAAATCACGTTATTTTTATACGGACAATCTACTCTTGCTCTATGTACCATTACTTATGGTCCACCCTGTATATTTAAAGTTTCAAATTTTTAGGCAAAATATCGAAAAATATAACAAAAAATACTTAAATTATCGAGTTTAAAATCTAAGTGTGGAACTTTAGGAAAAACATTTAAATTTCAAAGAAACTTTTTTCAATAAGTATTTAACGAATGTTCGATCTCTTAAATAATTTTAATTTTCACAAAATTACTTCATACACTTGCATTAAATCGATGCCACTTTCAAAGCAGTTTGAGAGTATAGAAATAAAAATTTAGTTGTTTCATAATTGATGGTGGCGTAGCTATCGAGGGACAGTCGTTTGCAGTGCACATGAGCTCTTCTAAGCAAGGGTCCCTTTCATATTTTTTTTGGACCTAATTTAGAAACTCTAAATTTAGGAAAAAACAATAAGTGCAGATTTTAAATTTAAAATTCGACTGAAAGTTTTTTGCCGAAACAAAGTAAAACGTTTTAATGTCGATTTTAAGAAAATTGAGATTCTATAAAATGAAATCCTCCAATTTTTAAGTTTCCTATCTAAATGTTTAAGTAAAAGTAACATTTGAAACTAAGCTTTTGATTATAAAAAGATATTAAGATTTTAAAAAATATCGAAAAAAGTATACCGAATAAAAGTTGAAACTTCTAAAAAGATCCTAATTTGAAGTAGAAATTTTAGGAAAGTAAATGTAGATATTGAAAGTGTAAATTCCAAATTTTCAGAACAGTACAAGAAAAACTCACGATTTATTTCAAAAAATTTTCAATAGAAAATAGTCAACATTTCGAGATCTAATTTCGTACTTTCGCATTTTATTATCTTTTGTAAAAATTAAATTTTAAACTCCCAATTCTGTTTTTTCTATAAATATTTGTTCCTTTTGAAATGTTGACCAAAAATACGGATTTTTTTCAGCATTTCGAAAATTATTAGTATTTTTTTTCAAACTTTATTCATCTTAAAATTTATGCATTGACAAGAGGAGGAGGATATAATTTTTAGAAAAAAAGATAAGGATTGCTTTATCTTTTTTTCTAAAAATTATATTCTCAAGTAAACTAGAAATTTGCACTTTATGGATTTAATTTTATTTTGAAATTTCATCGTGAAATTTTATTTTTTTCTCGAAATTTATAATTCAAATTTAAGATTCTTAAATAAGTTTATAGTCAAGTGTTAAAATTTTTATTTTTTCTATTTGTCAAGTCGAAAATTCAAATGAATTCATTTTAACATGAATATAAATTGTGGTGCTTTAAAAGAAACTTCGACTTTTATTCTCAAAATTTCGAGTTTAATTCTTACTTTTCCAAAATGTTCGATTACAAACTCATAATTCTAGAAATCTTGGTTTTCAATTTTTTTTATTTGTTTTAAATTTCTAGACAATTTTCTTACAATTTTTTAAAAAATTAGTTGGAAATGTTAATTTTCAAAAAATGAAGGTCAACATTTTCAAAGAAGTCGACGTTTTAAAGAAAATGGAAATTTAAAATAATGGGGAAATTTTTAGAAAATTAAGAAAAATTCCAAAAATTTGGAAAAAAGTTGAAATTAAAAAATCAAATCATCTAAGAAATCAAAATTTTCAAACAGGAAAATAAGGCAAAATTTTGGAAAAAAAAAGAGTTTTTAAACATTAAAAAAACTAGATATCTTCAAAAAAAATCTTAAATGACGAAATTACCAAAAACGTCAAGATTAAAAAATCAAAATCGCCAAAAATCTTAATTGTGAAAAAAATAGAAGTGTAAAAAAATCGATATTTTCAAAAAAATTAAAAGTTTTCAAAGTCGACACTTTCAAGAAGTTGAAACTTTTAAAAAGTTATAGATTTTAAAAAGTCAAAATTTTGAACAGAATTTTGAAATAAAATATATTTTATTTCAAATTTTGGAATTGTTCTCAAAATTTAGACTTTTTAAAATCTCCAAAAAATAATTTAAAAAAAACCACAACTTTGAAAAGATGAAAATTTTCAAAGACAAATAAAAAAAGGGGGAAATTTAAAAGATAAGTTGAACTTTCCAAATAAAGGGGCTTAAAAAAAGTAAACATTTTGAAAAAGTCGAAATTTTAAAGAAAATCTAAAAGATTGAAAGTTTGCAAAAAGTCGAATTTTAAAAAAGTCATAGATAGCCGAAGTTCTCAAAAAAAGCTACTATGTTCAAAAAAATCCCGAAATTTTCGAAAAAGGTCAAATATTGAAAAGAATTTTAAAATTTGGGAAATGGTCGAAATTAGAAGAATCGAAACTTCAAAAAAAAAATCAAAATTTTCAAAAAGGTTTAAATTCCTGGAAACATTGGAATTTTGAAAAAAGTTAATTTAAAAAAACTGACATTTTCGACAAAAAAAATGGAAAAAAGCTCAAAATTACCAAAAAAGTAAAGGTTTACAAAAACCGAAATTTTCAAAATAAATCTTAATTTGAAAAAGCATAATTTTAAAAACAAAGTTTAGAAAACGTCGACATTTTCACAAAATTCTAAATTTTCAAAAAAGTGGTAAGTTGAATAAATTCAAAATTTGAATTTGAAAAGACGTCTATATTTTGAAGAATATTGTAATTTAAAAACATCCACTTTTCCAGTAAAATCGGTGTTTAAAAAAAAAGAAAATTTATCAAAAGCGAAATTTTGGAAATTGAAGTTAAATTAAAAAAAGAAAATTTGGAATTTTCAAATAAAGAAATTTTGAGAAAAGTTAATATTTTGAAAAAAATCGTAATGTGTTTAAAATGACCAAAATCAGAGTTACGTAATTTATGGAGGGTCCCTAAATATACAATATGGATGTTGTTTTTCTTTCTTTCAGATTTCAGCCTCTTTTGACAAAAGTCCCGGCAACCGCCCTGCAAAAGTTCGTACACTTTATGTAGAAGGGTTCAAAAATGTTCTTGCACAACTGCCTGGCTACCACAGGAAAACTAAATGATAAAATTGTAATCTGTGGGTCAGGCCACCAACTTTTCAAACAACTCTCACATCTTAATCTGAAATATTGCCCCTGTAGCGTTCTTTATAAGTAAACAATAATGACAATTTTCGAAAATTCATCCTGTCACTGGCTTATAATTTTTATAGATGGTAAATTTTTCACCTACGTGTTAGACACCAATACAGAACCAATCTTATACCTAATGTAACGAATTATAAAATTAGAAATTAGAAATTTCTCTGAGAGGAGCATACTTCACTTTGACTTTCGCTCATCCGGTTTCAATTCAAGTAAAATCGAATGTAACTGACTTGAATTATTACTGAGGTTATGATAAAAAGTATGATAGGAAGCGACATTCGTCGGGTGCAATAACTCGCGTAATACTATCTTATTGCTGTGCAATTTTTGTTTAATGCCGAGTTCGAATAATTCCCGAGATGTTTTTTGCGCCCCAGTCATATATTTTCGAAGCTAGATCGATATGTAAGCGGGAGAAGTCCGCGACTTGGAGCTTAGAAGCTTAGAAAGGAAACACCCATGATGCGAGGTTGTACTTAAACGAATGCCCTTAAAACGAATTGCACTTTGAAAATATCCTTTCAAAAGGGATGATATAAAGACAGATTGGACCGAAATGTAAATTGTCTCTGCTTTGGCCCATTTTACGTTTTAGTCGTCCAATCTCGCGAATCGTATATTAATGTGAGGCCAGGAAGCAACCCAAGAAGCAGCTTTCTCATCATCTAGTGCGAATCACAAATTCGAGTTCTCTGAAGACGCAGCCACTATAAATATAGTTATTCCATAGTTGGCCGTGTCTACACTCGAAAGCTGTTCATGTTCAAGTTCAAATTTGAAAGAGTTCCCGACGGTGTCCTAACTTTTAATCGGTTTCCTGACGATTACTACGAAAATTGAAATACAAATCTTGTCCCCTAAAACCAAGAAAGATTAAAAAACACAACAAAGGTTGCTCTAACGTGTTTCGATAGCCAAGCTATCGTTTTCAGAGAGAATTCAAATTTGAGATTCTTACATAAGTTCACAGTTAACTGTTCAAATTTTTATTTTTTCGATTTGTAAAGTCGAAAATTCAGAAGGATTCATTTTAATATCACTAAATTGTGGTGTTTTAAAAGAAACTTCGAATTTTATTCTCAAAAGTTCGATTTTAATTCTTACTTTTCCAAAATGTTCGATTACAAACTCATAATTCTAGACATCTTGATTTTTTTCGAAGTTTCAATTTTTATTTTATTATTTTCAGATTTGTAGACAATTTTCTTATAATTTTTAAAAAAGTAAAATTCTCAAAATTTTTTTAATTGGAGATGCTAATTTTCAAAAATAAGGTCAAGATTTTGAAAGAAGTCGACATTTTGAAGAAAGTCGAAATCTAAATTTTGAAAAAAGTATAAATTTAGCTCAAATCATCTAGGAAATTAAATTTTTAAAAAGTCAATATTTTGAAAATAAGGGGAAGTTTTGGAAAAAAGAGTTTTTAAACTTTCAAAAATCTAGATATCTTCAAAAAAATGTTAAAAGAAATGTCGAAATTATCAAAAAAATCAAGTTTAAAAAACCAAACTCAACAAAAATTTAAATTTTGAAGAAAAATATAAATGTAAAAAAATCGATACTTTTAAAAACAATTAAAAGTTTTCAAAGAAGTCGACACTTTCAAAAAGTTGAAATTTTCAAAAAGTTGAAATTTTCAAAAAGTTAAAAATTTTAAAAAGTGCAAAATTTGAAAAGGATTGTTTTCAAAATTTTTATCTTTTCAAATCTCCAAAAAACTCAACAATTTTAAAAGAACCAAAATTTTGAAAAAAATCGAGATTTTCAAAAACAAATAGAAAAAAGGAATTTTACAAAAATTCATAAATAGCCGAAGTACTTAAGAAAAAGTTATTATGTTCAAAAAAAATCACGAAATTTTCGAAAAAGTTGAAATTTTGAAAAAAATTTCTAAAATTTGGGAAACTATTAAAATTATAAAAATCGAAACTTCAAAAAAAGACATTTTCAATACGATTAAAATTTCTGGAAAAGTTGGACTTTTCAAAAAAGTTGAGAGAGAGAGAAAAGAGAGAGAGAGAGAGAGAGAGAGAGAGAGAGAGAGAGAGAGAGAGAGAGAGAGAGAGAGATTTTACCGCAGCTGTTTTTTAGTAATTTTCAACACAATTGCACAATTGCGAACATTTCGTAGAAATTGGTAATGGTGTGATGTACAATGAATCTCTTGTTGCGGTCGCAGACTTACAGCTTGTAGTTTCCTAGATACTTTGTATCATTCCGTTTAACACTCATTGAATGACAACGAGATAGAAGCAGTTTTATTGGCAGATAATCGATGGTTCGCCAATAAATCACGTTTATTTTCTCGATGGTGTTCGTTCGAGCGCACAAATAAATGTAAGCCGCAATTTATTATTTATTTTTCGACTACAATAAAAATTGTGGTAAATTGCCGTCGATTTCGTTGGAAAAAAAGGAAGGGAACCAGATATCTGATAAATTACTTCAAGAGAGGAAAGCTGTGTTGAAAGCCGTTTCGGCTTTAATGTGCAATAAAGTATGTTGGCGGAACGATCGTGTTTATTTCGTTGTAGATCCGTAAATTTACCACTGCAGTATATTTGTCTATAAGTTTTGTTATATTCAACTTATTTCGAAGGAGATCATTTAACAAAACGTTTTTTTGGTTTTTTTCTGGGAGTGGATAAATCTTATCCAACACATTGGACATGCGAGCCAACTCTGAACAAGAGAGAAACAGCTCCTTGTCGATGATGCATCAAGTTATGTTTTAGTTTCGTTGGTAAACATTATCTATATTAATAAAATTGAAGGATCTAGTGCAGGGGTGGCCAAAGAAAATAATCTTGCAGGCTATTTTGGAAATGCAACATAACTCCGCGGGCCGCATGCGGACCTTATTTTCGCTACATTTAAAATATTTTTCGGTGGATGAAACTAAACCTATTCAGTAAATGAATAAAATTGGCCAAACAAACTTCGCGTTGCCATACTTAGGCCTGGGGAAACTTGAAGTAAATTTTGAAAAATTGGCTAGGCTCTGAAATGTTGTGTCTTTTGTGACTTTTGCAGAAAAAAAGCAAGCCACAAATTCTGAAATATTGGTCTTTAGCATATACTTCAAAAGAATTATAATCTTTAATAAAAAAGACCAAACCTCATTTTGTTACCTAGCAACTGATGAACCAGTCAAATGAATGAGTTGGGTAGGTATGTAACCTTCAGAATGCTATGGTCCCTGTCTATTAAACAAAAAATTAATAACATAATAAATAATTTATTAACATTAACATAGGCGTTGATAAGTGCATTTACTTTCCTTGGTTAAAGCAGTCGAATTAAAATTTATAGTCAACTAATTGTAAGTAGGCTTCTTCAGAAATTACCATTTTTTTCTTCAAAATTTGTCACTTTCTTGAAATTTTAAACTTTAATCGAAATATTAGACATTTTTGACAAAATTTTTCTTTTTTTTAATTTAAATTTACTATTAAAATTTGACTTCTTTTTTATCAAAATCAAAACTTTTGAAAATTTTGCATTTTTATCGCAACATTTTTCGTTTCATTTTTCTTCAAAATTTCCATTTTTCGACCTTTTTTGGAAATTTCCACTTTTTTTAGAATTCGAATTTCTGCAAATTTCAAGATGTTTATGAAAATTTGCCCTTTCCTTAAAATTTGGACAATTTTTTGATAAAAAAGTAGAAACTTTGAAAAATTTTGGAAAATTTGATTTTTTCTAAAATGACAAAAAATCTAAAAAACTTTCTTTGTAAATTTCAAAGTTTTGAAGATTTTTTAAAATCTAATTTTCTGAAAATTCCAATTTGTTTCTCAAAATGTTGACATTTATCTCAGTATTGCAGTATTTTCTGACGTTATGGTGAGGCACTTGTCTCCCTTTGACTTAAACAGTCAAACAATATAAATATTCGACCGAAAAATTTTGACTTTTTCTTAAAATTGGCATATATTTTTTTTTAAATTCAACACAATTGAAGACTGAGATATTTTGAATTTCTATTAGATGTCGACTTTTTCTTTAAAATTTCGATCTTTTTCTTGTAATAACTTTTTTTCGAATTTTTTTTATAATTCATTTTTGTTTTTAGAAACTTTAATTGTATTCCTCGAAATTCATTATTTTTTCTACCTGAAAATTGGACTTTCTATGCAAAATTTTAATTTTTTCTCGAAATTCGTCTTTTTCTAGAAATTTTGATTCTTTTCTTTCCAAAATTTTTTTTTTTTATTTTGCTGTTATTCACAAAACTTGCCCTTTTTTATAGAGTTTAACTTTCTCCCAATTTTTCTTTTCTCAATTTCAAGCTTTTTCTCGAAATTTCGTTCTTTTTCTTAACTAATTATTTTTGAAAGTTCTACCTGGTAGAATCAAAACATTCAGATATTTTGCATATTTGCTTAAAAAAAATTGAAATACAAAACTTGTCCCCTGAAACCAAGAAAGTTTAAAAAACACAACAAAGGTTGCTCTAACGCATTTCAACAGCCAAGCTATCATCTTCAAAGATCTTCAACCTTTGTTGTGTTTTTTAATCTTTTTTGGTTTCAGGGGACAAGTTTTGTATTTTAATTTTTGAAGATAACCAAGGACCAGTCCACTCCACCAAAAAATATTTGCTTAAAATTTGATTTTTTCTCGGAATTTTCACACTTTACAAAATTCAGTGTTTAATATTTCTGGAAATGACGAATTTTCTTCAAACTTAGTCTTCTTTTATCTTTCGATCTTTTATTCGAAATTTCTATTTCTTTTCAAAATTTGTTTTTGAAAGCTTGGATTTTCTTCTTGAAATTCGTCTTTTTCTCGAAATTTCAACTTTTTTCTCAAAATCGTCTTTTCGAAATTTCTACTTTTATGTTCCTACAAATTTCAGTTTTTTTGTCCAAATTTCGATTTTTTTGTTCAAAATTCGTCTTTTTCATAGACATAGAAATTTTTGAAGTTTCGTCTTTTTGCTTGAAATAAGTTTTTTTTGAAATTTTTGATTTGTTTTATTCATTCTCAAATTTTCATTTTATTTGAAAATTCGACTCATTCTTAAAACTGACCTTCGTTGAAAAATGTCGACGGTTGACTGTCGAAATTTCGACAGTTTCTCTCCGACGTTATTTTCGAAATTCCGTTATTGCAGGTTAAAAATTTTGATATTTCAGAATCTCAATGTCTAGAAATTTTGACTAAATTCCTACAGTTTCTGAAAATTTGGACTTTATCCTCGAAATTTATCTTTTTTTTCGAAATTTCGATATTTTGTGTCCTTAAAATTAAATCTTTATTGATAATTATTGACCTCATAATAACTTCATAACAACTTAGTAGCGCATATGTTAGTTACAATTATAATACGTTAGTTGCCCGTATACAAATTTTATTTTAAAATTTTGTTGATTTTTTTAGGTCATCGTTGTCAATGATACAGTGATGTATCTCGCGGGTAGTAGATTGACCACCCCTGGTCTAGCGTATGTTTATCTGTCTGTCGATACACCTTTTGTCAGGGCTAATCTCGGGAACTGCTAATTCAATTTTAATGAAAGTTTTACTAAAATGTGGAGTAATTTAAGGAGTACCCTTTAGGCTATTTTTATTCCAGCAAAACTCAAAACTTCACTTCTAAGTACTCTACAGTGCTAACAACATATAACAGAGAAACCAATCTGCACTGTTTATGGCTGAGATAATACTATGCACTATATACAATTCTAGCGGTAAGTAAAATAAGAAGCGCGAAATTTTGAATCTATTCTATTTAAATCAAGTCAGAAATTTATTATTTTGAAATATGATGTTACTGCGCAAAGTCCGGAGAGCAAATAGTTTTCAGTATGAAATAAAACTAGATTACTTCTTAGTGAATGAACACAATAAATCGCTCTTAGTCGATGAAATCGAATTCAGAATTGTTACATTTATACAGAGTAATTCATTAAGAATGTGCAATTTCCGAACTGGACATAGTAAATATGATGATTGAGCTTAACATGCCTCATACAAATGTTCCAGGTTTAGAAGGTACAGGGTGTTCAAAGTTGGAATTTTAATTTGAAAATTCTTAATAATTTTGTGATTTTAAGCAGTGTCGTCTGGAAAATTGGCAACTTTATGTTTTTTGGCATGAGAATTACGAATTTAATGCTAAATTTTGACTATTTATACAGGGCGTTAGTTACACCCTGTTACTTAAGTAAATTACAACATATCTTCTTTGGTACTCTTCTTTATTTTACGTAACTCTATCAGTTTTTGAGTTATTTGCATTTTAAACATTCAATAAATTTGTTTGTTATAAAATAAATTTATTCTTTTAAATGACTACTATGCGAGGCAACAACAGTAAAGGCAACAAATAACAATCAGTAACAGTAATAAAAGAAAACTTTAAAGTAAATGCTCAAAATGACCGCCTTCCACTTCAATGCACTTTGTAAAGCGTATCCTTAAAGATCTTTGAATTTTAAATAACATTTGTCGATTACTTTTAATAATATTAGCAGCTTCTTAAATTTTCTGTCGTAATTCTTCGATGGGATTAAATTATTTCTTTGTAAACCATGTCCTTCATTTGTGACCATATTGAGAAGTCTAGAGGGTTTAAATCTGGACTTCTAGGTGGCCAAACAAATTCACTGCCACACCCAATCCACCGGTGAGGAAAATGTTCGTTCAGGTATTGGCGTACTGGCAGAGAAAAATGTGGCGGCGCCCCGTCTTGCATAAATCACATGTTCCGCCTTATGGCTAGTGGTACATCTTCTAGTAGTGTGTTTAAATTTTGTTCAAGGAAGTTTAAATAGGGGGGCCCGTTCAGATTAGGAGGAAGTTCAAAAGGACCAATAAAAAACCAAATATCACACCACACCAAATATTTACCTTGAATTCATGCTGAAAATGTTGTTCCTTTAAAGCATGTGGTTTTTCGGATTCCCACAAATGATTGGTTTTCCAATTAAAAACACCTCGTCTAGTAAACGTCGCCTCATCGGTGAAAAGGAGATTATTAAGAAAATCCTGGTTTTGGGTTTGTTTTCCTAGCATAAATTCAGCAAACTGTAGGCAAACTGGTAAATCTTGAGTTAACAAGTTTCGGACAAGAGTATAATAATATGGACGGAGATTATCTTTCTTAAAAATTCTCCAGATAGACGATTGGCTTATTCCTGTTGCTGCACTTAACCGACGAGTACTGATATCTGGATTTTCTGAAATACGAACTAAAACCTCTTCTTCATCTTCGACGTTGATAGTTTTTTTTAGCACTATTTAAGCTTTTAGGACGAAAACACCCCGTTTCGCCTAGGCGAGTGTAAATACGTCTGAACAGTTTGTGATTGGGTTGTCTTCGATTTGGGTATAATTCTAAATACCTTGTGGCTGCACCAAGTCCACTATAATTTGACTGAGCAAAAACACAAGTCATATTACGCATTTCACTGTTAGAAAATTCATTATGTCGTGGCATTTTCTTATTTTAGAATTTTTACTGCAAGTAATACTGAGCAAATAAGAAAAATGTAATAAACAATGTTGTTTAGTGACAGTAAAATTGTCAAATATTTCTTTACATAAAAAATTGATAAGTGCTGACACAAGCCTACTTGAAAAAAGTCAAAGTAATAACTGTGGCTTAGGAGTCTTTACTTTGAACGTTTAAAATGCAAATAACTCAAAAACTGATAGAGTTACATGAAATAAACAAAAGTACTTTTTTTATTTAAAATTGTACTGCCTTTTAGATTTTTTTTAGTCATTTTAGCGATTACTTATTAGGCAAAAAAGATAGGTTTTAATTTACTTAAGTAACAGGGTGTAACTAACGCCCTGTATAAATAGTGCAAAATTCAGCATTAAATTCGTAATTCTTATGCCAAAAAACATAAAGTTGCCAATTTTCCATACGATACTGCTTAAAATCACAAAATTATTAAGGTTTCAAATTAAAATTCCAACTTTGAACACCCTGTACCTCGTAAACCTGCAACATTTGTATAAGGCATGTAAAGCTCAATCACCGTATTTTGGTATGTACTATCTCCAGTTCAGAGATTGTCCATTCTTAATGAATCACCCTGCATACTAATGTTGTGGGCGAGGGTCCATCCTAATAAAAATATCAGTACGTCATATCTTGAATAATTTCAACATCATCAGTCACAGAAAGTGTTGAATTACCCAGGCATAGAGTTTTATTGCTTCGCCAACGATCTCACATCAAGGGCGAAGGTAACTTTATGTCTCCAATTCAAGTGGAACAATTAATCTTATCTGCAACATTTTCGGAGTAAAAATAAAAGGCCGGGCAATTTTAACCGAAGTTAGAGGGTCATGTCAACGTTTATTTGTGAAGATCCATATCAGACAATTTTCCTATGCAGATTACACCCAAAGATTGGTCGTTAAATTAGGCGAGATTCGCAAAAGTTTGGACTTTGTCATCTTAAATTTAATTGAAATGAAAAAATAAGAACATATTTCCGAATAACGACAATTTCGTACGATAAAAATCACTAAGTGGGGGGAGGCTACATACAATGAATGGTAATTTCCCATCGATCAAAACTAGTTCATTTCATCCTATTTTATATAAAATTGGTCGTATTGTGCAAAATCGTCTGAATTCTCCAAAATTGTTAAAAGTCAACCGTTCAATCATAACCTGACACACTAGTCGGTGGTCACCACGGTTTAAAAACCAAGGGCTGTACACAAAGATATTATATATATCTTCTTTGCCACGTGTTGTAAGCTGAATTCATTTTGTGGTTCCTTCGCCTTCTTTTAAAATTCGGAGTTATTTTCCTCTATTAGTTTTGTCCATTAAAAATAAACTTAAAGTATCGATGACGAAAAAGCCCAACGAAGTGAATGCAGCCATTCTCTAAATTAATTGGGTCCGGAGACCGTTGTGTCCTTTATGAAAGTTGAGAAATTAGTTTGAAGATATAAATCGGAACCAACAACAAAGTAGTAAGATTGAACTTAAAATACTTCGAGCTGAAAGTCGTAAAATTGCTGATAGTTTTATGGTGATATTTGGAACGTAAAATTACCGTCGATTTTAACTCGGGTGGCTGATAATAAATAAAAAATCAGTAAAACCAAAAATGCTCATCCCGCGACTTGATTTATAGTTTACAGTTAAATTTTTTTCTGAAAATTCTGCAAATTTTTACTTTGAAGTCCAAACTTTCATAAAATAGTCGAAAGTTCGTTTTGATACTCAACATGTATCCATTCTTATCTGAAGTCAAAATTATTATTAAACCACCTTATAATACATAGGTTTCATAAAAAAACTTACTCATCATATCCTGTTCTCTATATTATAGTTACTGTGATTGGAAATAAAATGTTTTATTCGGTGGTAAAGATCGTATCTTATGAAGATACTGCAAGGATTTAAGACAAAATTGTCCCCTTAAAGTCCCTACGTTTCTATTTCCATAACAATTACCACAACACATTTATTCTCGGTGTCCTCATGGTATATGCTTTAGCTTACATTATTGAATATCTGCAGCGAAAATTGTTCTTGGGGTTTTTTCAAAATTTCGGGTTAACATATTTTTTTTTATAAATTCTGAGTAAAATATTAAACTTTTGAAAGTTTTGAAAATTAAAATCGTGAGAAAGAAGTCAAAAGGTTTAAAAAATTTAAGATTTCTAAATATATTTATAAAAATGCTGAAATTCGTAATAAAAATGAATTTCAAATCGTTATATAATTTAAATTTTGAAGTTGAAAGTCTAAGAAATACTAAATAAAATGAAACTTAAAGTAGAAATTTTGAGAAAAACCGAAAATTTAAGAACAATTTTTTATACGAATTGATTGCTTTCTGAAGATTTAATTGATATATTTTTTCAAAATTTCGAGCTTAAGCTTGCAAACTTAAGTTCTCATTTGTAAAAAATTAACTTTTTATTGAAACTAAGGACAAGACTTTTAACTTTGGACAATTAAACTCGAGATTTAACACTTTTTTTTTTAAATTTCAAGTCTAACATCAAATTTACAATTTTTTTCTATCAAACTCAATCATTCATTTTCAACATTGCTAATCATTTTTTCGAACTATTAATAAGTTTCAATTACAGTTTTTGAAAAACAAGTCGAAATTTACAAAGTCGAATTAAAAAAAGCATGAGAATCATCAGGGACATCCGCATTGTAACCAGATTCTTGTTTCTATTTGTATTTGTACAATAAAGCGTATTAGATACGGTATTGAACATGGAAACGTTCCTGAAGTTGCGAGTGAAGCACTAACGAAATTAAACCATCTCACAAGACCGTCAACTTTACTGAAATCGGTAAAATCGGTAAAATCGTCAAAGAATTAACCCAGATACCCATTGTTACCGATCTCCTTGCTAAGCTGCAAAAGAATCGAGTCATCGGTAGAGCGAGGGACAAATGAATCGATAAACATTCGCCGGACGACATGTTACTTGGCTTAATCCAGCCGACGCACAAACAATAAACAGTGGAAACAGTGTAAAAGTGGCATTGTGTCTTTTGCGGAGTGTGAAGGACGTTTGACGGGTGCACAATGGGCTATCCCCGATGCGGTACTTTAGACATACCGCACCAAAAGGGCCGTCGGCCAATGGAATCGGTCAACTAGATGTAATTTGCTATACTTATTGCACCGACAAAGACGACTACTTGACTTTTGTAAAGCCGATCGTTTTGTCCGGATCATTTCTTACTTTTCAGCGAGTAAGCTGAGCGTAAATAGATTTTTAGAAGTTTCTCGTGCTACCACATAATTTAATTTGCTGTAAAACTAAGTTCTTAAGTTGTCATTTATGACATAATCCTGCGAATTTATGCAGCTTCAAGTTAATCCAAAATTGTATAGTGGGGAAATTGACAGAAAGTTTGTCGTTAGAATCATTGAATAATTTCTTTATTAAATGATCCTTTTTCGAAGGAAGCTTTCTAAAACGTTAGTAGTTTATTTCGACCTACTTCCCTAGGTACATGCATACTTTCGTTAAGCTTAAACAAAAATATACAAGGTTTTATCTGCCATTATCTTACGTCCACCACGTGTTAGTATGTTTTATTAAAAACAAAATTAAAAGAAAGAAATTTAATGTCATTAACGAAATCCGATATGGAAAGAACAAAAAGAACAGAAAATTTTCAGAACAGCGCGGCGCAAGTAACATCAAGGTGTAAACTCGAAATTTCGAGAACAAAATTTCAATTTCGTAGCATAGTTCAAAAAACCATCAAAATTAAACAAAACTTTTCTGGAAAGTTTGCATACATTTCGAGCTTCAAGAGGAATTTTCGAAAACAATTTAAAATTATAAAAGAAATCTAGGTTGCAATAATTGAAATATACTGGCATGGGCGTAGACAGGATTTCATTCAATTATTTTGAAAATTGATGTGTCAGAAAAAATAAAACCAGAAAATCTTTAGCTGAGTAAATTGTATATTTTTACTGAACTGAGCGAGCTTGGGGGATCGAACTTCTAATTTTCGAAAAAGGGGCAATTTTCAGAAAAGGTCAGAAAACTGAATTTGAAATAAAACCTGAACCTTTCAGAATATTTTCAAAAGTGCCGGAATTTCTAAAAAAAAGGTCGAAATTTCCAAAAGACAAATTTTGTAAAAAAGTCACGATTTCCAGAATAAATCGAACTTGGAGAAAAAAAAACTGAAATAAGTAACAATATTTTCCTCAGAATTTTACTTTATTTAAATTTCAATATATACGAAAAGCTTTTTTTTTGAAATATTTTAGAAATAATATTCTCGGAACTATGATATTTGATTAATATTTTGTTTCCGATTTTGAAAAAATTAAACGAATTTTGGGAAAAAGTAGAAATTTGGAAGAAGTAGAAACAAGTCCAGAAAGAAAATGTCAAGTTTTGGGGCACATCCTGTTCCGAGAATAAAACGAATTTGGAGAAAAAATGTGGAAATATTTTTTTTATGGAACTGAGTTGAGCCTTGGTTATCTTCAAAAAATTGATTATACGAAATCTTGTCCCCTGAAAACAAGAAATATTACAAAATACAACAAAAACTTGCTCTAACGCGTTTCGATAGCCAAGTTATCATCTTCAGGGGAGATACTAATATGAGATACTATATCTCTCCGAAGATGATAGCTTAGCTATCGAAACGATTTAGAGCAACTTTTGTTGTATTTTTTTATCTTTCTTGGTTTCAGAGGACAAGATTTATATATCAAGTGTAAATCCACAAAGTCAAATTTAAAAAAAATCAGTAAACAGTAAAAACTGAACATTAATAAAAACGAATTTCGAAAAATACCTGTCAAAATCTCGAGAAAATTATCAGAATTTCTAGAACATATTCAAATGTACAAAAAAAGGAAAGAAAGAGCGGAAAAAGTAGAATTCAGAAAAAGTTGTAATTTCGAAACGGACGAATTTCGAAAAAAAGTCAACAATTTCAGAAAATCAAATTTCCTTCTGGAAAATTTGAAAACTGTCGAAAAATTGAAAAAGGCAAAATTTTCGAAGGTCAAATTTTGTGAAAAAAAGCCGAATTAAAAAAAAATCGCAGTTTGCCAAAAATATTCTTTTTGGAAATATGTATTTCTTATTTAAATGTTAACGTAATATTTAAATTTCAATAAAGTAATTCAATGTTTTCTCTAAATACAAAAATAATTTCTCAACATGGTGGCTTTTTTATTAACATTCCGATCGAATTTAGAAAATATAAATGAATTTAGAGAAAGTAGAAATTTCAAAAATAGCCAATTTCGAGGAAATATTCTACAATTCTAGAAACATAAAATTTTTCGAGATAAAAGTCGAAATATCGAAAATAAGGCGAATTTTAAGATAGGTGCAATTTGAAATTTCCGGAAAGTGTAATTTGAAAAAGTCGAAATATATAGAAGAAAAAGGATATTAAGATAAATAACAGAATTTCGAAAAAAGATGAATATGTATTGAGAAAAATGTCGAATTTTTGAAAAAAAAAACAATTTTTGAAAGAACATTCCAAAAAAAGAATTTTAAGAATAAAGGTGAAATTTCGAATTTTTGATGATACGGAAACTTTTAAGAAAAAGAGAGATTTGAAGAAGAAAAGTCAAGATTTCGATAAAAAGACGAATTTCAAGCAAATAGTAGAAACTTTCAGAAATATGAAGTATCAAATTTTGAGATAAAAATCAAGATTTCGAAAAAAAAAGCTCAAGAGACTTAGCTATTTTTGAGATATTAGCTTCTATAGGTCGAACGCGTTCACAGCAATGTGTTGTGTTTTTAAAAATTTGAATTAGGAGGGCAAGTCTGTATTCAATTTTGATTGGTGGAATATTCAAGTGAAACTTCAAAATTGAGAGGAAATTCGAAATTTTCCAGAGAATGTCGAAATTTCGCACAGAAAGTTAAATTTTGATAAAATGGTTTGATTCAAATATTTTTTGTTTATAAAAAAGACAAATTTTGAAAAAAAATCGAAATTTTCAGATAAAAAGAAACTTGGACGAAAATATTGTGATTTTCAGCAATATAAAGAATTGGATTTGAAATAAAATCCAAATTCCTAAAAAAAGACAATTTTGAGAAAGGTAAGGACATTTTGAAAAAAACTCACAAAAGCAAAAACAGATTTTTTGGAAAAAATTTGAAATTTCAAGAAAAAGATTGAAATTTCTAAAAAAATCAAAATTTCTAGAAAAAGTTCGAAATTTTGTAAAAATTCGAATTTTTCCAGAGAAAGCCAACGTGTGCCATAAATTGAAAAAGAAATATTTTTTGAAAAATCGCGAAATGTGAAAAAAATTGAAATTATCGACAAATGTCGAAATTTTAAGTAAAGTACGAATTCTGAAGAAAAAATGGAAATTGAATATGAATTTTCGGCGGTTTAAAGCGCCAAAGGGGAAGGGGGGGGAGTGCCCCACCCTGTCCTATTCTACATACGCCTATATATTCTGGGATTTTATAAAAAAATTCAGTGTAAACTTAAAGTTTCGAAAAAAATCGAAAAGAAATTGTCCATTACCTTAGTTGATCAGGCCTCCTACGAGATTTAGCTGAAAACATGAATCAAAGCTAGAAGGATATAAATTCATTAGTTTGAAACTTCCATTAAATAACATCGGGATAAATGGCAGATAGTTTCTAGGACTTTTACGAGTCGACAAAATGGGAAATAAACTATGGGCTTTGAAGAGTAAGCAACTTATGTGCGTTTGGAGTAGCAGGAAAAGAACTTTGTAGTTCAATTGAAGTTATTGCTTATTTGATTTCAAAAGTCGTCTTTGCTTCAAACCACGTCTGTAAAACTTTGTATATTATAAGACCCAATATGTAGGCTCAATATAAAATTTCTTCAGATAATTTCACTTTTTTATAATTGCAGGAAGTTGGCTTAGTCTTCAAAGGGAATTTTATATTAAAAAGGATGTGAAAGAAGAAACAAATGTTATAAAGTTAATAGCACCTATTAATATAAGAACTGGGAATCATCAAGCGCTTTGTTTACAAATTATAGCAAACTTCGGAGATTTGTGGAAAATTCGTTCCTTTGTTTCCATTTCATTAATTTTTATTTATAAGTGAACTTTAAAGATTTATGGATTAAACAAGCAGTAATTAAGCCCAGACTAAAAAAGTGGTAAGGATAAACACTTGTCTGAAACGTCGCCACTTTGTCCTCCATAAGATCTAGCTGAAACCTTCACCACTCAAGAAATCCTCCTCCAAGTAAAATGATCAAATCTGCGATAGAAAATTGTGGTTTATTTCACAGACGATTTCTCATATTTGACTTAACCGAAACTTGAAACCGAGATTATACTAAAAATACTTGATGTTCTGAGAAAAACCTTATTCATGTGCAATTTGACCTAAAGTCAGACCTGATGGTTTGAAGTTATCGAATTGTGAAAATTCGAAACGTTTTTCTACCTCCTCCACAAACGTTCCGTTTCGACTTTCTCTCGCCGTTTGCTATCCTTCGGTAGTCCCTTCGGAGGAGACAGCTCTGGTTTCGACGTCATGTGATTCGCCGGAATTTTTCTATATAGAAACGTAAATGTAAATAATAGGAACTCAATGGTTTTACGTCACGAGACCCACCAGAGAATTTCTTTATTGATAGATGGAACATTGATGATGATATTCATGATTAATATAATGATGATGACAAATTAATTACTAGGGCTGTATTAATAAGAATATTAGAACCAAGATTGGGGTTTGCAAAAGAAGTTCAACAGGGCGAGGGAAATAAAAACTGATAAGGAGAAAGAAAGGGCAACTATGGGGTAATTTTCTTTGGTGCTTGCGTAGTACAAGATCAATATTTATTAAATATGAATTAAAAGTAATGTCTTCGTTTTGTTAATATCAATTCCAGAGGAAGATCTCCAATATTTTATGAAATGTTTAAAAACAATTGTGACTCGCCTGCGGTTCGTATTTTCTTGGGACTTTCTCCACAGATTTTCATTTAACAGCTCCTCCCCGATTTGGCTCGAACACGAAAGGCAATCTGGCAGAGTTGTAAAAGCCATCTCTTTATTGCCGAGGATTTTATGTAAAATAAGACCGAATAGAGGTTTTACAATTTCGCTCCCAGCAGACGATTCTCAACATCAGAAGATTATTAAATTCATATTTCACATTAGATGTGTATTTCACATTAGCTTCCGAAATATCTCCGGCGTTTTACGAGGTTTCACCAATTAGTACTGTGGCGGAACAAATTAAGGTTTACCAGGAAATTACAGGCTCGGAATAGCTTCAAAGTTTTACGAGGTTTTATCCAATAATACAATCGATTAGGGTCGGATAAATGTACTTGGAAATTATGGACTGGGGATTATGATCTTATTGGTTGTAAACTGTAACCGTATGAATGCTCTTTTGGAGATTTTAAAATTAATACTCTGAATCAGTTATGGGCAACCTTTCTAGAACAGCGGACCACATTCAAAAAAAAAAAAATTAAGTAGGCCGAACAGTTGAAAAAAATTTCTTTTGACTGTCAAATAAAAAAGAAGACAAAAAAGATTCCGATAATAATACTATCACCACTAATATTAAAATAATCGTGGGGTCCAATAAAGTGGTGGCATCAGGGTTTGATCTGGAGCAAGAGTAAGCTGAGCATATGTCTAGGGCGGCAAAATTGAGGGTTTCGAATTTTAATTCGCAATTTTTATTTTACAATTATTATTTCATTAGTTTTTACTTTTTAGTATAAAATTTCAATTTCAGCTTTTCAACATTTCAAGTTTAACCTCAATCCCTCCACTTTTTTCATCAAATTTCGACATTCAATTTGAACTTCGAAGTTATTTGGATTTTTTCTCAAAATATCGATTTTAATTTCAAAATTTCGACTTTTCCTGCAATTTCAACTTTGACCTAAATCTTCTTTAAATTCTTTAACACGAAAGTTTCACTTCAAACTCAAAATTTCAACAAATAACTTTTCTAAAATCTAAAAATTTCGATTTTTTCCGGAAAGTTACAATTTTTTTTAACTATTATTTCCAAATTTCAATTTAAACTGGAGACTTGAAAAATTGTTTGTATTTTCAACATTTTTCAAATCTTATTTTCCCCATTTGAAAGCTTTGATAACAAAATTTGTTTAGACATTAAACATTTTTTCGAATTGTACTGTGATGATTCATTTTTAATGATTGCAAAATGTAAATTTGAAAATAGAAAAATCAAGAAAAAATTTGTTTACGTGTTTCAAGATTTTACTCGAAAATTTTATTTTAATTCCAGATTTCAAATGCTTATTTCAATTTTAAAAGTAAATTGAAATTTCAAGATTAAACTAAACATTACACATTACATTACATTAAAATGAAGTTTTTGAAAAATAACATTTCTAAAAAACATTTTTGTCTTAAATTGAAATTGACAAAGTTTTTATCAAAATCTTGACTTTACCATCGAAATAATATAGACTTCTTTCGAATTTTGCGTTTTAAAACTAGAAATTTCGACTTTAAGTAGGATATTTTGGGAAATATTTTGTCTAGAAATTTTGTGTTTCTTCTATACCGGGTGGACAACTAAGAGAGGACACCGGATATATCTCAGCAACGAATCATTTCACAGCTTTGAGAAAAAAAGTTCAAAAAGAAAAGTGGCCCTAAAAAATTATTTGAGGTTCTAAAATTACCGCTAGATGGCGTAATAAAAAATTAGGATTTTTTCGAAATTTTGCTCAATTAAGGTATATCAAAAATACATGCACTGTAATCCCAGGGTAATTTTGACTTGTTTTTGTTTTACGCTTTTTGTTCTATCTCTAAGAATAAAGTGGTGGGGAGACATCGCAAACTTATTTTTTAAATACCATTTACTTCAGTTAGCCTTATTGAAATTTAACAAATTTAGTCTTTATAGAAAGAGCGTTATTTAGTCTATCAAAGGCACTTTCATATGGTTTTGTTTTCAAATTATTATCGCTGCTACAGATCGTTATATAAAAAGGTAAAAAATTTCGCCGTTTTTCTGAAAAAAAATAATTAGAATGATATGTCGATTTTGATATCTTAAAATAGAGAATTGAAAGCCTTATATATCTGTGAAAACCGCAACTCGATATCTTTTTTCTAACCATTTTACTACTTATAGACCCACCAACCCGTCAATTGGCTGTATTGTGCACCAGTCTATTAAAGTTGTTATATTTTGTTCAGATTTAATGTCTACTTTGCAATAATAATGTCGGCCAGAAGACTCCAGGAAAAGGGACTTAAATCGCCAAAACTCTCCCTCGAGTGTAACACAACTTTTCCTAAAGATGTTATGTTATATTTTTACAAATTGCGACCTTAATCTCTCACCATTAAATCTAAAATATGAAGATTTAATACATTTCGACCTGATTTAAACGTTTTTCCAATTTTACCTTTTTTTTTCCTTTGTAAATCCAAAATTTCAACTTTTTCCAAATCTTTTACATATGATCTGAAAATTTCGACATTTTTCTCGAAGTTGGGAATATAAATTTGAAAATTCATGTGTTTATTTTATTTCGAATTTAAATGCTGAATATGGATTTTTCTAATATTTCTTTATGAAATAACACCGAGTTTTCCTTAAAATTTCGACTTTATCTAGAAAGTTGAATATGTTTTTTAACATTTCGTTTTTAAACTATTTAAACTGAAGGTTTAGAGACTTCTTTTTACATTCAATTTCTAGAAACTTACTACAGGCAAGGATACCAGACGTAAGTAATACACGGAAAGATCGAAAAGAAATGCGAGCAGTGGAACAGGAATCTTCTCGGAAGACTGAGTATTAAGTTTAATAAATACTCAACAATCTTCCAAGCGGAGATGTTGGGAATTTTATATAGCGCCGAACAAATGACGCAAATGAACATTACAGGAAAATATATCCAAATAAAGACGGACAGGCAGGCAGCCCTTAAGGCTCCGAGGAATGTGAAAACAAACTCAGTGCTGGTATGGAACTGCCACCTAGCTTTAGAACGTCCATCACAGGAGAATGCAATTGATCTAATATGTATCAAAGCACATTCTGGGAAAGAGGAAAACGAACGAACTGACAAAGTGGTGAGAAAGGGTTCGGAGGGACAATTCGTTGGACCAGAACCAACCCTTCCCCTGGCTAGATCAACCGTAAGATCCCTACTTAACAAAGAAGTCCATCGTAATCACAAAGCCCCAATGGGCATCAATAACAACATGGCGACAGACTTACGCATTTATTAGAATGCCGTACAGGAAAAGTGAAAAACTATGCCTACACCTTTCAAGAAATAACCTCAGTAAACTTGCAGAGATTTGGACAGGTCACTGTCGATCAAATAAACACCTCCACAGAATGGGAATTATAAACGATCCGAGTTGTGGGACGTGTTTAGAAGAAGATGAGAGTGTCGAGCCCGTGATTTGTCACTAGCATCAATCAGAGGATCCACACTGGGGGACTTCTGGTCTAGTGTGGCCAGTTTGAGAGAGGCGCATCCAATGAATTTTCTTCAGTTTCTCAACAAGGTTGGGTGGCTGAATGAATGACCAAGGACATCACAATGGTCACAAGTGGGCTCGGAAAGGGTGGTGTAAGAGCTGGCCTAAACTCTAGGCAACCCACCTCGAATCCAGAATCCAGAAGCTTCCAAATATTAGCTAGATTGGGTGTCCTGGGAGGATTACAGGCCGCAAATTGTTTACCATTAATGAATTAAAAAAAGATCCACTCGCCGCGGGTTGCAACGAGGAACGTCGGAGGTCGACGTCGCATGCGACCCGCAGACCGCGTGTTGCCGACCGCTGCTCTAAACCATCGTTTCTTAATCTTCTTTGTGAAGGCATTTAGCGGTTCCTGAAAGATGAATTGAACAGAGATTGTGAAATAAGACAGAGGAAAACAATATTAGTAGTATATCAATCACATCAGAGGGGAAGCCCCCAGAGAATGAAATAGCAAAGACAAAACAGTTAAGGCAGAAATACCACGAGTCAGTCATGCCAAAAGCAAGTCCTTTGATTGATTTGATCGGAAGAGTTTCGCTGGTGTGGTTGATATATCGAGTGCCATTCTGCCATGAACTGTTGTGTTTCTTATCCTATAGTTTGCAAATACGTTTTGGCTTTTTTTACTGTATTCTTCCATACTGACATTCTTTTGCTCCTTTCTTTTGCACTAAGGAAAAGTTTCGCCTTTGATAGATGGTTGACATACCGAGTTACCGTGGTCTCATGTTTTTATCTCTTGTTCATGATTTAGCGGGTGAAACGTTCATCATTTCTAGTAGTTCTTTGACATGGTTCAATTTTAGCAGTATTACATCTTTTATTATTCTGATAGTGGAAGCCTTCGTTATAAACCCAGAAATTTTCGTTTGTTTTTTGGGCAATCTTGGGCGTTCTTAAAGGAAACCGCCATACCTGTATCGACCCCGTTAAAACTTTCTTGGCATCAAGTTGAAAGTAATGAATTTCTCGCGCCTTTGCCGACGTAAGTTGCGACGAAGGAAGTTGGGTAAACTTTAATTAATCTGTTTGTAATCGTAGAGGGGGCCCTTATCAAAACCACTTTGCAATACGGGAACATAAATTAGTGAAGAATTAGACGGATTAACTTAAGCTATGTAAACAACCGTTTATTACAAAAATATCAAACTGTAACATTTGAAAAGACAAAGTGAAATCTATACATTTAACCATCAATGTTAACGTTAGCTAGCCGCGCCCATACGTCTCCCATGAATCACCCCGAATGAATGCCTCAACCCAGCCGCCGCATTTCGGTGCCTTGCAAGAATTTTTACCCTCAGCTTCCTATCGTACTCGACCCCTGAGATCGTTGACCTTGGGCAGGTACTCCGAAACTCTTGTTGCTATGGTTGATAACATTCGGCCCTTCCTGACAGCTGGAGTGTCCTCACTTCAGTGGTAGATCTGTGCAACAAAGTTTATAAGAACATGTATATTTAATTTTCTATTTATTTTTGAAGAATATTAGTACTATGGTTAGTGAGAGGCAGCTTATATTTTTAGAACTTAAACTCCTACTTAATTGCTAACTCTATGGGCTAATCCCACGCGAAAGTATGATGATTCTGAACAGTTAACCACCATTCCATCTCCCTTCGCCACACTGAAGAGCACCCTGAGTATTTGGTTATCCAGCTGTTCTTGTCTGAGTAGTAACCCTACTCCAAGAACCGAATCCCCCTACTCTACTCATCAGTGTCCTTAACTTACCCAACCATTTTGTTAAATTGAACCTGAAAGGAACGCTTCTGAATAGTTGACCACCATTCCATCTCCTTTCACCGCACTGAAGAGCTTCCTGGGTATCTGCTTATCCAGCTGTTCTTGTCTGAGTAATAACCCTACTCCAAGAACCTAACCTCTCTTACTCTATCCTTCAGTGTTCCTGTTGTTGTAACCTTAAAGACCTTTTTATTTTGGTAATAATTTGACTTGTACCTGTGCTGTAAAAGAAAGAATTTGTTTTAAGGAAAATTAATCATTTGCTTGAGCTAATAGGAAACAACGCTTTGGATCGAAATATGCATTTTTGTTTGGACTGGCAAATAGATGCATTTTCAATTATTTGTTGTAGTACCGCTGTAACATCAATACTCTGCTACATTTCAGCTAGTAATAAGGTCACCTGCCCTATTACACGAATCTCCATCAGATCCTCACTTGGAGATGCTCCTAATGTATGATTTATGGTACCATTTAATCCTAACTGGAGTTTGTTAATGTTTTTATTCAATTTTTCATCATTTATTTCTGCTCCCATAGTAGACAATGAATCGAGGATGGTTCTATTGTAACTTTCAACTTGTCCATTTCCTCTTGGTCGCCCAGCTGCATTCAAGTAGTGAGTGATACCGTATTTTTATTTTTGCGAAATATTTCAAAATTATTAGACGTAAATGGTTTACCTTGTCACTGTTAATAGTTTGAAATGGTGCACCAAAACGCCTTATGAAGAAGTCTATCATTACAGTGAGTACATGTCTTGACCTTGCATTAGGTGAAGAGTAAATTAAAACAAACCTTATAAACGCATCTACAACGAAGAATACTTGAGTGTTACCTCATATGGTTTTTATTAAGGACCCTAGATAATCAGGGAGAATTTTATAAAAGGACCTGGATATTTTCTAACAAGATTATGGTATTCGACGCTTTCTACAGATTTGAAATATACAACAATATACAAGTTTTTCATGTATTTCTTTACCAAACGTCGCATGCGCAGAAACCAATAATTATGAGCTACCTGATCATAAATTTTACCTGTTGCAAATAGACCAAGATCTTCAAAATTTAGTTGAACAATTTGAAAACGTGCTCGTTTAAATACAAGCCAGTGAGGACCATGATTTGTGATTTTTTTTTTTTTTTTTGCATTTACGATTTTATCAATCATCTGAATCAACGCAGAACATTACTAAAAGCATTTAATTTGTTTATCGACTCACTACTCTCCTGCACCCTGCTGGCGATTATTACCACACTTGAGGTTCTTGGGGATGTATAACTTGACCTTACACCCTCCTGTCTTCACCTCCGTTTATGGCTTGCTCAGCTCTCTCGAGAGCTCCCCTGCCATCGCCGATGTCTTCTGGATTCATGTCTAGTCCTTAGTACTTCTTTTACTTTGGAGCGCGTTCTCTGGTATATTTTTGCACCTTTTTCACTAAAAACTCAAAAACACACCAATACTATCCCACTTCTGATGTAAACAACCGTTTATTACAAAAATATCAAACTGTAACATTTGAAAAGACAAAGTGAAATCTATACATTTAACCATCAATGTTAACGTTAGCTAGCCGCGCCCATACGTCTCCCATGAATCACCCCGAATGAATGCCTCCACCCAGCCGCCGCATTTCGGTGCCTTGCAAGAATTTTTACCCTCAGCTTCCTATCGTACTCGACCCCTGAGATCGTTGACCTTGGGCAGGTACTCCGAAACTCTTGTTGCTATGGTTGATAACAGCTATTTATTTGCTTGTTTTGTCTCCGATTTGAAATTTGCATTCGGTCTTTATCGCTTGCAGCTTTTTAGGAATTCGATGTGATGCTTGTAATCCTAGATAGTTATTTTATGTATGTATATAAAATTTCTGGATTTTCCACTTGGTATCGGAACCCCCTGTGCTCTCTCTAGCATTTTCTGGTCACCGATGATTTAGCTTAATCATCAGATTACATGATTAGATGAACAAAAATGAGAGGAAGAGGTATCCGACCAAATCTCATCAAAGAGGACGTGCTTTACGTTAACGTTGGGTAAATAAATAGCTGAACTTGATCCGCCTATTGAGTTCTGTTTTTGGACTATTTGACGTGAAATTATTTGGGTTTTCATTATCCTTTTCCAGTTTCGGCCTTGAAAAAATAATCCAACTATTGACTAAAATAATAAAATTAAAAAAAAATACTCTTTTGAATTTAGACATACGCCGAATGTGACATTTATAAAGAATTCTTTAAACGCAACTTCATGGCGTCTGACCAATAAAGAGGATTCTTTTACCTAGAATATAAAAAATAGTGGAACAAAAAATAAGACATGAGAGAGCGTTAGTTGAAATCTAATTCCAATCACTAATTTTATTTTCGTATGAAATATTTTAGGAAACAGGACCAACCTATGAATTTGCTAGCACGCACGTTTTCCTGCTCGATTTCTGGTCTGTTCACGCCTGGTGGCAAAATTTGGGTTCTGCAGAGGTAGCCGCGATAAATAAATCTTGAATTTATTTGCGGTGGCTCCCAGTGAATAGCGAACTATGGAAGGTATCAGCCGCAGTCGAATCATCGAAGCGGAAGAATCAATGAAAGACCCCGTCTTTCAACTGTTTCTCTTTTATTTATGATCCTAGTGACAGTGTTCTAACATCTGCTATCGCATATTTTACATCCCGCTCACACACGTGCCAAAAATGTTATTAATGACTACGAACAATAGATTATGAAAGTTAGTAAGTACGCTAACAAATTGTGAAAATATGAGGCAAATACTCTTCGAACGTCTGCCAGTAAAAATTTACAAAAATTGTGACTTACAAATAAATTAGAAATTTTGCAACTGAAGTCAACATCTACAAATCTAAGTAGAACTTTCAACGAATATTAATGTTTCAAGGGAAATTTCAAGACAAATTAATTAAATCATTATTATAAAGTAAAATATTAACCATTACAGTCAATATTTTTCAATTAAAATAGAAATTTGATATTTTTTTGAAATAAATTTTGAGATTTTCTTCAAAATGTTGGATGTTCTAAAATTTCAGAATTTTTACTGGAAATGTTGTTTCTTTTTTAATTTCGACATTTTATGTATCAATAGCAGCTTTTTCCTTGAATGTTACTACAATATTTTCTTCTGTTCATTTGTTCGTCATTTTTTTTGCAAAAATATGAATTGTTTAATAAAACAAATTTGAATAATTAAAGAAAAAAAATGAGAATAGATGAATTAAAGATGCAATTAGACAAAAAATTTAAAAAATATAGAAACAAGTAATAAAAGATGAATTTTGTAAAGAAATCGTAGCATTTGACAACGATATTTCATCCAAATTTGAATTCGTCAGTTGCCAATATAGAAAGAAAAATGCCAGGAAGGCGTACAAAAAACAAACTAAAAATATTCTAGTTTTCATTTGACCGTTCTAGAACGAAGACTAAATCTTGAGGCAATGTGCAAACTTAAAGAAAAATTATAGCTTTGAAATTATCCTTTTTGAGAAGTGTCTAACTATAAGCAAAAAATCAAATAGTCAAAAACTTATCGAATTCTTGGTTAACTGATAACATTTTTAAACTTTCTTTAAAAATTCCAATTTTCCTTAAAATCTCGACTTTTCTCATAAAATTTTGTGCTAAACTAAACTTTATTTTTATAGATTTTGCGTTTCTTCCGAAATGTGATTTTTTTTTCAAAATGCATAGTTAGAACTTTTTTTATTTTAAAATTAAAGTCAAATTTTGAAAAAAAGGTTATTTTACTAAAACAATTTCATTTTTTTCAATTTGAAAACCAAAAACGAAAAGATTTTTTCAAATCTTTGACTTTAAGTTTACAATTTTAAGTTTTTTTCAAAATATTAAGTTTTCAAATGAAATCTCGGGTTTGAATCAATTCGAATATTCGAGTTTAAAATTGAAATTTCGAAATGCAAGTTAAAAATTTTGAGATAAACTTGGGATGTTAAGTATTTTTTAATTTTACCAAATTACTTTTATTTTCAAAATTCAGAATTTTTGTTTCCAAAATTGTGACTTTATAATGTAGACTCTTTTCTTCCATTTTCTGTTTAAACTTATTACAATTTAAATTTAAAATCAAAATTTGGAATTAAATTCCTAATTCTTTAGATAATTTTCGAGCTTTACTTATTTATTTTGTGTGGAACAGACTGCTCCTTGGTTACTCCGAAAAGTGATATACAAATATTAAAAAACACAACAGTTGCTCTCTCTAGAGCGCCCGTTGTTGTGTTTTTTAACCTTTATTGGTTGCAGGGGACAAGATTTCTATATCAAGCTTAACCTAATTTTTGTCTTGAAAAATTAGAGTTTAGAATTGAAATTTTTAGTTTCAGTTAAGCTTAAATTTCATTTAATGCATTTACTAATAAAAATGATCTCTGTTTTTACTTTGCAATACAAACCTTTTCGCTAGGGCAAACAAGTATTTAAAAACGTCGCTTCGTATAAAAAAGCGATGAAATTTCAAGACACCCCCTGGAAAATCCCTGCTTTGTGGTTTTAAAAGATAATCGTTTAAAAATAAGTTTGCTTGGATAAGAGGCCGGGAAATAAATTTAAGTCCATGGCGCTTCCACAGAGGTATAATTTAACAAAAGTATCGGCTTTCCCGCATTCTTATTTACTTTTTCCAACCAGCAGTTTTCCTCAGGTCGAACCATTGATGGCCGGCGCGTTTCTAGATAAAATTGGGTCACCAACACTTTCCCGAGCTTTATAAAGCTGTAAAAGTCTCGCATGTCCCTCGAAATGTAATACCTTCGACCCATAATTCAAAGAGATCCTTCTCTCTTCATTGTAAAGATATAAAATGTCGCAGGAGCAGCATTTAAAGAGGCGCGTCGAATTAAGGAAAAGTATGCGAAATCGCACAAAAGAATACATAAATATTTTAGGTCCCGGGTGGTCCACTCGTACTAAATAAAAAGCCATAGAAACGCTTGAAGCGTGGTAAATTTTCAAAACGTGTGAGCGTATTAAAAATCGATCAAAAACTAAAGTTCAGCAGACTGAATTAGACAAAAATTGAAAACTACGCCACTGTTGGGAAAACTCAAACTTCAGAGGTTAATATGAAACACTTTCAGTGTAAGCAATAAATTTCTCTATTTTATGGCTGGCATCGTTATTTGTTTGTTTGTTTATGATCCTGACGCATTATGATCGATTGGTAATAACTTTTGTCGCTGAAGATTTTCAAGAGTTCACTCCGTAAGGGTTGAACTAATCGATCATAATTAGTAGATAGACGTCACCGTTATACATTAAAAAAAATGTCAACACAATCGGCACGCCTTGAAATTGAACCTGCAGCAGCTTTTCTTGGCCCAATTTCAGTAAATGCGAGGGATGGAATAAGCGTTGATCAATCACATCTCGACGTTTAAAAAGATGTGAAATTGACAAGATACAACTTAGGAAAATTTCACGAATACAGTGCAGTTAAATCATATAGGACGATTCACCAAGTACATTATTAAATTAATACTTAATAATTTTTGGCTTACAATTTGCCACTCCTTGGACTAAATGTGGTGGCCACATGAAAAAACATTTTATTTGCAACGTAGGCTTGATTCTTTAAATACTATATTAGTCGTATATTAAAATTATTTTTCTGTCTTATCAATTATGATGTTCTCTGGTTTTTCTTTGAATTTTATTTTTAAATAACGGTCAGAATTATTTCTGTCAGGACACATGAAATTGTAGGGCAACAAAGGTTTACATTTGGTTTTTTTTTTGAGACGGACAGAGAATATAAATGCCTGAAAGATTAAAACTTTCGAATAATCTTGTTATTAAGTTCTAAGATAGTTTTAAGTGTTCTTTAGTGTTGCCACAAGCAGCGATTGAAAAATTAAGATCCAACGCAATCGCTGCTTGGCACAATCGATAAGAAATTGCCAATGCTCAAGAAGAGGTGACTGAAACTCTCGATTTGTGGAAGAAGCAACTGTCTAATAAAAAGCCAATAAAAAATGAATGAATTTATTAATTATTTAAAAAAAATTGTATATATTTTTCAGCAATTGAACACAGAAAATATTAAAGTTAGTATGTATGAAACGTTATTAAATTGACAATAGTTCAGTAATTAGGAACATCGAAATCAAACGGGGTTTGAACAAGTACTGTCAGTCACTGTTAACTTCGACATTTAAAATTCGATTTCTGAGTTAATATTATATTTATTAATGAGTCGGAAGTGAAAGATGCCGTTTCTGGAACTTGACTTTCTGAAAATACAGTTTGATACTAGAAGATATTCAATGAATTTATTTAGGCCGAAGCAAATTCATCCGAGTGTCCTTTTATTTTCTTATTCCACCGCACAAATTGAAATCAATTTACAACATGGCCGACAATGACGGTTCGAGACAAAACAGATTTAAATATTCAACCCTAACCTCGGCGGAGATCGCCCCTAAAAAGTTTAGACATGGTGACACCCCTGAAGCGTTAGTAAGGGGCTCGTATGCGGCCCCTAGGGCTCGCAACTAAACCAATTAACTTCGCACCCTCGATCGAAGGGCCATACCCCCGCCCTTTGCATTTATAAACCGCAACATTACCAGTTCCTATGCAAGGACGTTTGGTAATCACTTTATGCACTCGACGATCTCATGTCACAAGGGCCATTTTGGATTTATATTTATTGCGTTGAGTTTCGTTACTAAAAATGGCAAGTTATTTAATATTAATGTCAGTTTTGCATAAACGGTACAAAACAAAAATTGAAATTAAATTATTATTTATGGCTTTCATATTTTGGCTCATCAAGTTGTTTGAATTGACAGACATTTAATAAGAATAACCTTTTCTTTACAGTCATTTAATCAAAATTGAACACATTGAAGCTAGGTCCATTGACAGATGGGGAATGGGACAGCAATCTGCCTAGAGATAACAACTCTCCATTCTTCTTAAGGAAGGTAAATTATAATTCGAATGGTACATTGATCAATAGGTAAAAATAATTCCAATCTATTTTACCTAACTTGCCATTTACCAGTGGTATTGCCAAAGGCCATTTTTTATTCGTTTTTGCCTTTTTGGCTTGATGTTTGCGTAAACCATCGAACTAAATCAGTCATTTAGAAAATGGGAGAGATATCTGTTGTTTTCCAAATTGAAGGCAGTACTTTTTTATAAGTAATCGCTTTTAAACCTTACACATACGATATAAAATATATACCGTCCATTTTTTTTTCAGTTATTCTGTCCTTATTTTTAGTTATCATATAGAGCGTAGATGACAGATTCGATTGCTTTTTAAATGGGGGTCCAAGCAACATGAAGCGAAAGAAGTAAACCAAACATCAATAAATTTCTTGTAAAAATGCTTTTAATCAAGGAAATTTGGCAAATGAGGCACTACCTGTACGAAGTTGTAATGAATTTATGCGTTAGTTTTGGAGTATATGAAACAAATTGATCTTCGTCCAAATTCAATCCAAAAATAATTTTATATTGCCAAAAGGAAATTAAAACATTTTGCAAAACTTCGACTTTCTTCTTAAAATTCAGAAAATAAACTTTTAACTTTTGCATTTTTTCATAACAATTTAAACAAAAACAAAAATTTTTGATCAAAAAAATGTTCACTTTATTTCAGAATTTTCGACTAATTTTGTAGCTTTGAACTCTAGATTATTTTGGAAATTAACGAATTTGTTCCGATGATCCGATGATTCCAACACTTTAAATTTTTACTTATTTTCTAAAGTTCCATCGTGAACTTGAATTTATTTAGAAAACTTGAATTTTATCTTGAAATTTCGACTTTTTATCTCAAAATTTTAGGACATTTTAATTCTTTTATTTACAAAATATCTATTTTACTCTTTAAACGTCGAGTTTTCTCTCACTATTTGAAACTTTTTTTACTAATGTTGGTTTTTTTTTTTGAAATGTCGACTAATCTCGTATATTTGACTTTTTTTGTAAGAAATTTGATTTTTTTTTTGTAAAAAATTTCAAGACCAAAGTCGAAATATTGAAATCTTTTTTCAGATAAGTTTTGTATTTAGGAATGATAAATTTTATTAATATTTTATTTAGACTTTAAGTTTTGGGCATAGCCAAGTTCAGTACCGGGTCTATAATCTTGCGCTAATGCAGCCAAGTTCGATCCCAGCTATAGACCGGCTCCTAATGGCCCACATGCTAGTAATAAAACAATTATCATGGGATCACAAATATTTAATTTTCATAAAATGTAAAAATCTGTTATAATTAGGTCTAAACATATACATCATAAAACATATAAACCATTAAATTTTGAAACGATTTCCAACAATTTTAATAAAATCGAACATTGTTATGGAGTCACTCTTAAGCTTGGATATTTGAAAATCTAAAGATTCTTTATTTGATAAGGTTTTTGAACTGTACATATTTTTTTTCATTATTTTTAACCCTTCTAATTCTAATGTAGGAATCGCATTGAAATTATATTAAAACATTTATGAACCAAAAAATATTTTGAAGCGTATGATAAAAAGATGACTTAAAACGTGAATCAAAACTTTCACATGCATTTGTTTTGCGTTTTAGAGAACTCGACTTTCCTGCCCAAATAGCGGGAGGATATTTGGAAGACCCGGCGATGTAGTTTTTCACTAAATAGTCGAATTTTTTGCGGATGATTCGGTTGTATCGTTGCAAAGTAGATGGTAAAGCAATCGCCCACAAATTTTGGATCAAGAAAAGACACTCCAAAACAGGTCCTTAGTAATTCTCCTATCTCAGAGTTTTGATCTCTATATTCACGACTAAGACCAAGCTGTTTAATTTTTCTATACCATGTTGTAATTGTAATTTACAACCAATAATTTAGAACCTGGCCAGGTTTCCACCTCGCATTGTCGGATAGCTTCTTTGAAGTCTGCTTCCATCATGGATGCAGTAAAGTAATAGCTCATCTTCTGATATTCTTCTTTGACGTAATTAAAAGCCCCAGATAATACGTTCATTTTCGTTTATTTTATAATAAGTAGAACACAAAAGGTACCTAGTGGTCACATATCAATCCATGTATCTTAAATATTTGCAGAAAAAACTTTATACAAAAATTGAAGTTCCTTCAACGTATGTGGTATCCAAAGAACAAAAAAATTCTACATTTGTCTTACACGAAAAGATCACAATATTGTTTATCTTGTTATTTATAAACAAAAATTGCTCTTTTTGATTCGTCACCACATTTTGTGATTCCAATGGAATGTAAACTTGTTAAATATTCATTGACAATTTAGGCATGTCTTTCCGACGAGCGTTATATATGGTTTTTCTGTTACAGTTCATCACATCAACTGTTGTCAAAGTCTCTATGTCACAGTTTAGGAGTTCCTTATGAACCAGCTTTGAAGGTTTTTCATTAATGTCCTTGGTGGTTTTGCGTTTTATTGAATTGCCCAAAAGATTTTTGTTTAATAGTTTCGCAACAAAAAAATTCATGATTATGATTGTCAGAAAGTTAACGATCACATTGGATTTTCCATCAGCTTTCAAAAAAGCCGAACCCTTGGAACTAAAACTGCACACCCAACGTTTTACATGGCCAGAAAGTTCCTCGTGAAAGCAAAACTTAAAATTGTCGACAACAATAAATTCTTTGCCTTTTCCACTTGAGGCAAATTTTACTAAAGGATTATCATTGTTTACAGTGTCGCTGACACACAAGAAATGTAAAAATCAAAAATGCAGAAAAAGTGCTAGCTAACAACTAAACATCACAGATCTCTAAGTTTTGCCAGGGCCTTTCAAGGGCTGCCTATAAAATTTACAGAAAGAACATTAATGTTGATTCAGATATTCGTCATTGTTCGATTGCAAATCCAAAGAATATTAATGAGCATCTCAATTGCACTGGAACTGAACTTACTTTTTTTTTAAAAGTTTAATCCACTCGCAAAGGATAACCCCATTATACCTTCAAAGCACTGCGAGTAGGGTGCGGAAACATGGATAGATGGCAACGAATCGCCTTCTTAAACAAGGATAGGTTGCAATTTTTGGGGAAAGTTTCTTTCCGTAACGAATTCCATACCTTGGAAGATCTATAGAAAAAAGAGTCTTCGTAGACAAAACTCCTCATTGTGTCAAGCTGAACCGCACAGGAATTTGCTGTCTCCGACTATCTTGTATGCCTCAAGAATCTTGCCCTTGGAGGAATCAATCCTATTAGTTCGCTCGAGCATCTTCCATGATAGTACTTGTAGAAAAGAGACAGGTTACCAACCATTCGCCTGTGCTCTAGAGTTTCGAGAGAATCGGTCAAACTCTCGTCATCAATTAGGCAAATCGCTCTTCTTTGAATTAAATCCGAAAGAGCTAAAGTGTGCTTTGGGGCTGAACTCCAAACATGAGAACAGTATTCTAGTGTTGTTCTTACTTAAGCTTTATATAGTGTGAGTAGCTGATGAGACGTGAAGTAGTTTTTATCTCTAAAAAGAAAGTCTAGCTTCTGAGAGGCAAATTTGGAAATAGCGCGCACATGATCGTCCCAAGAGAAGTTAGTGCTCGCATTCACTCTTAGAATAGACAGATTAGATCCCCTCGGAAGAA